>CM053773.1:35448868-35537607 GCA_028658325.1 Potorous gilbertii
TTCAACAGCCTTAACTGACCTCTTTTTATTTAAGGCCTAGAGGGGAGCAAAAACAAATAATTCACAATAATGAAACTGTCTCTGTCTTCATGGAGTTTCTAAAGTCTCTCTTATTCTAGGAGGTCTTAGTCTTATCCTCTAGATGCTAGAGTCTTCTTCTGCAAGGTTATCTTTCACTTAACTTGTAAATGTATTATAAATATCTGGAATATAAGAGGAAAGCTTTTCCCAAGTGCTTGGCATTATGACTTGGCACAGGCATTGGCTAAGAAAAGTATTTGGCAACACTGGTCTTCTCAATTCCATTCTCATATAGAAACAGTATACGGCAAGGTCCTTGAGGAAAGGCTTTTCCTGTCTTTTTAAATGCAATACAGAGCCACAGTTTTGGTTACTTAAGTGGTGCTTTAAAAATGCTTTGCTGAATTAAATTACATTGTTAGAATGAAATTATAAAAAGTCCTTTTCTATAGGATAATGATTTCTATTGTGTTTATAATGAGTAGTTATTTTCAAGTTGAAAAGATTTTCCTTCAAAAATAAATAAGGAAATCATAGAAGTACTCTAAGCTATCTTCATATATTAGGCAATGTGATGCAAGTCTGGTATAGTTGCCTAAATGGTTGGCAATGTACTCTGAGTGAGTTATCACAACATAAATTCACACCCTTCTGAGTTTCATTGCTTAATTTAACAGCAAGACCACTCTCCCCCTGTGTCTTTCAATAAACATTTAGCCATGGGAGATCCATTTCAGAATGTTCCTTTCTAAAATGAACTTGATCAAATCCGGTCTGAGACAACAGATGGAGAAGTCCCAGATGCACTAAAGAATTGGAAGAGTCACTGTTTTTAAAAGGTGAGCCAAGATATGCACAGGCACTGCTCTCCTACTGGTTTCAACAAGAATGGAGGAGCCAAATAATAACTGTGATTTAATGTTAATTGCTAGAGTTATTTTAGAATCATGTTTTTTATGATTTTATTTCTTAAATAAAAGGTACCCTTAAAATTATTTCATGTAATACCTTGAGTTTCTAAGAGCACTTACACTTGCTCATTCATTTAATTCATAGTCCAAGGAAACATTCTTTTGTTGGAACCATGCCTGAGAAACATGTTTCTCTTAACAGAATAGCCCAATTATTGGTAAGTAACATCTAAGAACTTGCTCTGACCATATCACTTCTCAGTTCCGAAATCTTCAGTGGTTTCTTATTGCTTTTCAGATAAAATACAAATTCCTCAGTCTGACATTTAAAATCCTTCAAAATCTGTCTCCAGCCTATATTTCCAGAAAACTTGTCCTATTAGTCACATTTACTAAGTAGATGTTCTAGGCAAGTTGGTCTACTAGCTCTTTTCCAGAACTGGGTATTGTATATCTTGTCTTGGTATCTTCACAAAGACTGTCTATAGTATGTGTGTTCATCCTTCCTTGCTGAAGAGGACCATGCCATCAGAGAAATGATGACATGACTTACACTTGACTTTGTTTTGAGTGAGGGAGGGCTGTGCAAGTCACCAGCCTCACTTCTCCTCCAGAGCCATCTGAATCCAGTGACCAGATATTCATCAGGATGACTGGAGATGACACAGGATGAGGCAGTTGGGGTTAAGTGGCTTGTCCAAGGTTACATAGCTAGTGAGTGTCAAGTGTGTGAGGTGAAATTTGAACTCAGGTTTTCCTGATTCTTGCACTGGTGTTCTAAACACTGCGCACCACCTTGCTGTCTATTTTGTTTTAGGTATTATTTTTATAAATGGTGCACTCATTATAATAATAAATGTTTGCCTATGACAAATAATTTTAAACTTGAGGAGGTGATTTTGTTACTGTGAGCTTATCCTTATCTAAATCTTTATCATATATATGTGTGTGTGTGTGTGTGGCTGTGTGTATATGTGTACATGTGCATATGTATACATATATACATATATGTATATATACAAATATATAATACACACTTATCTCTAGCTTGTCTATGTCATTATCATCATCTATAACATTGGAAGGTATACACTGAGAACTTTAAGACCCCTTAATAATTCTAAAACTCTGAACTTCAAAGACTTTAAATCAAAAATAGTTTCTTAGGAGCATATCAACACGTTTACTCATATGAGTATGGGACTGTGCTAAGAAATGTGAAGACAAACATAAATAAATGACATGACACATGAGTTTTGAATCTCATCAGTATGACATTACCTAGACATAAACTGACACTGTAAGGCAGTATAGAAATGATAAATAAATGGACTAGACCTGAATAGCATAAACATTCAGATGAAGAAGATAAGTAAAAACTTCAGAGACTGTGGAAAATAACAGTTGAAGAAATAATGTGAAAAGAAAATGTGTAAGATACCTACTCTTTTTCCAAATTTTCAAGTGGACCTATAAAAACTGAGAGATCATCAAGAAAGCTAAAGTTTCAGATAAAGAAAGCTTCCAGAATTTGAAAGGGCAACTATAAAAAGCAAATGCTGATTTGAAAATCTAGCACTTAAAGTATAACATTTAAAAAAATAAGCTAAAACACAGAATTTTGGTTTGGGGGCAAAGTTTGAATTTTGGCCTTTCAAAGTCTTCGCAGGAATGTTCACTGACATTTACAATTTTCATCTTCTCCTCTCAGAATCCTTGTCTTCCCTCAAGGCCTAGCTCAGTTGCCACATCTTCCGTCAACTTTCCCTGATCCCTTGTGGCTGTCCAACCCTATCACTTAATATTACTCCTTCCTTCTTCTAATTACCTTGCGTTTATTTTTCTATGTGTGTGTTGTATCTCCCCAACACAATGGAGGCAGGCACAGCTTTGTTTCTTTCTTTGTAGCCTCATAATACAGCACAGTGCTTTGCCCAAAATGAACATGTAAAATGTGACTTTTGAATGGCAGAATCTATTTGCAGAGTGATATCTCTGTGGTTTATATACTGAGTTAACAGTTACAATTTCTGTTATAGTTGAGTAAAGGTAGCAACTCCACTTGAATTAGTGCACTGACAAGCATGGATCCATGAAATAAACCTGCTTCTTTCACACCCAGATGTACCTACCTCTCAGTGCACCCTCTCCTGAGAACATAGATAACACTGGATAGCCTCTAGCCACAAATCAAGTCCTGTAATTTCAATTGTGCAATAATTACTATTGAAAAAGTTGAGGAATAACAGGCATGTTAATTAATTCATTGCTAGTGGAGCTGTAAATTAGTTCAACCCTTCTAAAGAACAATATGGAAGTTGAAAATAAAAGGTCTTAAATTATTCATAACAATAAATCAGTCAAGAATTTATCAGTCCCAATTATGGGTAAAACCTTATACTAGACCCTGGGTATTCAAAGACAAAATCTAAACACACATCCTAATGGCGGAGATCACATACCCATACATTCATACACACATCAGTGGCTTCAGTGGAGTAGGGTTGATATGGAAGGTGGTATTTGAGATGAATCTTAAAAGAAATCAGAGATTCCTTGTGGTGAGACTTGTGGGGAAGGGAAGAAATTGCATTCCCGACAGCCAAAGTAAAGTCATAGAGATGGAAATCAGCATTCTATGGAAGTCCAATCCAGCTAGACTATAGAAAGTTTTGAGGGGATTCTGGCAAAATAAAGCTGAACAGGCAGTTGTAGTCAGATTATGATGAGTTTTAAAAACAAAAAAGAGGAATGTATAGCTGATTGTAGAGGAAATAGGGAGCTGCTGGGATTTTCTGAGTAGTGGTATAATTCAGGCAGACATGGTCAGTGGGTTAAAGATTAAATTAGTGAGAAGTAGAAAAAAAAATACCTTTCTGCAATGAGGGCACTGATGTGGTTAACTAATGTAAATTTGTAATTGACTCAATTGTGCGATGTCCAGTAGTTCTTTTCAGTAGCATATCAGTAGAGTGGAGAAGGTAGATGGTAGGAATTAGGAACAGCTAAGATTTGACAAGGCATTAGCACCAATAGTACAAGAGATCAAGAGATTAAAGTGCAGAAGGCAATATAGAGTTAAATTCTTAACCACAGGGAAAAGTTTGGAAAGAGAGAGGGCAGGGGTAATGAACTAATTTTTGGTTTAGCAACTAATTCGAGATCTTTTAGACCAACAAGATGTAGGAGCAAACACTGAATCATATAGGAAGTTATAAGATTGTTGTTAGAAAAAGTTCTTGTAAATTTTAAAGTGCCATAAAAATGGAAATTAGCATTTTTATTGTTACCATTATAATTGCTATTATAACATTACAAATGTTAGAATGGAGGTGTACTTTGCTTCTTCTACCCCAGTAAATATAATTACCAGAAAGCCATGATGAAAAAAATAGCTTTGACAATATCGTCCAAGAAATTAAGAAAAATTGCCCAAAAGTCCTACATTCAGAGAGCAAAATGGTCATCAAAAGAATCCCCCATTCTCCTCCTGAAAGAGACCTCAACCTAAAAACATCAAGGAATATCCCTGCCAAATGCCAGAACTATCAAGTGAAGGAGAAAATATTGCAGGCAGCCAGAAAGAAACCATTCAAATACTGAGGAGTTACAGTCAGGATCACACAGGACCTTGCAGCTTTTACATTAAGAGATCAAAGGAATTGGAATACAATATTCTGTAAGGCAAAGGAGCTGGGACTACAACCAAAGATTAATTACCTAGCAAAATTGAGCATAATATTTCAGGCAAGGAGATGGACATTCAATGAAATAAGGGATTTCCAGACATTCCTGATGAAAAGGCCAGAAATCGTTAGAAAATTTGATCTTCAAACAGAGGTCTCAAGAGAAGCATAAAAAGGTAAACAGGAGAAAAAACTTGTTACCCAATATGGGCAAACTGTTTACATCCCTATAAGGGAAGATGATACTTGATAATCTCAAGAAATGCATAGCTATAAAATATAAAAGGGATATACACAAATAGAGGGAGTGGGTAAAATTAAATGATGTCATGATAACAAATGTGATTTAAGGGTGAGAAGGGATTGTGATGGAGATATGAAAAGGAGGACGCAGAAAAATATAAATTGCTTCACAGGAAGAGGCACAAAAATATATTAGATGGAAAGAGGGCAGGGAGATGAACATTGTTTGAGAGGTACTCTCATCTGATTGGATTCAAGGGGGGTACAACAAACTCAGCTAAATAAAGAAACATATCTAGTTATATGGGCAGTAGAAAGGGAAGGGGGAAAGAAAAGGGAGAGGAGGATTAAAGGGAGGGAAGAAGTAGCAAAGGAAAAGGGGATTAAAAAGGAGGATGCCTGAAAGAAGGCAGGGAAGACTGAGGGAGGTAGTGGTCAAAAATGAAAACTTGTGGAGGAGAAGGGAGAAGAGAGAACTAAAAGCAGAAGCAAAGGGAATGAGTATGGAGGGAAGGAGACAGTAATCATAACTGTGAATGTGAATGAGATGAACTCTCCCATAAAATGGAGACATATAGCAGAATGAATTTAAAACCGTAATACATCCATATGTTGTTTATAAGAAACACATTTGAAATGAGGGCATATGCATAGGGTAAAGATAAAAGGTTAGAGTAGAATATTTTGTGCTTCAGCTGATATAAAAAAAAAAACCAAGGGTACCAATCCTAATCTCAGACAAAGAAGCAGAAAAAGATTTAATCAAAAGAAATAAGAAAGGAAACTATATCCTGCCAAAAGGCACCATAGAGAAAGAAGCAATTTCAATACTAAAGATAGATGCTCCAAGTGGTATAGCATCCAAATTCTTAGTGGAGAAATTAAGGGAGTTAGGGGAATAAATAGAAAGCAAAACTATACTAATGGGGAACCTCCCTCTCCCCCTCTCCAAACTTGATAAATCTAACCTCAAAATAAACACACAAGAAGTTAAGGAGGTGAATAAAACTCTGGATGACCTAGATATGATAGCTCTCTGGAGAAAATTTAATGTAGGTAGATAGGAATATACCTTTTTCTCAGTGATACATGGCACATATACAAAAATTAACCATGTTCTAGGACATAAAAACTTCACAATCCAGGGCAGAAAGGTAGCCAATGTATCCTTCTCAGATCATAAGGCAAGAAAAATTATATGTAATCAAATAGAAATATAAACCAAAAATTGGAAACTAAACAATCTAATCATAAAGAATGAGTGAGTCAAACAAAAAATTATAGAAACAATCAACAACTTCATTGAAGAGAATGACAATAATGACACAATCTACCAAATCTTATAGGGTACTGCAAAAGCAATTCTTAGGGGAAGTTTTCTACCTTTGAATGCATACATGAATAAAAGAGAGAAAGAGGAGATAATGAGTTGAGCATGCAGCTGAAAAATCTAGAAATAGAACAAATTGAAAATCCCTAAGTGAATACCAAATTAGAAATCCTGAAATCCAAAGGAGAGATTAATAAAATTGAAATTAAGAAACTATTGAACTAATAAATAAAACGAAGTTTTGGTCTTATGAAAATTGATAAACCTTTGGTCAATTTGATCAAAAAAAAGAAAGAAGAAAACCACATAACCAATATCAAAAATGAAAGGGATGAATTCACTTCCAATGAGGAGGAAATTAAAACAATAACTAGAAATTACTTGTCTGACTCTATGCCCTTAAATTTTATAATCTAAATGAGATGAAAGACTATCTTAAGAAATATGAATTGCCCAGATTAACAGAAGAGGAAGTTGAGTATTTAAATAACCCAATCTCAGAAACCATCAATGAACTCCCTAGGAAAATATCTCCAGGGCCAGATGGATTTACACGTGAATTCTACCAAACATTTAAAGAGTGGTTAATTCCAACGCTATGCAGAGTACTTGGGAAAATTTCCAAAGAAGGGATCCTCCCAGATTCTTTTTATGATACAAATATGGTTTTGGTATCTAAACCATGAAGAGACAAAACAGAGAAATAAAATTATAGACCAATTTCTCTAATGAATATAGATGCAAAAATTTTAAATAAGGTTTTAACAAAAAGAATACAGCAACTTATCTTGAGAATAATACATTATGACCAGGTAGGATTCACACCAGGAATGTAGGGCTGGTTTGATATTAGGAAAACTATTATCTTTATTGATCATATCAACAACAAATCTAACAGAAACCACATAATTATCTCAGTAGATGCAGAGAAAGCTTTTGACAAAATACAACATGCATTCATATTGAAAACACTGGAAAGCATAGGAATAAATGGAACTTCCCATAAAATAATAAGCAGTATCTACCAAAACCCATCAGCAAGCATTACATGTAATGGGGTTTAAAGATAGATGCATTTTCATTAAGATCAGGGGTGAAACAAGGATGTCTATTATCACCACTGTTATTCAACATGATATTGGACATGCTAGTTGTAGTAATAAGAGAAGAAAAAGAAATTGAAGGAATTAGAATAGTCAAAGAAGAAACTAAGTTATCACTCTTTGCAGATGATATGATGATATAGTTAGAGAATGCCAGAGATTAAAGTAAAAAACTACTTGAAATAATACACAACTTTGGCAAAGTTGCAGGTTACAAAATAAACCCGCACAAATCTTCTGCATTCCTATATATCAGCAACAAAGTCCAAAAGCAAGGGATAGAAAGAGAAATCCCATTTAAAGCTGGGGTAGACACTATAAAATACTTGGGCGTTTACCTGCCAAAACAAACCCAGGGTTTATATGAACACAATTACAAAACACTTTTCACACAAATAAAGTCATATCTAAGTAAGTGGAAAACATCAGTTGCTCATGGGTAGGCCAAGCTAATATAATAAAAATGACAATTATACCTAAATTACCTTACTTATTCTGTGTCATATCAATCAAATTTCCAGGTAATAATTTTCTAAAGCTAGAAAAAATAATATCAAAATTCATCTGGAAGAACAAAAGGTCCAGAATATCAAGGGAACTAAGGAAAAGAAATGCTAGGGAAGGTGACCTAGCTCTACCAGATCTCAAATTGTACTATAAAGCAGCAATCAGCGAAACCACTTAGTATTGACTAAGAAACAGAGGGGAAGAATAGGTTAGTTACTCAAGAAGCAGCAGTTAATGAATATAGTAGTCTACTGTTTGGTAAACTCAAGGGCCCCAGCTTCTGGGATAAGAACTCACTGCTTGGCAAAAATTGCTGGGAAAACTGGATAACAGTGTGGTAAAAACTGGGTATAGACCAATGCCTGACACTGTACACAAGAATAAAGTCCAAACAGATACATGATCTAGGTATAAAGATTGATACTATACACAAATTAGGGGAGCAAGAAATAGTATATTTATCAGATTCATGGAAAATGAAGAAATTTATGACCCAACAAGAAATGGAGAACATTATGAAGTGCAAAATGGATAATTTTGATTACATGAAATTGAAAAGTTTTTGTACAAACTCCATGCAACCAAGATTAGGAGGGAAGCAGAAAACTGGGAAAGAATTTTTTCAGCTAGTGTCTATGGGAAAGGCCTATTTCTAAAATATATAGAGAACTGAGTCAAATGTCAAAAGTCAAGAATACAAGTCATTCCTCAATTGATAAATTGTCAAAGGATATGAACAGGGAATTTTCAGAAAAAGAAATTAAAGCTATCTATAATCATATGAAAAAAATGCTCTAAATCAGTATTGATCACATACAAATCAAAACAACTCTAAGATACCACATCACACCTATCAGATTGGCTAACCTGACAAAACAGGAAGATGATAAATGTTGGAGAAGATGTGGGAGAGTTGGAACACTAATACACTGTTGGTGGAGCTGTGAGCTGATCCAATCATTCTTAAGAAGAATTTGGAACTATGACCAAAAGGCTACAAAAATGTGTATACCCTTTGACCCAGCAATATTGCTTCTGGGTCTCTATTCCAAAGAGATCATAGAAATGGGAAAGTGTTCCACATGTACAAAAATATTTATAGCATCTCCCTTTGTGGTGGCCAAAAACTGAAAATCAGGGGGATTCCCATCAATTGGGGAATGGCCAAACAAATTGTGGTACATGAATGCAGAGGAATGCTATTGTTCTATGAGAAATGATGAACAGAAAGACTTCATTGAAGCCTGGAAAGACTTACATGAACTGATGCTGAGTGAAAGGAGCAGAACCAGGAGAACTTTGTACATAGCAAGAACCACAGTATGCGAGGAATTTTTCGATAGACTTAGTACTTCATTGAAATGCATAGACTTAAAAAATTTTCATTGGGCCCTTGAGGCAAAATGCCCTCCACATCCAAAGAAAGAATTGTGGAATTGGATTGCAGAATGAAAAAGACCATTTTCTTCTGTATTATGTTTTGTTTTGGTTTGGTTTATGCTTTCTCCAATTCATTTTAATTATTCTATGCAGCATGCATTTAATAGGAATGTACGTGCAGAACCTATATAAGACTGTACACCAGCCCAGGGAGGAAGTGGGGTGGAAGGGGGAAATGAGAGGGAGGGAGTGGAAAAAAATCTAAGATATATGGGAATGATTGTCCAACACTGAAAACAAATAAGATAATTCAATTAAAAAAAAAGACCTAGACTTCTCGAATCAGTCATACATTTCAGTAGCATGGAATAGTATATCTGCTCCAACTGGGTGTTCTGAGGGACCTTGTCACACCCTGAGGAGTGGTTCAGCATTAGGCAGAGGTTCCAAGATTTTGGTAGTGGAAAGGAAAGTGATGGAGCATCAAGATCTAAAGAGGAGAATTGAAAACATAGGAGCAAACAATGAAATGAAAGAAGATTTAGAACTGAAGTAGAGCAGACAAAAGTAAGTAAAACAAGATTAAGTAAGCTAGTAGACAAAGGTATTTCTAAGTAGGGGCAGCTAGGTAGTGTAGTGGATAGAGTACCATGCCTACAGTCAGGAAGATTCATCTTTATTAGTTCAAATCTTGCCTCAAACACTTACTAGCCATGTAACCCTGGACAAGTCTCTCAACTCTGTTTGCCTGAATTTCCTCATTGGTAAAATGAGCCAGAGGAAGAAACAAAACACTCCAGTATCTTTGTCAAGAAAACCCCAAACAGGGTCACAAAGAGTTGGACTGAACTGAACAACAACAAATTTCTAGGCAGAAGACGTGAATAGAAGATGTCTTTATACTCACCTCCCTAAGATTGTTCTTTTTCCTAATTACTCTTCCTTCCAGTTACAAGTATTGTAATATATTCTTTTGCTTCCCTTAACCTTGATTTTATCTCAGTTACAAAGAGAGCAAAGGTTAGCTAGGGATAAATGCAAATGTAACATAAAGCAGGGAGCCAAATCTTGGCCTAAAGTGTAGGAAATTTCTACCTAAGGGATCTTAATGATGGTGGATTATACTCTTAATATTTTTTTACAAGGACAAGTTATACAATTTTTATCAATGCCTCCAAAATCACATTCTTGAGTTATTTCAAAATAGTTCATTTGCTGCCATCTAATTCAGGTGATTCATTTAGAGACAATTATTGATTAAGTCTGTAATGTTGTGTGCATTTATCACTATATATGTTAATGTCAAAATATACTTTGGGAATTGTGTTTGACAGTTAAGTTCTGATTTCAGAAATGGCAGACTGCTTCTCAAATGACCCAGGTCTCATGTGTTATCCTGGTAGAATAGTTTCTCATCAGTTCCTTAAGATAAAAGATTTGTAATTTCATTGCTCTACCAAAGTTCTGTTCAAAATGTTGAACAGAAGCAAGACTCTGAGTTAACACCTAGTTGTAGTAACAAAATACTGCTTACCTAGAATTTTCCTTCCTCTTGCCATTAACATGTGCCTTCTCCCTAATTCCCAACTTTCCACTTCTCTCGGCAGTATTGTCCACACCTGTTGCTTTTGGAACAAATTCACTACCCCACTGCTGCCCAGTCTTCCTAGAGATTGTCATAGAACTTTCTTGCTACCATTCTATTTCTCTCATCGCTTTTTCACTGCCAAAATTCCTAAATGAGTGATGTGCTCCTGCTGTTTCCAGTGCCTTATCCACTCATTCCTCAGCCCCTTAACAATCAGCTGCCATCCCTATCACTCTATAAAAATTATACTACTGAAAGTCACCGATGATTTCTTAATTGCTAAATCCATTTTCTAAGAATCCATCAATATCATTCTTGACCTCTCCAAAACATTAACATCACCGACCATCTCTTCTGTCTTGAAATTCTCATTTCTCTCCGCTTTCTGGATATGTCATAGTGGGTTTTCCCTCTTCTTTCTCTAATATCTCTGCTGTAAACCTTTTTGTCTCCTTTCTTCTCCTGTTCACTGATTGTGGAAACTTCCTAAGGATCTGCTCTTCCTTCACCCCCTGTTCTCTCTCTCATGGATTACAACTACTTTTATAACTTCAGCTTCGAATTCAGTGGCTCCTAAATCCTCATGTCCATCCCTGGCATCTCTTCTACTTTTAAGCCATCATTTCAAACTGCCTAAAGGACACTTTCATCTTAAATTCAATAGTTTAAAATTAAACCTACCAATGTTCATTAGCTGACTTTATGAACTAGTTCTCTATATTCTATTTCTGTCATTAGTCTATCAGTTACCTTGACTTTGTAATTCAATGTAATTGAATCTGAGAATTAACAAAGATGCATAATAAAATCACCATTCTCTCTTTTGACCCCCATTTTCAATCATTTAAAAAATCTTCATTCTTAATCCATCTTTTTTCTTCTTTCACTACTATCCTCATTCAGGAATTAATTGCTTAACTCTTAGACTATTCAATAGCCTCCTCCCACCAAAAAGAGACTTGACTTTCTTGCAAAGGAAAACCTTTGAGGTTTGGCTAACTCAGAGAACTAAAGATTCAGACCATCACTGACTTGGGGAAAAATGGGAAATGTGAACAAGGTAGCTTCCCTTAACAGAATCAATTTGTGCTTCTTGTAAAATAATCTTTTTTTTGACATGACTGAGTATATCTTATTCCTGTTAATTATTCAATGAAATATGACTGGATAATTATGTTCCCAGACCAAATTTAAACTATGAGGGTACTGATGTGAGTCACAACAGACCAGGATGACCTCTTAATGAGTCTTCCTCCTTCTAATCTGTTGTTCCCTTAAATACATTTTATATATTCTGACCATATTGTCATTCCTCAAATAATTCCTTTGCCAGTAATAAAGACTGTGTAGATGAAGAATTCTAACATATAGGCATATTTTACAGTTTCCTAAATTAGCAGTGGGTTTGACCTTCAGGAAACTACCTTCTGGTAGAGTAGTCACACTTGGTAAAATGTAGAGAAATCATGATGAGAGATGGAAGAGGAGGACTGGGAACTGTACTGGTTCATCCTCACTTCTCCGGCTAAGCAAGAAATGTATGAGGGGTATTGAGTGATGTCCCAATTTGATGTCACAAATCAAGGAAAGCAAATAGAATTGAGATCTTGTGCTGTAACAAAGTATTATGTAAATAGAATGATATGTGATCAAATGAGTAAGAGTAGATTGAAACAAAAAGTGTGACGGAAGCCAGGAATTGTGGTGGTTGATTAGACAGATCACCAGAGTCCAGTTCACAATACCTCTTTATAATCTTCTCAAGAATACTTCCCAGAAAACCTCCCAGCTACTCTTAAAAAGTTGACATACTTCACTTCTTACTAAAGGAAGAGAGGGAGTGGAGAAGGAATTCAACCTTGTCTTCTTGTTTTTTAGAATCACAGATTGAAATTGGAAGCCTTTTCCTTTAAATTCTTACGTATATTTCTGTCATTTAAAGATGTTATTGAAGAATATGGCAACATAGAATGATTTTATTCTAAATCAATAAAAGTGGTTTTGAAGAGGAAGCTCAAGCAAAAGGGAAAATTGAATATCATCAGCTAAGGATGAGTTTGGGGAGAACCATTAAAGAAAGAGTTTCTGAAATTTCACTAATCTCTGAGCCAGTGAAGAACACAAACTTCTTTTCAAACTGGAGACCTAATTAAGAAATAGCAAACAAAAGAGATGCATGGTAACCACTCTGCCCCACAGTATACACTTGTCTACACTAAATGTATGTTTACAACATTCACAGAATTCCTACTCTACAGCTTAATTATAACAATTACCAAAGATCCTAAAAGTTAATGAAAAATTTATTAGATTCAATACTGTGATATTCTCCATAAGTCAGCCTAAATAGGGAGAGACTGACTAGCTGGTGATGATTATTTAAAAAAAAATTAAAGCAGTTCCTATCTTCCTGGAGCTAATTAACTTTTAAAACAATGTCTTTCAATTTGTTTGAGTAATATTTAATTTTTGTCATAATTTCAACTTCTCAAATCAAGGAGGTCAACAATGCTGGAATTAAGTTGAGATAAATTTCAAAAAGTTTCAATCACATATATTGCATATATACCAAATTCTCTTAAGAGTAAAGTTACTCTTAAGAAACAAGTCCAATGTGTATTATTTCTTTGTGAGTGAACATTGAACTTTGGGAAAAATATCATAGGTTAGCAAATATAATGCCCTATATATTTTTTGAGAATTGTGATATCATGTACACATATTTGCAAGTTTAAGGAAATATCCTATCAAAATTCAAAGATAATAGCCTCTCTTAAGACACCCCACTAAAAGAAATCTGAATTGAAGCTATCAAATGATTATGTATCTGAGCAGTTTAAAGAAGGATGTGATGGATAAATGCTGTAAATGATACTTTGAAGAAGGAAGCCAGGCATGATTGTCATTTCATTATTATATCAGTCAAGTAAACAAGCATTTATTCCTCACCTATTATGGGCAAGGCAATATGCTAAGTGCCATGTATTTAAAATATATATTTATACTTACAGAAACACATATGTATTTGTATATCTCGTTAATATCCTAGTATTTTATAAAAAAAAGAAAATGGTTAATTTTTATTGCTAAATGATAACTTAGTTCCTCTAAGGGCCTGACATTTTCTGTGCCTAATATAACAGCTGCACAGCAGTGATGTGTTCCAAGAAAAGAAAACACACAGCTGCTGAGTTGTGCTTCCTGTTCCACCTTGGCTAAACAGATTTAGGTGTCCTTATCTGTCACCTTGCCATCAGCTTGTCTAACTTTATGAAAACTTGTGTAGTAAATTATGTACCCTTGACTGCCCACCTTCAAACAAGAGGTTATTCTCAATTATAATCTATTCACTACCGGAACATTAAAGTCCCATAGAACGATAGATTAAGAATTCTGCTATTTCATTTATCTGTTATTACAAGAAAATTAGAGGCATATGACATAGTCAGACAAGTTCTAAACTACATAAATCCGTAGTTCATATTTCTAATGATAACCTCTAACCATATTTTCTGTTACTATCCAGAGTTTTCTTCCACATCCTCTTCTTCAATTATTTTATTCGTTTCCTATTCATTATAGATCTCTTATGTGTATTTAATAATCTGCTTCTTCTGACTTCATTATTTGTCACCAAAATCTTTGATTCCTTCTTGCCCTTCACTTCTCATTGTCTATATCTTAACAAGCCTGTCATTTTACTGCACATTTTTTTCTTTTTGTTTTCTTTTTTTCTCAATTGATTGAGTTTTTTTTTTCTTACTACAGACTCCTTACAAGAATATAACCATATCTCTCTCACTCTAACTTAGCCTTCTTTGGCCAATGTAAAATGAGAGGGCCAGAGCAGATTATCTAAGCTTCTTTTACATCTAAAGTCTTTGCTTCTACAATTATTGCGAGAGCCTCTTTAAACGTCAGACGACTTCACTTTGTCCATACATCAAACTTTTCTTCACACCACCACAAGTTTTTCTTGTACACAATGGTAGTGTCACAATTATGTTACACAATAACTCTATGGATAATTAATTCAAGCATTATCCCCAGTTTACCAATAAATAAACTGAGGTTTTGAAAGATTAACTGATTTGTGCAGGTTGGCACAATTAGAAGGTTTTCAAACTCAGAGCTTTCTTGACTCCAGGTCCATGCCCTTTCCATGACACTGGGATGATCATATAAAGTTGGTCCTGGCACTCCACTCTTCAAAACTCTTTAAAAGCATCAGTTACTACTGAATCATTCCTTTGCCAGGCATTCAGAGCCTATCCTAAGAAGGTAACAAGCTCTCTTTACAATCTCATCTCCTGTTATTCCCCATTATACAATCTATGCATAAACTAATTAGATTACTCACCATTCCCTTTATGTGAATTCTCTTTTATAGGTACCACATCTTTTCTTGCACTGCTTCTTATACCCTGAATGCCCTGCCCATTCTTGTTCTTTGTTGAATTACGACCTACTTACAACCTTTATCACAAATGCCACGTTTTCCAGGAACCTTGCTTTGATCTGTAGCCATTTACCTGGCACCTGATCTGTCTACAAGTGTACTTTCCAGAGCACTAACTTTTGCATTGTACCCTCCATTAAAGACTAGCACTGGGAACATATTTATCTCAACCATTGGAATCTCACTCTGTGGCCTGCATTGTCCATACTGGTGAGTGAGTTACACCATCTGCTATGTCAAACCTGATCCAGCTTGGTTCACACTGCATCCTGGCCATCTTCTTGTCATCTACTTAAGAGTGTCCCCAAAGTAGGCACTCACTATCCCTGTGACTTCCCAAAACAAACACCCTTCTCTGTCCCTACTTCCAAGTATATGTTTTGCCTTCCCTTTTAGAATGTTAGCTCCTTGACTCCAGTAAATGTCTCACTTTTGTTTTTGTAGCAAATAACAAGTGTTTAAAAGATTTTTTATTCATTCAATCTACCCACACCACACCCCAGAATTCCTTTTAGAACACAACCACACTGAGTTTTTTTGAAAAACTACTCTGTTTCTTCCTTAGTACTTCACTTCTGGTCCTGCTCCCTTCCCTATGTTCTAAACTTCAGATGAATTGGTTCATACTCTCAATGTACTATCCCATCACTTAGAAGCAATAAAGAAAGAGAAATTGCCAGGCTTTCTATAGCAAATAGTCATGAAACTGTGGGGATTTATTATTTCCTCACCACTCTATCCCCACCCTCATTTTTCCTTTCAGGCAGTAGTTAAAAATGGATATATTTAAAAGTCATCTGTCAATTTTGAATTCCATCAAATAATTACTTTTGCCTTGTAAGTCTACATCCTTTGATGTGATACTTTAAATAACTAATTCCATGTTCATTCCCTACTTAAGTATTATATTGATGTTTCCGGGACTCAGTATAGTGAAAACCCAAAATATTAAAAAAAAGTAAATGAAATATATTAGTCAGAAAATATTACCTTGAGAAATTGTAAAAACATGTTCATTAGATCAAATATATAGATATATTACTATGAATTAAAATTTATGTGTATATTTTAAATTTGTTGCTTCAAAATATTTTGATAGTGCACATTATCATTTTAATGTTTTGATTAAAAGCATATAGCCTATAAAGATCTAGAGGAATAAAAACAACAGTAAC
Source organism: Potorous gilbertii (assembly GCA_028658325.1). Taxonomy (NCBI): domain Eukaryota; kingdom Metazoa; phylum Chordata; class Mammalia; order Diprotodontia; family Potoroidae; genus Potorous; species Potorous gilbertii. The sequence continues at coordinate 35,465,272 of CM053773.1, forward strand.
AAAAAAAATTATACTCATTTTTAAGAGTAAACAACTCAAGTGGTCAAATTTGTAATTCATAAATCTATGTTGAATTTAGTTAAGAAACATGAGGGAAAAGGTAGTGGTACATGACATACAATCCAGAATTACAAATATAGTTAATAATCAAAGAGAATGATATTTAGCCATTCATTCTATGGAGTACACTTTTTATATATTTGGTAAATAAATCTTTACTTCTGTAAAAATCTTTTCAAGCTTCAAAAATTTTAAATTCTTATCAGTTAAGAAGAACCATCTGCTATGGAAAAAACTGAAGATTTCCATGGCCCAAGGCAGTTCTCCAGTCAAATGCTTATTCTGACCCCTAATCTCATAGTGGAGAATATATGCATGTTTTTCCAGTTCCTTGTCTGAAATGTCACTTTTTTTAGTTAGTCTATTAAGTAAAAGCTAATCAAAACAAAACAAAACCCCAACTCATAAGCCATCCTTCTTTTTCTTCTTCAATTATAAGTTGTTTGGTTTTTTTTTTTTTAAGTAAGACTATTGTTTGCTAATCTATGGTATCATATAAAATACCTGACAGTGCTGGACAACATTCCCAAAAATCTCATTGGTTATAATTTTTAGGTTATTGTAATGGAAACTAATTAAGAAAAACACTATTAATTTTAGGCTCTCAAGCTCTCAACATATTCAGCATAAAATTATGATTTTATTTCCTACTCTAAGGGACAAGAATCAGGTGCCAAACTAAACAGCAATCCAGAAGGTTAAAGAAATAAAATCTCACAAACGCTAATATATTTGCTTGCTGAGAAGTAGGAAGTCATTTTTATCATTTTATAGCGCATAGAATTTAGATTTTATACAACATAATTATTAAAATAAGTATAAACTTTTTAAAATACTAAGAGATTCTACCTGTTTAATAGGTAAACTTTTATTCTTAATCATCAGTTACTTGTATATCTGTACTAATAAACTGGCAAAAAATCCTTAAGAATTCAAAGTTGGTATCTTGTGGTAATCATTTCATTTTGAAATGAAATTGTATTAGAGCTACATTATATAGTTGTAGTAAAGTACATGGCATTTATTACCATAACCACTAGCCCAGGGCACTAGGCTCTGGACTCATATAGACATAAACCATTTATTCAAAAAAATCATATCTGTTATTTATGTTTACTCAGAACAAAATAAGGAAAAAACTTTCCAGATCTTCAAGAAGCTTACTTACTGACAAATTTGAAAGAGAAAATTTTAGAAGAGAAAGATTAAAAGTTAACATTAGTGAACTGAACCAGATTGTAAGATTCTAGAAGAGATTTTTCAAAGGAATATTTATATATACTCAAAAAAGGTGAACATTATTAACTAGGAGGCTTCATCATGACATTTCAGCACTAACCTCATTTATATGTGTGTCATCTATAGACTGATTGTTTAGGACTTCATAAAAATATACTATAAAGTGCTTTGTAACTATATTCTTAACGGAATGAACTGTTGTGCATTAGACTAGAATTGGAAGCAGCTAGATGGCTCAGTGGAGAGAGAGCTGAGTTTGTAGTGAGGAAGACCTGAATTCAAATTTGACCTCAGAAACTTATTAGTTTTGTTACCCTGGGCAAGTCACTTCACCTCCATTTGTCTTGATCCACTGGAGAAGGAAATAGCAAATTCCTTGAATATCTTTTCCAAGAAAACTCCATGATTTTCAGGTACAATTGAACAAGACCAAGATTGAAATTAGGTGACTTGGATTTGTTTGGATAACCATAACCAAATAGTTTTGATTAATAAATTGATGTCAAACTGCAATATCCAAGTGTAAAAAAGTTATTTTTTTAATTGTTTGGATAGATGACAAGGGTTGATGTTTAGGTATATTTAGCCTTAGAAAGACAAAGAGTAAGGACAGCAAGACAACTCTGTGTAACTGAGGAACTATTATACTAAAGAAAAACTTGGAATAATAGGTGATATTTGTATATGAATAGATTTAGGCTAAATATAGTGCATCTCTCAAGCCAGTATGCTTTTAAGATTTATTATTAGATTAAAGGGAGGGAGGATCCTAATAATTACAGTTACTTAAAGCCAAAATAGACTATTTACAGAGGAAGCATGATCTCCCTCAGAGTTCTTCAAATCAAATCTAAAATTTGACTTGTTTGAGATGGGAAGAAGGAATTTTACTCAGGAGTACATAGGGCTATATGTTCTGATTTCTCATTTAACTTCAGGTTTCTGTAAAATTGTGATTACATATTTTGAATTTTCCTTCAAGACATTAATTTCAGAAACATTTAAAATGGAGGTGAACATCAAAGATTTCTAATTCAAGATTCTGTTATTTAAGGTCCTCTATTTGAATATAAAAGAAGAGAATCCTAATTGCATACACACACACACACACACACACACGCGCGCGCGCGCATGCACACACATATATATATGTGTATATATATATATATATATATATATATATATATAGTTCAAATACAATTTTGTGATGTCTAAACATAAGCCCAACTTTCCATTTGCAAAAATTTAGTCCTTAAAATGTGTTGTTAGTATTAATTTATTAATTAAAATTAATATAATGTATAAACATGTCTAACAGAAAGAAATGATATCTTGCAAACCAAGATAGGGAAACCAAGATATTGCAAACAAGAGATGGGATTACATCCACTACCATTATATTAAATTATACACATATTAAGCAAATACACATGGTTTTCCAAGCATTTTTCCATCTTACCTGCTGGTTTACAGGAAAGTTCCTATTGATTTTTTTAATCTGTAAAAAGAAAAAGAAAACAAAATCAAGCCTAGAAAGACAAAGAAAAGATGGTCCATGGGCCCCAGTAATGTTTCTGGAAATGATATGCACAAAGAGTACCAGTATTGTCAGAGCTTATGATACAAATTCTTCTCTGAAAATTCAGACAACATGATGTAAAGAATGTCTACCAAATGACTTTATATGTGCAATTACCTTCAAGGTTAAATACTGTCCAATATTTAAGAGTTCACATGAAATTGCATAACCAGGTTTATTTATGTTGCCCTAAGAGTTATTGGGTTAGCTACTTTATTTTTCTCATTCTTAGTTTTCTTGCCTATAAAATGGTGGGTTGAACTAGATCTCCCTTGTTTTTTCTACCATCATTTTTCTACAATCCTTTGGTTTGGGTACAAGATTCATTTATAAAAGCCATGTCAACAGATAAAATTGCTTATCAAAACTTTAATCTGGAGAATATCAGGAACAATTTTAAAACTAACATTTAAATTTTAAAGTATGAAATAGAGTAAAAACTCCTGACCCTTATATTTATTTTTTTCTAAGTTACACCATTCTGTTATTTTTTACTATTAAGATTGCTGAGGAAATAAGCAATCTAAACACTGGAGGATAAAATGTGTCCATCTATATACTGTCAGTCAGACCCCCAAATAGAACATAGCATTTACACTAAGCCAATTTAATATATGACATTTTATCACAGCATAAGCTGAATCTTCTGAGAAAACATTTTCTGTATTACCTGACACCTAACTAAACATTTCCACTAAAATGGCAATACTTGATTATTAATTTAAAGTAAATCCCATAACACTACTGAAGTTTAATGTAAAATGTCTTGTGCTAACTCTGATCTTTTTTCTCCCAACTCTTCTACTGAATCTTCAGCATAATGTGAAGGTACGTCTGGATTCTCAAAGAATGTGTCAGATTAATGCCAGCTCTCACAAGTGCCAAAGTTGGAAAAATTCTGATTGTAGACATAGTAATGGAGTATTGTTCTAGGATTAATCTGATTTCAATACTCCAATAACTGGAAAGTTGGCCACGAGATGATTTTTTTTTCAATAGTAAGGTAAGAACATATGTACTGACTATGGAAATAAAGGACTACCTATATCAATGGATTGTTTTGTTGTTGTTGTTATGTAGCAAGGAATCTTTTCTAATTAAATTGTGGTTTCTATAAAAATTTTACCTGATACGATTTCCATAGTGCAATATATTTTCTCAAAAGACATCTGATCTTATACGCTGTAATAATTTCTCCAAAGAATTTTACAATCATAAATTTAAAACTAGGAGTGACGTTGGTAATTTCTTAGTCCAACCTCCTTATTTTATACAGGAAGTAGCTGAATTTCAAGAGCATCTTGATGGTGCAGTGGATAGAGTGCCAGGCCTGTAGTCAGGAAGACTAATCTTTCTGAGTTCAAACCTTGCCTCAGACACTAAAGAGCTATGTGACTCTTGGGAAGTGGGTAGTGGGGGTGAGGTAGGTGGTTTGAGTTGGTGTTAATGAAAAGATTTCATAGAGAACAGATTATAACCTATCAATTATTACAGTAGAAAAAACAAAATGGAAAATTAACTCTATATATGTTTTCTTCACTCCAGCTCTTTAAAGGGAGAAGCAGTATGTTGAATTAGACAAAACTTTGCATTTGGTGAAAGGAGGAACAAGGTTCACATCCCACCTCAGATACTCACCTAATTGCCTACAACATGCTTGATCATGTCTAAGACTTTTTGGTTTCTACCTACCCACGGTGTGTGTGTGTATGTGTGTGTGTGTGTGTGTGTGTGTGTGTGGTGTGGGTGTGTGTGTGTGGTGTGGGTGTGTGGTGTGGGTGTGGGTGTGTGGGGGTTTTTGGTTTCTACCTACCCACGGTGTGTGTGTGTATGTGTGTGTGTGTGTGTGTGTGTGTGTGGTGTGGGTGTGTGTGTGTGGTGTGGGTGTGGGTGTGTGGGGGTTCATAATAATAGTATTGATCCTTAGAAAGTCACTAATTTTGTGTCTCAGTTCACTAACTATAAACTGAATGTTTGGGATACAATATCCTTTAATATCTCTTAGTTCTAAATATACGTTTCTATATGGGATAGATTATGTCTATACTCAGTTGCATCTGAACGGTTGCCACACTACAGAATCATTCGCAATCTGTTTTATCATCCAGATGATTAATAGCTATACTATCAGTTTCCTCTGAGCTCCAACACAAAATCCAATGACGTTGTCAAACAGTCCCACTATGTTAACTCAGTAAGAGATTTGAAGAGTAACTATTAGAAGCTACCTCCATTGCTTTTCTTCCAAATCCTGTTCCTTCTTTCAAGATAACTTTCATTTCATCAATATTGATTTTAAATTCTCCTGAATAATTTTGCTTCTCTTCTCAGTTTTAGAAAAGTTTGAGACAAGATCCAAGACTGGTACAATGAAGGGACACTGAGGCTAACTATGCAAAAAAAAGTTGCTTTTACTGGGTAAACCAGGGAACAATATTTAAGTAGTGGCACAACATGTATAACTAAAAACACTTCCTAAAGACTTTCCCTGAAACGTTACACCCTGAAACACCATCCCATCAGCTTGAAAATTTATCTAGAAGTATGTAGAAATACATGTGTGTAATATGTACATATGTGTATATATGCATGTGCACACACATGATGTGTGCATACACATGTATGCACACATGCACATTTATATGTATTTGTATGTGCAAATTTCTATATATACATATCTTTTTTGTTAAGGCTGAGGTATAAAATTTTACCTGTTAAAACTGTGACTCAGTTTTAGCATGCAAAAACAACACAGCAAAATATTTAAGGAACTCATAGTAGGAGAGGAATTTAGTTAGCCTATGTCCCTTAATGTAATGTCTATGCATACGTATGTATATGCTCATACATACATGAATATATACCTACATGCATGCATGCATACTTACACACATACATACATACATATATACAAAACACACATACACTCCCTACTTGGAAGGGCCCACACTATCAGCTGATTTATTTATTTGTTTTTTTATTTAAACATTCATTTCCACAAGATTTTGAGTTCCAAATTTTCTCCCTATCTCTCCCCCCAACTATCCCAAGACAGAGTGCATCCTGATTACACCTTCCTTCAACCTGTCCTTCCTTCTATCACATCCCTCCCTTCTCTTGTCCTCATCATCTCTGTTTTCTTGTAAGGCAAGATAGATTCCTATACCCCATTGCCTGTGTATCTTATTTCACAGTTTCATGTGAAAACAATTTTTAGCATTTGTTTTTAGAACTTTGAATTCCAACTTCTCTCCCTTCCTCCCTCCTTACGCATCCCCACTGAGAAGGCAAACAATTCAATACATGTTATACATGTGAAGTTATGCTAAAAACTTCCATAAAAGTCACACTGTGAAAGACTAACTATATGTCTCTCCATGCTATCATGTGCCCATTTATTCTATTCTCTTTTGACCCTATCCCTCCTCAAAATTGTTTACTTCTAATCACCCCATTCTCCCATTTGCCCTCCCTTCTACCATTCCCCCTAACCCCTGCTTATCCGCTTCTCCCTTACTTTCCGGGAGAGTAAGATAGATTTTCATAGTAAATTGAATGTGCATGTTATTACTTCCTTAAGCCAAATGTGATGAGAGTAAAGTTTATTTTTCCCTCTCACCTTCCCCCTCTTCCCTTCCATTGAAAAAGTCTTTTCTTGTCTCTTTTATGTGAGAGATAATTTGCTCCATTGTATTTCTGCCTTTCCCCTCCTAATATATTCCTCTCTCATCCCATAATTTTATTTTTTAAGATATCATCCTTTCTTATTTGACTCCTCTTCTGCCCTCTGTCTATTTGTATGTAATCCTGCCAACTACCCAAATATTGAAAAATGTCTCAAGAGTTACAAGTATTATCTTTCCATGTAGGAATGTAAACAGTTCAACTTCAGTAAGTCCTTTATGATTTCTCTTTCCTGTTTACCGTTTTTCCTTTTCATGCTTCTCTTGATTCTTCTGCTTGAATGTCAAATTTTCTAGTCAACTCTGATCTTTGCATCAAGAATGCTTGAATATCCTCTATTTCGTTTAATGACCATTTTTTTGCCTGAAGTATTATACTCAGTTTTGCTGGGTAGGTTATCCTTGGTTTTAATCTTAGTTCCTTTTACTTCTGGAATATCATATTCCAAACCCTGTGATCCCTTAATGTAGAAGTTGCTAGAGCTTGTGTTATCCTGATTGTATTTCCACAATACTCCAATTGTATCTTTCTAGCTACTTAGAATATTTTCTCCTTGCCGTAGGAGTTCTGGAATTTGGCTATAATATTTCCTAGAAATTTTTCTTTGGGGATCCCTTTCAGGAAGTGATCAGGGAATTCTTTCAATATTTATTTTACCCTCTGGTTCTAAACTATCAGGGTAGTTTTTCTTGATAATTGAAAGATGATGTCTAGGCTTTTTTATGTCACTATTTCCATGTAGTCCCATCATTTTTAAATTGTCTCTCCTGCATTTATTTTCCATGTCAGTCATTTTCCAATGAGATAATTCACATTGTCTGCTATGTTTTTCATTCCTTTTGTTTTGTTTTATAATTTTTTGATTTTTCATAAAGTCATTAGCTTCCATCTGCTCTGATCTAATATTTAAGGAACTATTTTCTTCAGTGAACTTTTGGATCTTGTTTTTTATTTGACCAATTCTTCTTAAGGCATTCTTCTTTTCATTGCCTTTTTAGATCCTTTTTGTCATTTGGTTAGTTTATATTTCACACTGTTATTTTCTTCAGCATTTTTTTTGGTCTCTTTTAGCAAGTAGTTGACTCATTTTTTATCATTTTCTTGCATCACTCTTATTTCTCTTCCCAATTTTTGCTCTGTTTCTCTTACTTGATTTTCAAAATCTTTTTGAGCTCTTCCATGGCCTGAGACCAATTCATATTTTCTTGGAGGCTTTAGGTAGAGAAGTTTTGACTTTGCTGTCTTCTGTTTGCATATTTTGCTCTTCCTTGTCACCAGAGTGAGATTCTATAGTTTGGTTCATTTTATAGTTTTTGCTCATTTTCTCAGCCATTTCCTTGACTTTTGAGCTCTTTGTCAAGGAATTTGCTTCCAATGAAGTAGGGAGTGTACTGTCAGCCACTTGATTCCCCCACAGTCTGTGGGCCTAGAGCTCCAGAAATAGCTTCTGCTGCTGTGGCTACCTCAAGTTCCTCTGCTCCCTTCCCCCTCTGCTGCCCTGGCACTGGAGCAGGATCACTCCATTCTTCCACACAGGTCCCACAGACATTTTCCATTGACTTCCAATTTGTCCTCTGTGTTTTGGGGTCGTGAAATCTGGAAACCACTCTAGTTCCTGAGATTCAGTTCCCCTGAGGCTTACTCAAGTCTCCTCTGTGACTGTGCTGCCCATGATGGACTGAACCCTGTTCATAGTATGATGTGATAGACACTTCCCAGAAACCTTTCGGGTTCTCTTGGCGTTGAGATTTGCTTCACTGTTTCATTCTGTGGATTCTGTAGCTCAGAATTTGTTTACAGCCATTTTTCACAAGTGTTTGGCTGCGTTTGGAAGCAACTCTCTAGAAAGTGGGTGCTCTTACTCTGCAATCTTGGCTCCATCCCCTTTCAGACGATTTATAACTCTACCTTCCCCCTTCCAAGGTCATCTCTCCATGTTATATTAATGGATTTTTTTTCCTACCATGAGTACCTTTAATATTTTGTTACTGCTGATGCTATTCTGTTATTTTTGAATACTGAAATGATGAGTTACAACTTCAGCAGTGAAATGTCACTTCCTGGTTTTATTGCAGAAAACTTTATTTTACTTTCCCAATTCACCTACTAATGATTTTATCCCTTAATTACAGCTCCCTCTCCTTCCCCCAAGTTTGTTCAAGATGCTTTTCTCTGGACAACTTAGGCTATAATTTAAACTCTTAAGAAGACAGTTACTTTTGTTCAATTTTCATGCAAAGATCTTATTTGTGAAGTTTGAAAACTTTAGTCTCTTTAAAATTAATAATTGAAGAGGCTATAGACACAACTGTCAGTTTCTAAGTTCATCTGGTGATTTTTAGTCTAGGGAAATTTTTGTGTTTATACATAAAGCAAATCTTTAATCAGGGCTTTGAAAAATTCCTCAGAAAATAGTGGTTCTGAGATAGAAAAGATACATAGACCCCTTTAACTGCATGCAAAGTTAAAAAAAAAATAAACATAGCCATCTGCCTTCAATAGCAACATATGTAGTCACTATGAAGCATGTATCTATAAGCTACACAGTCTTCTTTCCTTTTGACCATGGACTTTTCCCTCCATAATCTCCTTAGAGAAAGAGAGAATAGTGTATATATTTTTTTCTTAACTTGGCACCTGGTAACAATGTCATGCACATAGTAGAAATAAAAGCAATCTATTGCTAACAATGATTATATGATTGACATGTACACTCTTTCTACGCAATTATACTGATATACTCAGTGAGGACAGAGGTTATTAAAATATTAGGTACTACTTGTAAAACCTCAAGGTTTTGTTAACAAGTAGATTTATAACCAGCACTTATATTCATTTTCAACGTTAGCAAAATACTTTGCAATTTTATCTGATTTTCATGGCAACCCTGAAGGTAGATACTATTATAATCTTTATTTCACAGATGAGGAAACTGAGACCAAGAGAAGTTAAATAACTTTATGATCATCACATAGTGAATAAGCTGCCAACTTGGGAAGAATCTAAATCATCTTAATTCTATTGAACCAGGCTGGATTCTATAATATTCTTCATCTTTTTCCATTTCTCATCACCATAAATTTACATGGGCTGCCCCCGCACTTACCACCTCCACTGCTCTTTTGCAATATAATCCATTAATTCAACATCTGAGCATTCCTACCTCTCTTCAAAACGCAGTTCAAGAAATTTCTCTTATATTAGACCCCAGACAATATTCTAAATTAATACTCTCCTGAAAATGACTTTGATTTTACTCTGGATATTTTTGTACATGTATATATTATTTTACCTGGTACAATGTAAATTCCCTAAGGGAAAAGTCAGTTTCACTTTTTGCCTGTTTCCCTAGCTTCTTAGCACAATATTTTATTAATGCTTATTCATTAATTGATCCTTTTCCCTCACAATATCTATTATAGTATTGTGAAAATTGTAGGTATTAAAAATTTGTCAAGTACATCTCTTAGAGCATTTATGCTACTAGATGCCAGTAAATGTTTTCTACTTATTATAGAAAAGGCACTGAGTGTTAGTTATTTTTTGTTAGTTATTTTATTTATTGCCATTGTTTATTATTTGCTTGTTATTAACCAAAGCACTTGTAATTGTATCTTAATTCAACTGGTGATCCATAATGACAGTCAGTCTGTACTCAGGATAAGTAAACTAGTACATGATTAATGCCTTGATGAAATGATTCCCTACCATCCTGCTTCTGGACTCAAAACAAAAAACTGCCAGTAATCTATTTTAGATATGTGAAATCCCACAATTAGAAATGGGTAATTTTAGATTAAATAATTGCCTCCTTTGGATATATAAAAACACTAATGGTCAAGAGATATCATGCCCTGGGTTTTAGCAAGTGTTTGTGAATTGATTTATAATCTCTGAAGAGTTAGAATAATAAGACAAGAGATGTGTCTTGATAGGGAATAGTAAGAGAAAGGTTTAAATAAAGAATAAATTCATATATAGAATGAGTTCTCACTACTACATACTAAACTCATGCCAGAAAATTTTTAGCTCAAAGACAGTAAGTAATGGATTAGAAAAAAATAACCTGCAAATCACCTTTTCAGTTCAGATTTCTCAGATACTCTGATACTAAGGATACCTCTTGGGGATCATTGCTTTGGATATGGCCCTAAAGTGTCAGGGCCTATTCATCTGGGACAGATGATACTTCATGAAGACACAGAGTGCCTACAAGAAAGGTTTTTTTAATTATTCACTTGTTCATTCAGTGTTGAGAAAAGCAACAGCCTGAATAACTCTCCTAAAAGTAAATAAATGAGCAAATCAAATAGGGCATAAAATCTTACCAAAATTTGTTAGTATTTCACACACTTCATAGACTTAGAAATGGAAGGGCCCTGAGAGACCATCTAATCCAACCCTCTTGTTTTACTCATGTTAACTTGTGCTAAAATTTTACATTATTTTATTACCCATATTCAGTTCAATAGTTAGACAAATCTTGGGACATAATCTTACTTTTTAATTCCCTTCCTTATTTGCCTTTACTTTAATCAATATTTTTTGTATGTATGTTTGTACATATGACAGTGATTTCCTGATACACCATATCTTCATCTCCACCCTCAACCTTTGTAAACAAAGAAAAACAAGTAAGCAAAACCAACCAATCAAACATCAGTTTGACCGAATTGGCAATGTTTCGCACCATAGTCCCCTATCTGTACTGAGAGGAGCAAGCTATATTTCATCTTCTGATCTCTAGGAACAAGATTATTCTTTGTAATATATCTGAGTTACTCTGTGATTTTTAATGTTTTACATTTCCTTTTGTAATCGTTATTCAACTATTGTACAAGGGAACAGAGAGCTCGCCTTGGTGTAAGGAAGACCGGATCCCACCTGTGACACTTAATGGCTGTATGACCCTCAATAAGTCATTTACCCTCTTAATAACCCCAAGATACTCTGAGACTATATTGTTTGGTGATGATCTGATTTGGTATTTGGAGTTTCTTCACAATAAAGTCCTTTTGTAATTTCCTGAAGGCAATCCAATATATTCTACTCCTAGTTAATCCTTGAGCTAACTTATTGTCCAAAGGTGCTACATGTTTATATAGATATATACACACATATATATATATATATATATATATATATATATATATATTTATACACATGTGCATATACAACTATGTGTATATATATATATGTATATATATATATATACATATATATATTTATGTCTTTCCAAATGCAAGGCATAATTTGGGTACTACTCATTTTTCATCCACTTTGTCTTTCAAATACAGATGATCAGGGCCAAATTCCTTTGAGTAATAACGTATCTCTTCTAGGTGACTTTACAATCTGTTCTGGAACTGAATAGTAATATTCAAAAAGGAGTGTCTAGAGATTTTAATTATCAACAGGAAATTTCTCTTCTACTTGGACACTGCTGGATTTCTTATCACAGTAATGAATATGGGAGGGGGGATATTTCTCCCTTCTTTTCACCTTTCATAATATATATGATCAAGAGATTATTGATTAAAAATACTTCTATTATATCTCTTAAGGACTCCTGAATGTTCTACATGTATGGATGGGAGATACCCTGTTGGAACACAGCCTTTAAAGTGATGTTTTGCTCTACCAAATTAAATGATTTCATAGTCAACACAAGGTAAGTACTGTGAGATTTTATATTCTCTACTTATAGGTACTTTCAGGATTGTAAAAACATGGTGCATTTGTGAATATCATTTGTTGAAACCTCCTTCTTCCCTTGGCATAGGGATGTCCATGGCAGATGCACAGATCGTGATCATGAATAGTTTTATTTAAATAAGAAAGTAAGCTTATTGTTATTTAATGTTGTCAGTTACATTATTTTGTTGGTATCAACAAGATCTGAGCATTTTTCTATGATTTTGTTGCCTTCCCCATTTCTGGATACCTTGTGAATCCATCCCTCGTGCCTTTATAAATGTGCCATTTCCAGCCTTTCTCTTCGATGTATGCTGGTTCATATCTGGTTGCTTTCCCCCGCTTTGCTCTGGTTAGTTCCATTTGTCCCGATCCTATAATCACATCAGACACCCTCATGGTAGAGTCCAGGTAGCTGCACTTAGTATAGTGTAGTTAGTAAAAATAATTTGTTATATAAATCATTATGGACCTTTTTATTTTCATCTGCCTTTCTTATCCTTCATTCATTTTCGTATTTAACTGCCCCTTAGTTGGACCTTTTAGCCGTCTGCCTTTAAATTGAATTTACTTTCCACTGATTATCTCTGCTTTAAATTCTACCTATAATTATTCTGTAGTAGTTTTGTGTGGTAATTATAAAGTACTTATTCTATTCGTGTCTTTCTTTCTAAAAAATTACGCACAAATTCATATTATATAGTGGTGTTACCCTTGGCCCCCATTTTTCTCTGCTTAACTGGTAAGTTTGTTTTCTGACTAAGGTTGCTTTTATGTAATTATCTCATTACGACAATTTATTTACATCAATTCAAATTCTGTATAAAATTATTGTAATTTATTTTTATGTAATTTCTATTGTTACCTACTTTTCATTATAAACTGCATGTTTAAATAATTTCAGATTGGGTTGCTTTCATTTTATGATATAGTTTTTTCTCATAAACATTCTTTCTCCAGGCTATCATCCAAGTACAATCTTTGCTTTTTGAAATGACTTTATTGTCTGTATGGTCTAACTGTACACTGAAAAGAGATTCAGGAGTGACTCCCACATCAGGAATGAGTTTACTCATGTCTATTAAAATATCCTTGTAATTCTTTCTTAACTTTTGGCATGTTCACAGCCATTCTTTTCTCAACAAAACATTAATGATATAAAGACATGATGCTTTTCTTTAGGTTGAAAATATTTTTTTTCATTCCTCTTTGACCTAGTGTAGCCCTGGGCAAATAGGCATCCTCCAGTGACCATACCTCCATATGCTTCAGTGTGGCTTCAGGAAATACCCAAGTCTCAGCACACACCAGACACCACCACTAGGATGCCACTTCAGGACTAGGTAAGTTGCCAGACCCCTATGACCTCCACCCCCTCAGCACAAGACACAAGGGTTCCCTGCAGGCCTCAGGATAACAGCAGTATAGACAAGAGAAACAGTCAGGTCCTGCCACTGGAACAAGAAGCCTGAGACAGTACCCTTTCCAGTGTAGAGCTCAAATTTAAATGAAATGAAAACATCCAAAAAAGAATGAACAGAAAACAATGAAAAAAAGTACAATTGGTGAAACATGAAAGAAAGTACAAAAGTTAACTGAGGGGAAAAAAAACAACTTTTTCAAAGTTAAAATGATTCAAGTGAAAACTAGGGATTTTAGAAGACATCAAGAATCAATCAAATTCAAAAGAATGAAAAAATGGAACAAAATGTAAAATATCTCATTGGGAAAACAACTAACCTGCAAAATAGAGCCACGAGAGACAATATCAGAATCATTGGACTTCCTGAAAGTCAACAGTAAAGGAGGAAATGGACAGCATCTTTCAAAAAATATCAAGGAAAATTGCCCTGATATCCTGGAGCCAGGGGGTAAAATAGGCATGGAAAAAAGATACCATTCACTTCAGGAAAGAGGTCCCAAATTAAAAACTTCAAGCAACATTAGAACCAAAATTCAGAACTATCAGGTCAAAGGAAAGAAATACTGCAAGTTGCCAGAAGGAAACAATTTAAATATTGGGAAGTCACAATCTGGATTACACAGGGCTTAATATTAAAGGAATGGAGGTCAGAACATGGTATTTTGAACTGTGAGTACAACCAAGAATTACTTTCCCAGGGAAATTAAGCATAATACATCAAGGAAAAAATGGTCATTCAATGAAATAGAAGGATTTCAAGCTTTCATAAAGAAAAGGACATAATTATACCAAAAATTTGATCTCCCATATCAAGATCCAAGAGAAACATAAACATGTAAAAATGGAAAAGAAAAATAAGAATTCAATAAAGCTAAGCTATTTACATCCCTGTATGGAAAGAAAAACGGTATCAGTAATAGCACACTTAGAAGAAATATACATAAACAGAAGGCATTGGCATAAGGTGAATTTGAGAAAATGATATTTTTTAAAAAATTAAGGGATTACAAAGAGAAAAGAGAAAGAAAGAAAAAGAAAAGAGAAAAGGGTGCAGAAAGAAGGGAGAGGCAGAATGGGGTAAATTATTTCACATGAAGAGGAACAAAAGACTGGTTACAGGGGAGAGTGAGATTAGGGGATGTGGTAGATAGAAGCAAAACAATGGTGAGAAGGGAAAGGGAGAAAGGAGAGAGGACAAACAGGAGGAAGAATACGATAGAAGGAAATACACAGGTAATCAAAACTATAAATGTGAATGGGATGAACTCTCCCATAAAACAGAAGTGGAAAACAGAGTGGATTAAAAAACAGAATCTTACTATATGTTGTTTATGAAAAAGACACTTGAAACAGAGACACACACAGAGTAAAGGGGTTGGAACAAAATCTACTATTCTTCATCTGGAATACCAAAAAAAAAATCCTCAGAAAAAGGGGGGTAGCAATCTTGTTTTCAGACAAAGTAAATGAAAAAAATCAGACGTGATTAAAAGAGATAAGGAAGGAAAACACTTACTAAACATACATGTATCAAATGGTATATCATCCAAATTCTTAAAGAATTTAAGTGAGTTATAAGAAGAAATAGACAGCAAAAGTATTCTAATGGGGGACCTCAACTGGCCCCTCTCAGAACTTGATAAATCCAACCAAAAGTAAAAAAAGAAAGAAACTAAGGAGGTAAAATAGAATATTAGAAAAATTAGGTATGATAGGCCTTTGACATGATTTAGACATAAAAGGTGACACCATAAGCAAATTATAAGAACAAGGAATAGTCTACCTGTCAGATTTCTGGGGGTGGGGTAGAATTTATGACCAAACAAGAGATAGAGAACATTACAAAATAAAAAATAGATAATTTTTATTATATTAAAAAGCTTTCTTGCATACAAAACCAATGTAACCAAGATTAGAGAGAAATCAGAAAGCTGGGGAATAATCTTTACAGCAAGTGTCTTGATAAAATCCTCATTTCTCAAAAATATAGGTAACTCAGTAAAATTTTTAAAAATACAAAACCAGTCCTCAACTGATAAGTGGTCAAAGAATATGAACAGACACTTTTCAGATGAAGTAATCAAAACTATCTATAGTCATATGAAGAAGTATTTTAAATCACTTTTGATTAGAAAATACAAATTAAAACAACTCTAAAGTACCACTTCACACCTATCAGATTACAAAAATGACAGAAAAAGGAAAATGAGAAATGTTGGAAAGCATGTGGGAAAACTGGGGTACTATTGCACCATTGGTGGAGTTGTGAACTGATCCAACCATTCTGGATAGCAATTTAGAACTATGCTTAAAGGGCATCCAAACTGCATTCAAATCCAAAGCACATACCCTTTGATCCGGCAATACCACGAGTAGGTCTATATTCCAAAGAGTTCATAAAAGAGAGAAAAGGAACTACATGTGCAAAAAAAATATTTATAGTAGCCCTTTTCATGATGGCAAAATATTGGAAATTGAAATGCTCAATCAATCAGAGAATGACTGAACAAGCTGTAGTATATAAATGTAATTGAATAACTATTGTGTAATAAAACCTGATGAACAGGCAGATTTCAGAAAAATCTGAAAAACTTGAATGGATGCAAAATGAAATGAGCAGAATTAGGAAAATCTTGTACACAGTATCAGTAACATTATGTGATGATCAATTATGAATAATTCATCTCATCTTAGCAACACGATGTTTGAAAACAAGTACAAAGGACTCTTAAATGGAAAATGCTATCCATATCCAGAAAAAGAACTGGACTATATTTGCCTATCAAAGCATATTTTTTATTTGCTTTCTTCTTTCTCCTGTTTTATTTTTTCTTTTCTTCTTTCATAACTGAGACTAATATGGAAATTTTTTACATGATATCACATGTATAGTCTATATCAAATTTCCTATCATTTTTGGAATGGGGAGGGGAGAGAGGGAGAATATTTGGAATTTAAAATCTTACAAAAAAGGATGCTAATTTTTTTCTTGACATGTTACTGGAGAAAAATGAAACACTAATAAAAAATAGCAACTTGGATTCCCATTTCTCAAATACATAGAGAACTGAGTCAAATTTATGAGATTACAAGTTATTCCCCAACTGATAAATGGTTAAAGGATATGAACAGACAGTTTTTAGATGAAAAGTTAAAGTTATCTATAGTCATTTAAAAATGTTCTAAATCACCTTTGATTAGAGAAATGCAAATTAAAATAACTCTGAAATACTATCTCACACCTATTAGATTGTTAGTATGAGAGAAAAGAAAAATGACAAACATTGAAGGGAATGTGACAAAAATTGGGACATTAATACATGGTTGGTTGAGTTGTGAAATGAGTCAACCACTCTAGAGAGCAATTTGGAACTATGCCTAAAAATGTATGAAACTCTTCATACTCTTTGACTCAGAAATACCACAATTAGGTTTCATACCAAAGAGATTTCAAAAAAAAAAAAAAAAGGAAAAGGATCCACTTGTACAAAAAATATTTACATCAACTCTTTTGTGTCAGCAAGGAACTGGAAATTGTGGGTATGCCCATCAGTTGAATAATGGCTTAAAAACTGTGGTCTATGATTGTGAGGAAATACTGTTTTACTGTAAGAAATGACAAACAGGATGATCTCAGAAAAACCTGGAAAGACTCACATGAACTGATGCAAAATGAAGGTAACATAACTACAATACTGTATGCAGTAACGTTCCGCAATGATAAACTTTGAAGAACAACTCAACAATAAAATGATCTAAAACAGTTCCAAGGGACTCATGATGAAAAATAAATGTTATTCAGCTTCCAGAGAAAGAATTGATTGAGTTTCAATGTAGATTAAAGCAAACTTTTAAAAAATTTTCTTTTTTGTTTATGTTTTCTTTCACAACATGACCAATCAGGATGTTTTGCATGACTGTATATTTATAACCTATATTAAATTGCTTGCCATCATTAGAAGGGGTAATGGGATAAAAGCAGAGAATTTGGAACTCAAAACTTAAGAAATAACAAAAAATGTTTACTATTTTACATTTAATTTAAAAAGAAGAAAAATGAGTTTCAAAGACATTAAGTGACTTTCCCAAAGACAGTCATATAATAAGTGGATGAGGTGGGATTGGAATTTGGACCCTTTTATTTCAAATGTATTACTCTCTCTTTTTGGCCTCTATCATGCCTAGTCAAACATTATTCCAGTTTATGCCTAACTTTTTGGCTGTTGATAACATACTGCTGAATGATCTTAGAGGCAGTAATACGTTGTGGTTAAATCATGTTGACACTTTGTGACCCCATTTTGGGATTTCTTGATGAAGATACTGGAGTGGTTTGCCATTTCCTTTTCCATTTTACATATGATGAAGTAAGGAAACAGTTTCAAGAGACTTGTCAATCAAGTCACTTGGTCAAATAGCCAGATTTGAACTTGAACTCCAGGACTGGCATTCTATCCACTGGGCCACCAGCTGCCCCTACAGACAATCATATAGAAGCAGTCACATAGCTACTATTTTGTTACCAAATCTTAACTGGGACCTTTCTATGTTCTAATTAAACCTGGTACCTTCCTTCTGAGACTACCTGAAATATAGCCTGTATAGATTAAATCATTTGTATACAGTCGTTTGAATGCTTTCTCTCTCTCTCTCTCTCTCTCTCTCTCTCTCTCTCTCTCACACACACACACACACACACACACACACACGCACACGCACACACACACACACACACACACACACACACACACACACACACTAGAGCTGTTTTCCAAGTCAGTGGAAGAGTGTTTGTGTGATTAGGAGCTATTTAAGATCAGGGGATATTTTGTTTGATCTTTCTTTTCTTTTAGCCTGTATTTAGTATAGTGTCTGACACAGAATAGGTGATTAGTAGAGGCTAGTTGACTAACTGATTGGAACATAGAAAAGTAGTACTTCTAATTTTGACATTAGTTCACTCCCAAAATAGATATTTTCAGACTTGTCCTAATTCATCAGTACAGCTCCTCACACACCTTCTCAGCTGTACATATCACTTAATAGTTTACTGAGTAAATAAAGGACATTGGCCCTGGGCTCTCTCTTTTTTTCTTTCTCTACAACTGAAAAAACAAAACAAAACCTTGCATCTTTCTCCAAATTCTCCTCTTTCACTATAGTCTCTGATGAAGAAAGTGTTCCTTATCCTGGCCAAGGCTAATCTCACTACTTCTACCTTTTATCTTCTCTCTTTTAATATTCTCAAGTGGAATTCCCCTACAATTATTCCTTATTTCTCTCTAATACTTAATCCCTTCCTTTCTACTGCATGCAGATAAGACCAGGTCTCTGCTATTGTAATGGGAAGTATAAATCTTCCCCACCCATTAATAGACCTCAGGTGAGGCTATTAAGGGAAGTTTGATTAGGAGAGTCTTATTCTGTGTGAAGGTCCACACCTTTTGTTAATTTCTAAAGAGGCAGCAGGTCACAAAAGTCATGTCATCTGCCTCTGAAAAGTGTATATATACTCTGAGGTTTTGCTTTGGGGCTCAAATCATTGGAAGAGTATTTGTGTGATTAGACCAGATGAGACTCTGGGTAGCCATTAAACTCCCCCTCCCTCATATACTCCCTGGCTTTGAAAACCCAGATGTTGGTGCTTCTCTCTCTGGTAACAATGTATGTATTGTCTATGGTCAGACAGTTGGAAGCCATGTCTGTTGGTCTTCTTGTTTATAATTTCAGTTTGTAATTTGTTTGCATCTTCTCTGAAGTTGAGGGTGCTGACTTTTCCCCCTGAAATAAGTGAATATTATATGTGGATATGTTTTTAATTAAAGTGATTGTTGACCTCTTAAAAAGCTTCTTTCCTTTTACAAAAGCAGATCTAAGAACATGTATCAGCAAGTCACTCTGGGTTTGAGGATCCCATAAATAACAACATAAACAACAAATAAGCATAGTTTACCGTCTCTTTAATTTATCATCCTAGATATCCCCTCTATCTCACAGCCTTTTTTAATTGTCTACTTCCTCCAACCTACTAAAATTTGATATTTGACCTTTTAATTTAACAGCAATATTCTTTCTTCAAGGGGATCAATGATGTAAATCTTCAAATCCAATGATCTTTTCTCAATTCTCAACTTTCTAGTCCTCTCTGTAGCATTGGACACTCTTGGTCCCTCTGGATAATCTCTATTCTCTATTTTTTCATTACACTTCTCTTTTAATTCTCTTCTAATCTATCTAGACTTTCATCAGTTTCCTTTGTTGAAATCTTATCCTTGTATCACTCTCCAACTATGGGTGCACTTCAGGGATTTGTCCTTCTCCAATTATTCATCCAGTTGCTAAATCTTGTTGATTTTATCTGAACAATATTTTTGCATATTTCCTTTTTCTCTATTCACCACCGGCTTAATTTAGACTCTAATCACCACTAGACTGGACTATGTTAATTAATTTCTCCCCTATCCATTCCATCTTTTGCAGAACTGCCAGTTTGATATACCTAAAGTACAGATCTGATTGTGTCACCTCTCTGCTCAAGAAATTCATGTCTCACTTTTTGTCATTTAAAACCCTTGCCAATCTAGATTCACTTGCCTCTCCATATTTATTACTCATTACTACTCTGTTTCAGTCAAATTCCCTAATTGTTGTTCTTTTACAGATCACATTCTATTTCCTACTGTGCTTTTTGCAAAGACAATCCCCAGTGCATGGAATGAACTCAGTCCTTACCTTGTCCCCTCAGAAACTAACTACTCAGAACTGAGCTTAATTACCACTTTTCCCAAGCAACCTTTCTTGATTCCTTCAGTTATATTATTATTTAGGGTCTTTGAACTTTGTTTAAAGGGATTTTTTTTGTAATTGTATTTCAATATAAATGGTTTTCTTTATAATACTATGTATTTTATTTTACAAAAACATTTTTTTTTGGAGAAGTGCATACCCTTAACCAGACTACAAAAGTCATCTGTGACACGAAAATAGTTAAGAAGTCTTATTCTACTATTTTTCCAAAAATACACCCCAGAAAATATTTCACATATAATTTTTACATATTATGTATGTATGTATTTATTTATTTATGGATTGGGATTGTACATTACATTTAATTATATCTTTATATGTATATATAACAGGATGATTTTATTTGCATCTTTTCTTCCCAATGTCTATCCCAGTGACTGAGATATAATAGGGTTATTGGTTCACAGATGTAGAAATAGAAGGGAACACAGAAGTCATCATGTCTGGCTCTTTCACTTTACAGATGACAAAAACAAAGCCTCCAACAGATTTAAAGGCTTGTCTCAAGATATATACATGGTTATTATAAGGGGCAGGAGGTGCACCCAAGTCCTCTGATGTCAGAGCCTGTGTTCCTTATGTTACTGGTTTTCAAAAGTGGTTGAATTAAAAGAATTTGGTTATTTCATGAGACCACTCATCTTGCTCGTTTGGCTGGACACAGAATCAAGAAAAAGGCATTAGTTTGCTATTGTTTTCTTCTCTGTGCTGGGTGAGTGTTACAGGCAAAATCCTTTATTCTTTTAAGCAATACTTATAAGTTGATTGATTTATGGATCAGTATAAAGTAACTTTCAGGATGCATTGCTGTTTTGAATATGACAGTTTTCAGAGCCGTAACTAGTTTATTTAATGGTTGATGTGGAAAATAGCCAACATATCCCCTCAAGTTGTCAAGTGTTCAAACTGACTCAAAATTCTTTTTGGAGGGAAAAAAATTGGCACTATTATATTAAGATTTCTGTTTTCATGTGAAAGTGAACTGGCTTCCTTCTTGGGAAGGAGTATTAGTCAAACTCCCAAAATTTTATAATAGATTGTGAATTATCTGCCTTCCAAAGCCTGGTATCACAAGTATATGGATCTCTTATTGAACAAAGAAAAGAAAAATGAAGCTTTAGGCATTTAACACAGAATTCAAATATAAATTGATTGACACCTACCAAAAGCTAAATCATCAGGAGGCAAGCTGAGCTTGCTGTAGAAATGTAGATAATTTTGAAATTTACCACCAGATTTTAGAGATAATCTATATAAGAAATGTGAATTTGAAGAATGCTCATATATCTGTTGCAAAAAGTATAATAGAAGATATTAGCTAGCTAAGTTCTAATAAAAAAATTATAACTTGAATTTTCCAAAAATTCTGTTAGGAAAATCAGGTGTTTTCATTAACTTGACAACAATATTTGTATAAGCCAATTAGTTCCCTTTCTGTCTAAGTTGCTAGGAAATTCAGAGCTAAAATCAATGGTAGAATATAGTAGCTACCTCATTCCAGGTCACTGGTGATATCTATTTCCCAATTCATTTTCATTTTCCTCCTGTTTTGATTTTCCCATTTCAAAATTCTGTTTTATTTGGGACATAGGCAGGATATACTGACTTTCTCCTACAGGGGTCTCCTAGTCTATTCTCAACTCAACTATGATACCTTTAAATTATATTTATGTGTTTAATTACTTGGCATTAGAAAGGAATTTAGAGACCATATTATAATACCCTACTATTATGCAAATGGAAAATTGAGATTCAAGAGAGGTTCTTACCTATTTATTCATATGCAGATAGTTTTTCTAAACTTGGATTTTAATCCAGAGGTTACTGCCTCTATATCTAGAACTCTGCCCAATAGACCACAATTCTACATGTAATATGTAATATATAATGTGAATATTTAAGGCATTCCAGAAGTCATAGCCCAGTTTTAAGTTTTAATATCTTGGAATATCCTATACAGTCTTTCTATAGCTCTTTAACATTTGCGCACTACTTCATATGTATTATTTTTATTTTTATTGTATTGTATACTACTTCTATTCTCATTTTCCTGATGAAGAAACTGAGGTCACTTTCAGAGGAGGTTACATGATTTTCTTGAAGTCACATGTCTAGTGTCTGATGAAAGATTCAAACTCAGGTCTTTCTGATTTTAAATTAAGTCCTACACTACTCCATTTGGACTTTTAATTTTTATACTTGTTCATTTCAAAAAAGTGTTTTTCATATTAATTGCAGCAGCACAAATGTTAAGGAATTAGGGTTGACATCACCCCAAATATTAAACTGTTCAATATTAGCGCATTAGGCTTAAAATAAAATACATGCCCTAAAATGTCTCCTTTATAATTCAATTTAATATAATTATTTTTCAGTACCTATTGTAGAAAAGATCTAAGCATACATAAGTAGAGGTAGTATGTCTTTGAAATATTTACATTGTTACCGTGGGGACAGGGGGTATAACATGCACAGATAAATAGTTACAAAATAAGTGAAGAAAGGAGAGAGTGTTGAGGACTAGAATGAATAAGGGCATAAAGGAAAGTTTGAAAAGATTCATGAGTGCAAGAACTCACTTTTGTCTTTGCATCTCCAGCATGTATCACATCTAACACATAGTAGATTCCTAATTTCCCTCATCCCACATATTTAAATGATTCTTAAGTCTTGCTATTTTCTCCCTTCACAATCTCTTAAATCTGACTCTTCTTTACTCACATGGCTGTCATCTTAGTTCAGACTCTTATCACCTCTTATCTGGATGATTGCTACAACCTAATTCATTTTCCTGTTTCAAGCCTATTGCCACTCCAGGAAATCCTACATACTGCTACAAAAGTAATTTTCAGTAAGCACAGATCTGAATACACAATTCTTCAATTCAAATAAATCCGTTGTCTTTCTATTACCACTAGAACTGGAGTGTAGAGTGTGTTCAGGGAAAACTAGTACCCCTGGTGTGAGAGCTGCCGAGTCCTTTTCAGGGCTGCTTTCTACCTTTGCTATGGAACTGATGCTCATAACTCTCACCTGTGACTCCATTGTCCTGTGACAATCACGGGGGGGGGGGTGCCCCCCTCAGTCATTGCTGGCAAGGTTCTTGCCAGAGTCCTCCTTAATAGGCTGATCCATCACATGGAAAATAGTCATCTACCTGCGAGCCAGTGTGACTTCAGAAAGGGTCAAGGAATAGTTGATATGATATTGACTGCTTGACAACTCTAAGAGAAATGCTAAGAGCAGAAGAGAGGTCTATACACAACATTTATAAATCTGACCAATTCCTTTTATACTGTCAATTGTGAGGGCTTATGGAAAATCATGTCAAAAATCTGTCTGCCTGGAAAAAGTTTATGAGTGTTGTATGTCAATTTCATGATGGGATGCTTGCCCAGGTTCTGGATAGTGGACAATGCTCTCACACTTTCCCAGTCACCAATAAAGTGAAACAAGGCTGTGTGCCTGCTCCCATGCTTTTTAACATGGTATTTTCAGCCATATTGTGAAGTGCCTTCAACAAGCATGGTATCAAGGGCAGCTACCATACTGATGTTAAATTCTTCAACTTGAAAAGAGTACAAATCAAGACCAAAGTGGAGGGAGTGTTGGTGCATAATTGTGCAGTCTCTGAAGCTTAGGGTGAGATGGAACATGGTATGGATTGATTCTTTTCTGCTTATGCTAATTTTGCCCAAACAATTAGCACCAAGAAAACACAGGTGCCCCATCAACCAGCACCACACCATCCATACATGGAACCAAGGTTACAGCAAATGAAGAAGTTCTGAATGCTGTGGATAAATTCACCTACCTTGGCAGTATGCTTAGGGATGTACACACTGATAATGAGGTTAGCACATGCATTGCTAGAGCTAACTCAATGTTTGGAAAGCCCAGAAGGAAAATGTAGGAGAGAAGATGTATTACAACTGTATTGGTCTAATTAGCCACTGTCAAACACATTGTAACTTCCCTCTAACATAGTGATGTCATGTTGGTCCTCACTGAGAACAAAGGATAACCTACCAGGCAGCTGTAGAACTACAAATAAATTTCTCTGTTTAGCATATAAATATAGCTACTGCTTCCCAGTCTGTCTCCCCAGCCTCATTGGATATTGCCTTCTCTCTGTTGTTCACAGAAGACTCTCTATTTATTATCCTTATGCCTTTGCCTTTACACTCCATCCTTACTTCAAACTCAGAGTCTTTTTCTTCCTTTAAGAAGCATCTTCATCACCATCTTTTACATAAAGTCTTTCCTGATCACCGAATTGCTGTCTTCCTTCACAAACTACTTTGTATTTAACTACTTTGCATGTATAATTGTATTTATCATATTTATATCTTTCAGTATATGTACACACACATAGTCTCCCCATTTGACTGTAGACTCAGTGACAGAAAGGAGTATTTAATTCTTTTTGCTTTTGTCTCTTAGACGTAACAGAAAACCTGGTACATAGTAGGACCTTAATAAATAGTTGCTGAATACCACTTCTAGGACTGTATCCCTAAGAGATTATAAAAATGGGAAAGGGTAGCACATGTACAAAAATATTTACAGCAGTTCTCTTTGTGGTGGCCAAAAACTGGAAATCAAAGGGATGCTCATCAGTTGGGGAATGGATGAATAAATTGTGGTATATGAATGTAATGGAATCCTATTGTGCTATAAGAAATGACGAACAGGAAGACTGATGCTAAGTGAAAGAAGCAGAACCAGGAGGACTCTGTACAAAGCAGCAACCACAATGTGTGAGTATTTTTTCTGGTAGACTTAGTACTTCACTGCAATGCAGGGACTTGAAAAATTGCCGGTAGCCTCTTAAGGCAAAATGCCTTCCACATCCAGAGAAAGAACTATGAAATTAGATCACAGAATGCAGCAGATCATTTTCTTTTGTATTATGTTTTGGTTTGTTTTATGATTTATCCCATTCATTTTAATTCTTCTATGCAATATGATTAAAGGGAAAATGTATTCAAATAAGAATGTATGTGTAGAACCTACATAAAATTGCATGCAGTCTTAGGGAAGGAGTTGGCAGGTAGAGAGGAAAGAGGGAGAGGGAAGGGAAACAATCTAAGTTATATGTAAGTGATTGTAGAACACTGAAAACAAATAAAATTTAAGAGAAGACTTAAAATATAAATAAATACTTGCTGATGGTTTGTCTCCTTGAAATTTTTTCTATTTTTTTTCTTGTCATTACTGTGTTGGTGAAAACCTTTTATTTTGTATCCATCTAAAAGTCTACAATTCATATTATAGTTGATTTTGTTTTAAACATTTACAAAATGTAAATAAGCCAGTATTGTCAAAGTGAATCTAAGACCTTGGGATAATTAATAACAGTATAAATGTCATGGTGTTTGTAATAGGCTTATTCAATAATTATTGATTTAATGATAACTTGATACTATTTAGAATTTTTGTGACACTTTTTGCTCCTGACTCAGTATTTTCTAATTCATATTTATAATTGTTTTCTAAAAGCTGAGAACAAATTGTCTAATTTCCATAATACATAATTGGGCAGTGGTCAGTTATGTCAGCATTTTGGGTGGTAGATAAGTTAAAGCTCTGTTAAGTAAGATGGAATCCCTCTTGCACCTGAAAGACAGCCAGCAAAATGCTCAGCAGGTGATTCAAGCACTACTGGTATTTTTTTGAGTCAATAATGATGGATATCATCTGTTGTTGTCACTTCTCAGTTTCCCCAAGAAGTTAGATTTTCAGTGACTTTTTTGACATAATCAGGTTGTTAATTATTACAACAGTGCATGTTTTCTGTTTTACATTTGAATCAACTTGTATTTTTGTTGTATATTATTGTTATATTATTTTTTTATTTTTCTTTTCTTTTTATTATTATATTTTGTTATATATTATTGTTATATTATTTGCAACCATATGGGCAATCAAAAGTTGTCTATAATCTTCCTATTTGAGGGTTCCCTCATCTCTGACATCTTTGATTCTCATGTGTTTTTTAGTAAAGGTTTTGACACATTTCAAATTATTTGTTTAGTTCCTTGCTCTGCTTCGACACCTCATGCCACGTTAACGTTTTAATTTTCCTTGAAGTTGTTGATTGTGGGCAAACAATTTCTTATCTACAATTGCTTTCTAGATTCTATATTTCATGTTTCTTTTCACTTCCCTTTCTTAGGGTGAGATGGAATTCAAGTTTTCTACAATTGCTATCAACTAGACTGCTAATGTCTTTGGACAGTTCTTCAGTAGCTTTTCCAAATCTTTTCTGCCATGTCAGTTTATTGCATCTTTAATTGAGAATATTAGTTAATAGCTCCAATTTTCTTTATTGTTCTTTTTATCACACTAGCAGGGGATTCCACATATAACTTTTGTGTGTGTGCAAAATCTTAAAGTAGCTTCTTAGAAAATATTTGATATCTAATATTATGTTTAAACTTATTATTTTTATTATGATGGCTATAGCTAATATAATCTTTGCTAAATGAATCCATATCCTCAAATTAAAAATGATTTTTTTCAATATTCTAATTTATTTTGCTCATCTTTTCAAAATGATATGTGCCATTGGCAAAGTTTTTTCCGCATTCATTTTGCTATTGGGTAGAATTTCTGAAGATTGTGTTAAATGCTAATTTAATGATCTCAAGTTATTCCATTTTTCCCCCCTTCACATCTTTGTAGCTTCTTCATTTCAGCTATTTCATCTACTCTGGGCCTACAGGATGTAATTATTTCTTATAGTTTTTCTGTTCTATTCTTTAATATATTGTTATATGACCTGCAATTAAGGCAAAATTATTGCAAAGCACTTGCCTGTAATTTGTTAGGATGTGTTTCCAATGTTATTACGATATAATGTTAGTGTATAATAAAAGCATATTATCTTCACTCCATTTCTTCAGCACTCATAATTTTCCTGACTGCATAGCCATTTCAAGCTGAATCAAAACATTTCCAGTAGGCTGAACATTCATATTTCTGTTTAGTAACAGTGTATCTTCCCTTCTTGTGGTGTCAGAACATGAAGACATACTAATCATTTTGCTACCCTCCATGTCAACTGTGTGTGCGTATGTCTCTGTGTGTGTAAGTGTGTGATTGTGTTGTGTGATCTGTTGTGATCTTGTGTGATCTATCAGGAACATGATTCAATGATGTATAAATAAATTGGATTTAAGGGAAGAAAGGCTGTTTAAAGTCACCAGTCTAATTTTTTTTTCTCTGGAGTTGTCTGGGTCCAGTGGCCAGATATAGATCAGGACAACTGGAATTGACTCAGGATGCAGTGGGAGACCTTGACTGGTCAAACTATCATCGTGTCAGTTAGATAAGGGCCTAGTTGAAAGCCTTTGGCACTTCTTTCATTTCTTGGGTTCTTAGGAATAGTAGCATTACACAAAACAGGATGCTAACTGCATCATTTGTGTCATAAAGCACCAATATATTAGTATTTCCAGTTCCAATCAGGCTTTTACATCTACTATGTTGGTTCAGGGTACACAAATCTCCACCACTCATTAGCCTGGCTGATATTCCTGGTTAGCACACTTGGCCAAAAGCATCCCCAAATCCCTTCCACCCCAAATTTCACATCATGAATGATGTATTTGGTTTTGGCAGGGTTAACATCATCATCATTATCACTATCAGCACCACCACCACCACCATCATCTTCATTTTTACTTTATCTGAGTTAAATGAGGAATTCTCTGGACTAAAAAAAATTCTGTAAAATTATACCTGCATGAATTTCTGCATAATGTACAAGAGAGACTGTCTTCCCTCCAAAAAATATATATAGGCTTTTTAAAAATCATGAGAGGACAATCTTCCAAAAGAAACTTTCTTATGACAGCCATAATGAAAAGACCTGATAGAGATTAAACATGACAGAAGTCAAAATTTCATAGAAAAAAATCCCACACAAAGTTGATTTCCTGAAATAAACTATAAATATAAATAAATATATATAAATAATAAATAAATATAAATAAACTGTAATCCAAAGCTAAAGGTAGCATGTAGCCCTGACAAGCTTAAGCTTTATATATGTTGATATTTAGTGACATTTCTATGCTGTTTGAATAATACCTAAAAGGCAGGTACTTTTATTTTTAAAATGAATCTTTAAAAAATATATAATACATCACTATCTGAATGCCAGGTTTGTAGGTTTATGACACAGTTGAGTTATTGAGTACAAAAAATAAGTGCATGTACAATAATTTAACTGCAGCACAGATATTATAAAATTTGTGCCTAACATCTATATTTTCATTTTTAACATTAAATGAATCACATTTCCTACCCATGTTGTATTCAGTTTTAACATCACGCAAATGTGGAGATGGTACACACTAACTCTATCACCACCAAAACCAATTGTCAAATGCCTTCCCCTTATGAGCAGGTAAAGCCAAAAGCACTGGCAACAACAACATGAAAGTTATTTTTCAAAACCATCATCTGCACACCAACACAGACCCTGATCTCAACTGACCCCCAGTGTCATCATGTATGGAAACAAAAGTTATGGAGATGGAGCCTGGCCACTAACTCCATAGGCATTGTAGCCTCTCCCTACTCAACAGTCACAGTTACTGAAGACCAAGAAAAGAAAACCCTCATTATTGTGGGGAAGATAGATAGCAGAGTAAATAGAAAGCCAGGCCTACAGTCAAGAAGACCTGAACTCAGATTTGGCCTCAAACACTTAAACAGCTGATTTTCTCTCAGCCTTTCACTTAACCTATGGTTGTTTCAATTTTCTAATGTATAAAACTGATATTAATAATAGCACCTACATTGAAGGGTTTTTATGAGGCTTAAATGAGACAATATTTGTAAAGTACATGATACCAAGTAGGCACTCTATAAATGTTATTACTATTCATTCATCACTAAGTCATTGGCATTATCAAGTTCCTCAGCATCAATGGAAATCTATTCATCACAGTCATTAAAGAATATGCAATATCATCTACTCCTCTGCTGCATGCTAATTTCCACTTGCATTTCAATTTTACTTGTAGCTGAAACCTCCTACAAGCATCGTCTGCCCTATTTAATTAAAATCTTCTAGAAAGCAAGGACATACTTTTATCTTTATATCCAGCGTTTACTACAGTCCTAGCACATACTATGTATTCTTAATATGAAGGTTTTTCATTTATCCTTCCATTCATTTGTCAAAGACAGGACTGAGAAAATTTTTTGGGGAAAGATATTGTATTGTTGTACACTTGTTATCATTTAAAATCCATAGAATATTTATTTTGAGTCCTTTAATCCTTTGAAACAAAATAATTTTAAAACACTCTCAGGATATATGATTGTCTCCAACATAATGGGCTAAATACCAGGGAACTCAGCCATCACTCCACAAGTTCAAAAACACATAATCCTATCCCACAACTAAATCCCTGAATGTTATGCACCTCAAAATTAAACTGAAAAAAAATTTATCACCTTTCAGATGAAATAATGTCAACCTATTTTCAGTGAGATCAAAGTATCTTTGATAATCCGATAGAAAAGAAAAATAAAACCTTTTTAGATTTTTTCCTCTGAGAGAGCCACAGTTTTGTTACTTACTGTAAAGTGTTGAAAATACAAAAGTCTCACTTTTTTATTTGTTTGCTAATTAGATTTAATTTAATTTATATTTAATATAATATATTTCTTATTTAATATATAAGAATATAATATTCTTTTAATATAATATAGCTCTTCCTTACACATGGTGACTCATTTTCATTTATTATAAACAATACCCCTTACCTGGTTTCCCATTTAACAAACATAACCAGATATAAAATAGGAGATATGCTTATGAAATTTACTTACCACTGTGATGAAAGATGTATTAAATAGCAGGATAGAATGGAAAGACAAGGGGATTTAGATTTCAATTTGGATTTTGAAGCAATTTACTTCACCTCTCCCATCTGTAGAACTGGGGAATGTGGAAAAGATAAGTCCCAAATTTTTTCCAGGTTTAAATCTTTGATATATATGATCCATGAAATCTTTCAAAAAATACAACTGGAAGAGAGATTCCTCACACATGGTGAGATTCTCCATGTTTATGGATAAGCATTGTGCTGATTGTATTATGACCCAGAAATCTATCTCTAAAGAGATGCAATATCACTCATATTTTCTAATTAGAAAGGCATATCACCCGGGAAAATCATTTGTATCAATAATTGTATTGTATCAATTGTATCATTGTATCAATAATTCCTAATAACAAAAGTATGATATACATTTGGAAGGACATTTCATTGTCAATCGTTATTTATAGCTTGAACTGGCATTAATGATAGACAATCAACTATGTTCAGAATTTACAAGAGGGAAAATAGCCATATTTCATTTGAGGAACTGGGTGTTGTTTTCAATGATTCTAAGGTATTCCTAACTTGGGGAAAAGCTCCCCTGCTTTATCTCTATAACATCAATCATCTCCTATCAATGTAAATTTGACCATTAATAATGGAACACCATGATCTCAGTAGAATCAAATACAAGTTACCTAAAAAGCAGTGGCGAGAAGGATGATAAATTACATAGGCTATAATACATTAACAATGAACTCTATGTGAGAAAAATAATACACCATGCAGGACCTCATGAGGAAAAGAAGAAGGCCAATCATGAAACTGAATATGGAGAGAGGATTCTGGGAAGATGGCGGAGTAGGTCAGAAAATTCCAAGCTCTCAAGATTTTCACCCGCATAAGAGATAAAATGCCGCCTTAGGGAGAACAGAGTGCAGGTAAAAATAAATAAGAATAGGGGCACAACAGGGGCCTTCCTGGGACAATTTGAGAAGATCAGAAGAAAAGTCCCAGGATGAGGTTTGGTTCCTGTGAAAAGTAGACTAGGGCTGACTTTACAACAAGTAGTAAGCCATTGGTTTAGTTGGTTTGGGTGGCTGCCTCAGCCCCAACCACAGGAACTTTTATCCCACCCCCTCATAGTGAAGTGAGTTGGGAGTCTGAACATGGAAGATCAAGGGAACTTCTTCTGACAAGGAACACCAAACTCAGCTGTGTTGCAAAGAGAGGGAGGGGTTAGAAGGAAAAAGTACATGCCCTGTGAGGGCAGAAGCAATGGGGCAAAAGGCCTCTGGCTGTGGACACTTACACGAGGTTGGGGGTTTGGCTTTGGTAACAGGCTAGAGGGGAGAACTGAAGATCTAGGACAAGAGGTATCATCCTCCATACCCTAGGGTTAGAGGTGATTATACACAGGCAAAAGAGAAAGAATCCAACCATAGAAAGCTATTATGAGAACAGGGAAGACCAGGTTTCATCTTCAGAGGAGGATATTGAAACAAAGAAACCCTTTCCAACCCCCAAAATTAATTTCAAATGATCACCTGCCCAAAAAGAATTCATAGAAGATTTTTAGAAAGACTTTAAAAATCAAATAAGAGAGATGGAGGAGAAACTAAAAAACAATGAGAATAATTCAAGAAAAACAAGAAGATTATGAAAGGAAAATCAACCAATTAGAAAAGGAGATTCAGAATCTTAAGGAAGAAAAAGACATCTTGAAAATTGGAGCTGGGCAAAGTGAAGCCAATGAAATCATAAGAGATCAACAAATAATTAAACAAGATATGAATAATTTCAAAATAGAAGAGAAAGTGAAACATCTTATCAGAAAAGCAACAGTTAGGGAGAACAGAATGAGAAGAGAAAATATAAAAATAATTGCACTAACTGAGGGCTATGATGAAAAAAAAATCTTGCTACATTAATATAAGAAAATTGTCCTGAAGCATTAGAACCAAGGGTGGAGGTAGTAGAGATAGAAAAAAGAATCCATCAATCACCACTTAAAAGAGATCCTATAAGGAAAACTCATAGAAATATTTTAGTCAAATTCTGAAACCCCAAGCTCAAGGATATAATATTAATAGCAATAAGAATAAACAATTTAAATATAAGGGTGTCCAATTAGAATTACAAAAGAACTAGCAGCAGAGACATAAAGGACTACATAAAGGTCTTAGACACCATATACTGAAGAACTAACAAACTGAGGCTCTGGCTGAAAATATTATAGCCAGGAAAATCAAGCATTATCCTGAATGAAAAAGAAAATGAACATTGGATCAACTATCAGACTTCCAAGACTTTGTTTAAAAACGACACTTGAATTTAACAGAAGATCTGACATACAAGAGCCAAGAGAAACATAACTTACATACCAAAGACTGATCTCAAGGGATTCATTAAGGACAGATTTACTTTTTACATATGTAAAATGCTAAATGTATTTCTAATATTCTTATTAATAATTAGGTAGTTCATAAGAAAGTTTGGGGTAAACCTGAGTATGATATGAATTTAAAAGTAAGACCATTTAGGAACAGCTATTAAAAACTAATTATTTTACAAAAATGAGGAGCAAAGGGAAGAATCCATACAGAGGAATTAGATGGGGGAGGAGGGCTTGGATTTCTAGTAACATATATTCATCAGGAATGGGTTTAAGAGGGAACAACACATATTTATTTAGAAGAGTATAGAAGTCTTCTAAATTAAAAAGAAATAAAATGGAAATGTAATGGGAGGGAGAGGACAAGGGATGCATCTTTAGAGGGGAGGGTGAGAGAACAGGTAAAAGGGGGAGATAGAAGAGTATTTAGAATTATGGGAATGGGAGGATAGGTGAGGGATCCATGGAGTGGGGTAGGCAAGTAATAGGAAGGCAAGACAGAAGGTAGAAGTAAAGTAAAGGAGGCAAGAAGGATAGGAAACATGAGATGCACAAACATAGAAACAAAAATCAGGAGGAGAATGTGTTTGGGAAAGTATATGTGTGTGTGTGTGTGTGTGTGTGTGTGTGTGTGTGTGTGGTGTGTCTGTATATCTATAGCTACAGAGAAATATATTCAAACTAAATTGTAGCCTGAGGTGGTTTGGGGGAGGAAAAAAAGAACGAAGTAAAAAAGTGCACATGTATTTATCATACAGGCTTTCTTGAAATGAAAACTTACTGTTACATGTTTTGAATCCTCTCTTATGTTCTACTATGCACAACACACTTTTTTCCTTTTGTAACTTTGTATAGAAGTTCCAATATTTAAGTTTATGATAGGTTTTTGTTTCTTTTCTCCATTCTGTATTTGTGTACAGATGTTTGAGTGTAAAGTAAAATTTATTTTTAAAAAAATCTTAAAAACTGGGCATGAGGAAGGAAATATGAGTCTTGGCCTTTTATTTAAACAAATAGCAAAAGACCTCAATTACATTTTCTGGCTCCTGGGGTAAAAGCTTTGGGTCTAATGAAAAGACTCTTGAAGTCATATATATGGAAGAATTTGGATAAGAATTATATTGGCTAAGAATTTATGGATAGATTGTATAGTAGACAAAGTACACACAATGAAAGGGTCACAGATTTATTCAAATCTTGAAGAAGCAATACTAATATTGTAAAAAAAAATTTTTCATGCCTTAATAATTCACTAAATACACAATAACCTAAATAATATAAGGACATAGATGTGGGAGGCTAAGAATATGAGCTATAGATGAAAGACACAAATTCATAGTAATTCACTATTGTAAAAACAAATGAAAACAAAATAAGGTAATAAGCAAAGGAAATTGATATCTGTGTTTGGGAAAATAAGGTTTCAAAAAACTCATTTCACAGAAACTAGTAATATTCTTGAGAATTCCATTCATTACTGGGATAGATGGGTTTAAAGTGCTCCAGAGTAGCATATGCCTTAAACTTTAGAGATAGACGTGAAGGATGACCAAAGTATCAAGGGCATAAAATAAATATGCTGGAAAAAAGACCAATGTATGGCCTCCAGAGAAAAATGGTTTTGGAATATTGAATACACATTACAAAGGCAGCTTTATCAGCAGCTTGCAGCAAAGGTACATTGTCCACAGTGGTGCCCAGAGGTAGATATTATTATTAGTTGGGTGAATTTGTTTCTGTTAAAAATAAAAATTTCTCACATTCTTTCCAAATCTGTTAAATAGCATTGGCCCAAATCCCTCTGAACTTGAGAGAACTGCTCTTAGCTTCCATGACGAAGATTTATTTGCAAAATTGTTTAAGATCACTTTCTTCTGTCTCTGTGAATTTTACTAATAGCTCTAAATTTTACTCAAACAGTACAAACATTCACCAGTTTGTATTAAAGTAGTTTAAACATCTTTTCAAACATTAAAATATTGAATTTTATAATAACAAAGAAAGGTAAAATTGGAAAGAAACAGGTTTAAAGAAACATCTTCACTACAGTGCTACCATTTATCAGCAAGTTAGATGGCATTGTGTAGTAATTCAAAGTAATAAAATATATAAAAAATTCATGAAATTGAAAAGAGTTGATGATATTTTACTAAACAACCACCATCATATGCCTATCATATGCGAGGAACTAGGCCACGTACAGGGGTTTCCAAAGATTGAAAAAAGAAAAAACTCCTTTCACTCAATGAATTTGTAGGATAGTCTCTTAGTAAGGATGAAATATATACAAAAGTGTATTGGAAACAAAAGATTAATTCAGGCAAAGTGCTATGAGAAAATTTGAGAATGAAGAACTCCCTCTTACCTGAAGAAATCAAGTAAGGCTTGGTGAAGGAGGGTTAGTACCCGAGCTGAAATTTGAATTAAGCGAAATTTAATAGGAAGATTTGTTGAAGAAGCATATTATAGATAAAAGGACAGAGGCAGTAGAAGGTAGAGCAGGGCCTAACTCAGTTTGTCTTGAATGTAAAATGAAAGAGAGGAGTAATATTGGACCCATACAAGAAAGATCATAAAGACTAATGACTTATTATTTTTTCACATAGACAAAAGGGATAAAACAGAATTTTTTGATACATTGACCAATGATGGAATCAAACACAAATTTTGAAAATTGTAGTTACACATATTATACCAATTTACACCTGAAATTAAAGAGAAAGTATGAAATAAAATAACAAGAGAATAATACAAATTTCGTTCTTAAAACATGAAGATATATATGAAGGCATGGAGTAATGTATTCAAAATACAGCAGCCATCCAAATAAAATAATGGAACCTACAGAAGCTCATATTTCTTAGTTTAATTGTGTGTATATTTAGAAAATCAGAGAAAGCATTTCTGGATTCTCTTTTATGCAAATTGTTTGCAAACACCCATACTTTCTTAGAGGCAGGTGTGCAATTTTCTTTAATTGTCTTTCTTTATATAAAGTTGCAACACCTCAAGGCATTTTTCTGAGATGCTTGTGTGATTAAGCATTCAATGTAATGTAAACACCAAAGAAGGTGAGATATAGAAGGGTGGAAGGAAGAGGAAAGTGTTCCCAACATTGGATCCCATTTATCAAATTCAAATATGTTCATTTTCTACAAATAATACTGTGCTCCCTTGAAATGTAATTAAGCAAAATCCAGTATATTCTACATTTTAAAACTGCAACATCCTGCAAAATTTAGAGAATTTATAATGTAATGAAAATATTTAAATGATTACAATGACAACTGAGGATGTGAGGGTAAACTGTTTCTTAGAATAAACATAGTCAGAAACAAAGTATAATGATGTCTCAAGATGCCTTTAGAAAAAATAAAATATTAAGCTTAAATGTCAATGAAAAGTTTTATTGAAACAATTTGTACATGTTAAAATTTTAAAATGTTTGTGTTTTTTTTTTGTTGTTGTTTTTTCAAGGGAAGGGACAGGGAATCCTCCATCACTTAGGATTTCAGATTTCATCATAGATCATTTGGTAATATGTTGCCAAAGATCCTTTGTTGTCCATGACTTCTCAGCCTGTACAACTCTACTCATGTCCTGAAAATTTTCCCCAGTGTGTCCACCCAACTTATTGTGGAGTTTCTTCCAAATCTCTTGACATTTTGTGACTACCAATAAAGCACACAAACTATCTATTGATTACCTTTCACTATCATTTGGTGCCTGAAATCACAATCATCTTTTGTCTCAATTATCTCTGATATTATCTTATTTCCTGTTTCTCCCATGTAATTACTCATTCATAAAATTTTGCAGTTTATAAAATTTCTTTTTATTTTTTACCCTGATATTCAGAATGATCATCAGATATGAATATTTTAATATACAAACAAAAAGGATTGACTATTAAACTATGAATCTCTGCTAAATTGTTGGTGTTTCATATGTGTAAATTCAATGTTAAAAGTTAGCATCATGTCCTGTTTTTTTCTTACTTCCCAACTCCATTCGGTTTACTTGGTTTTTTATTAATATATTTTTATTTTGTGTGTGGGATAGGTTGCTTACAGTTTTGTCAATATCTACCCTCTTCAACAAATACCTGCTTTGCACAACATTTAAATAGATGTATATACGCAAAGCAAGTCTAT
This sequence comes from Potorous gilbertii, assembly GCA_028658325.1. Classification (NCBI taxonomy): domain Eukaryota; kingdom Metazoa; phylum Chordata; class Mammalia; order Diprotodontia; family Potoroidae; genus Potorous; species Potorous gilbertii. The sequence goes on from CM053773.1 coordinate 35,502,152, forward strand.
TTATTGACAATATATGAAAATATCTGCTTAGTTCTGTGCCTCTACTCCATCCCTCTCTCCTTTTCCCTCTTTTATATTCTTCTCCTTTTCTTTCTTTTTCTCCTTCTGCTTGTTTTTTTTCTACTCCTCTATGTACAACAAATTGCTTTCATTCAGTCACTTCCCAATCACCTCTCAACACCCTTGGCAATCTGGTTTTCAATCACACCACTTAGGAGAACTACATTCTCTATGGTCACCAATAATCACTCAATTGTGAAATCCAGTGATCCTTTCTCTGTTCTCATTCTTCTTATCTTCTCTGCAGCATTAGACACTGTTGATCATCTCCTTCCCTTAGATTTTTCTCTTATCCCTGACTTTTCATGGCATTGCTCACTTATGTCTCTTGTTTGATCGATCAAAGGATGGTTTTAGTCTCTTTGGTTTCAACATTAGCTATTGTTTCAAATGTAACAGTGAGTATTCTGTTCTAGGTTCTCTCTCTCTGTCTCTGTCTGTCTGGCTGTCTATCTCTCTGTCTCTCTGCCTCTCTCTGTCTCTGTCTCTGTCTCTCTCTCTCTCACTCTCATTGCTGTAAATTCAGCACAACATAAATGCCCCAGGGAGTACTAGAGGAAAGCATCACCTATTTCATACTTTCACTTCAAGTCACCTCTGCCTAATCACAGAAAAAATCAGCTGCAAGGATTCACACCTCAAATTCAGGCACTTAAAGGATTTAAAGCTGAAAAGGGTCGTAGAAATAATTTAGTTCAATCCTTTCATTTTACAGACATGGAAAGTGTCTTCAAGGCAACATTTAGCAAGTTGAGGATTTGAATCCAAGTCTTCTAACTTCAAATCCAATATTCTTTTTTTTGCTTGTTTGTTAGGGTTTTGGTGCTCAATTTTATTTTATTTTTAAAATTTATTTATTTAAGTTTTCAACATTCATTTGCACGAAATTTTGAGTTGCAAATTTTCTTCCCATTTCTCCCCTCCCTTCATCCCAAAACTCCAAGCATTCTAATTACTCCTAACACCAATCTGCCCTTCCTTCTAACATCTCTCCCTTCCCTTATCTCCATCTTCTCTTCTGTCCTTAGGGCAAGATAAATTTCTATATCCCATTACCCGTATTTCGTATTTCCTAGTTGTATGCAATGTAATACTCAACAGTTGTTCCTAAAACTTTCAGTTCCAATTTCTCTTCCTCCCTCCCTCCCCACCCATCCCCATTGAGAAGGGAAGCAATTCAATATAGGGCATATCTGTGCAGTTTTGAAAGTGACTTCCATTATAGTCGTGTTGTGTAAGACTAACTATATTTCCCTCCATCCTATCCTGCCTCCCATTTCTTCTATTCTCTCTTTTGACCTTGTCCCTTCCCAAGAGTGTTGACTTCAAATTGCTCTCTCCTCCCACTGCCCTCCCATCCATCATCCCCCCACCCTGCTTATCCCCTTCTCCCCCACTTTCCTGTATTGTGTGATAGGTTTTCATACCAAAATGAGTGTACATTTTATTCCTTCTTTGAGTCAAATGTGATGAGAGTAAGCTTCATGTTTTCTCTCTCACCTCCCCACTTTTTCCCTCCCCTGAAAAGTCTTTTATTTGCCTCTTTCATGAGAGATAATTTGCCCCATTCCATTTCTCCCTTTTTCATCCCAACATATTCCTGTCTCACCCCTTAATTTCATCTTTTTAGATATGATCCCATCCTATTCAACTCACCCTGTGCTCGCTCTCTCTCTCTCTCTCTCTCTCTCTCTCTCTCTCTCTCTGTAATCCCACCAACTACCCAGATACTGAAAAAAGTTTCAAGAGTTACAAATATTGTCTTTCCATGTATGAATGTATACAGTTCAACTTTAGTAAATCCCTTATGATTTCTCTTTCTCGTTTACCTTTTCATACTTCTATTGGTTCTTGTGTTTGAAAGTCAAATTTTCTTTTCAGCTCTGGTCTTTTCATCAAGAACGCTTAAAAGTTCTCTATTTCATTGAAAATCCATTTTTCCCCAGAAGTATTATACTTAGTTTTACTGGATAGGTAATTCTTCGTTTTAGTCCTAGTTCCTTTGACTTATGGAATATCCTATTCCATGCCCTTTGATTCCTTAATGTAAAAGCTGCTAAATCTTGTGTTATCCTGATTGAATTTCCATGATACTAAAAATTGTTTCTTTCTAGCTGCTTGCAATATTTTCTCCTTGACCTGGGAACTCTGGAATTTGGCTACAGTGTTCTTTGGAGTTTCTCTTTTTGAATCACTTTCAGGAGGTGATCAGTAGATTCTTTCAATATTTATTTTGTCCCCGGTTCTAGAATATCAGGACAATTTTCCTTGATAATTTCATGGAAGATGAGATGTAGGCTATTTTTTTTGATAATGGCTTTCATGTAGTCCCATAATTTTTAAATTGTCTCCCCTGGATCTATTTTGGAGGTGAGTTGTTTTTCCAATGAGATATTTCACATTATCTTCCATTTTTTCATTCTTTTGGTTTTGTTTTGTGATTTCTTGGTTTATCATAAAGTCATTAGCCTCCATTTGTTCCATTCTAATGTTTAAAGAACTATTTTCTTCAGTGAGCTTTAGAACTTCCTTTTTCATTTGGCTAATTCTGCTTTTGAAAGAATTCTTCTCCTCATTGGCTTTTTGAACCTCTTTTGCCAATTGTGTTAGCCTATTTTTCAAGGTGTTATTTTCTTCAGCAATTTTTTGGGTCTCCTTTAGCAAGTTGTTGATCTGCTTTTCATGATTTTCTTGCATTTCTCTCATTTCTCTTCCCAATTGTTTCCTTCACTTCTCTTACTTGATTTTCAAAATCCTTTTTTGAGCTCTTCCATGGCCTGAGACCATTGAATATTTTTTTTGGATGTTTGGGATACAGAAGCCTTGACTTTTATGTCTTTCCCTGATGGTAAGCATTGTTCTTCCTCATCCAAAAGGATGGGAGAAGATATCTGTTCAGCAAGAAAGTAACCTTCTATAGTCTTTTCCCCCCTTTTTTGGGCATTTCCCCAACCAGTTACTTGACTTTTGGGTCCTTTGTCAAGAATAGAGTATACTCTGGGGGTCTGTAAGATCTCAGTTTCTCCAAGGTGGCACAATCAAGTGTGTACTTGGTGTGGAAACAAGAAGAAATTTTTGTGCCCAGAATCTGAGTAATAGAATTTCCTCTTCACAACCACCTTGCCTCCAGTTCAGCCAAGGCATCACTGGAGGGTTGAGATTCAGAAAAACTGCAGGGGCAGGGTTGCCATTCAGTTCGAGATAAAAATCAGCTGCTCAAATCCCCCAGGAGCATTAGGTGGGGGACAGGACCTCTACACAGGACTGAGGTAAGAATCAGCTGCTCAGTGCCCCCAGGGGTTTTATGATCCAACAATGGATGCAGGCTGCTGTAGGGGCTGCTGTGGAAGCTGCTGCCACCTGCCTGATGCAGCTGCTGCCTGAGGCCGGAGCTATGGGAAGTCCCTTCTCCCTTCTCAGCCAGCTGAAAAATCCCTATCATTGAACTTTGGTGCCTGTGGGTTGAGGGATCTGCGAATGACTGCTACTGTGACTGAGAATTCTGCCCCAGAGGCCTACTCTCATCCTGTTCCCAGAGTCACGCTGTGCTACACAGCCAAGACTGGTGTAGGCTCTGCTCCATGTCTGATGTGACATATTTCCTGTTGGCCTTTCAGGTGACCCTGGGCTGGAAATCTCCTCCACTCTGTTGTTCTGTGGCTTCTGCTGCTCTAGAATTTGTTGAATCTTTCTTTACAGATATTTTATGGGCTGTGGGGGAGAAGCTAGTATATGTGTGTCTTTCTACTCTGCCATCTTGGCTCCACCACTCAAATCCAATATTCTTGCTATTATATAATAATATTTTCTTCTCCTTTAAACAATCTCTCAATGGAAGCATAGGTTTAAATATGTAAGAAACCTTAGAGATCATTTAGTCCAACCCCTTCAGTTGAGAGAGAGACAGACAGACAGACAGACAGAAACAGAGAGTAAGAGAGACAGAGAGAAAGAGAGCGAGAGAGAGAGAGAGAGAGAGAGAGAGAGAAAGGGAGAGAGAGAAATAGGCAATTTACAAAATATACACAATGAAAAGCAGAATTTGGATTTGAATACTGCTCCTCTATATCCTCTCCAATCCACCCTGTCACCTCACTAAGATGAGTATCCTTTCTAATTAAATAAGAAAGAAATTAGGATACATCCTGACTAATTTTGTATTATGACTTTTAATAAATTCTGATCAAAATAATTATTTATGAAGTTTCCTATTATAAGCAGGTTTAAAGATGTCAGTATTTAGCATCCTTCCCCTCTTCATTTTTGTTTTTACACCATTATTGAGAATACAGAAATAGGTTACTGATATAGTCATTTTGTATTTTTGTCTGTCACATAAGTGACTCCAGTCAAAAAAAAAATCTCAGCACTTAACAGCTAATTTTCTGTTGATAAATATTTCTGAAATTAACCAGGGTGACACCACATGTAATAATGAAACTTGGAACATTGGTAATGAGAGGAAATGTGATATGCATAAGTGTAAGTTTCAAAAAACAAAAACCAAACCTTGCAAGTACAAGATACAAAGTCATTTATCTAAAAGGGATCTTAGGGTTAGTTCTCACAAAGCAGTGCATTATGGCTACCAAAAAAGATAACGAGGTCTTGGTTTGCATTAAGCGAGGCATAGCTTCCAGGAATAAGGAATTGATATCTTATTGTTCTCTGCCCTGGTCACATCACATCAGAAATACTGAGTTCATTTCTGAGAAGGACATTGATGAGCTGGCAAACATCCAGAGGAGAGCAACCAGGCTGGTGAAAGTTGTCAAGATCATGTCACATGAGAAAGTGATGAAGAAAGTGAGGTCATTTAAACTGGAAAAAAAAAGCCTTAGTAGGGTCATGATGGCTATCACTTCAAGTATTTGAAAGGTTGTCTTATAGAAGAAGGAATGTACTTTTTCAGCTTAGCCCAGAGGGAAGAACTAGAAACAGAACTATGGAAGTTGCAAAAAAAAAAAAAAGAAAGAAAAGAAAAAAGGAAAGAGGCATATTTAGTTTTTATTTAATGAAAAGCTTCCAAACAATTATAAATATCAAAAAGAACAGATTGTCCTGGGAGGTCTGAGATTTTGTCTCACAGGAAATCTTCAAACACAAGATAACTACTCGTCAGATAATTTTGGAAAAGGAATTTTTGACTTGGGACAGATTCTATCAAATGACTTATGAGGTCAGACCTGACTCTGAGATTTCATGGTTCTGTGAACTTCTTCAAGAATCAATCGGGGTAAAGTCTCCTAATTATCATTTTATATCCTCATAATTTGGTAGCTTCAGTATCCAGACATTTCCATACCATACCACCTGAACTTGAGCCATCATTATCTTTTCTTCACCACCTGAAGCTTGAACTAAGCTCCAGGGACCTTGGGAATTAAAAAGAAAAAGATTAACTTCCACTTTATCTTTTCAAGAACCAGGTCTCTGTATGACTTCTCTGCATCATTGCTCTCACCCTTTTCACTTCCATTTTATTTATTGGTTTTTCACCACTAGAATGAGTGAATATCCTCTTTGAAGCCATAGATCATCTCTCTCTCACTCTTTCTCTCTGTCTCTCTCTCTCTGTCTCTCTCTCTGTTTTCTCTGTCTCTGATTGTCTATGTCTGTTTTTCTGTCTAAAAATGGCAATGATGAATGTCTATGGGAGTTTGTGTGTTTCATATCTGGAAATGATCTACACATGGTTAGATTAACATAGATTGTATATATCTGGAGAAGTGGAGGAGTAGAGGAAAGGGAGGGTAGAGTAATTGTGCAGTATTTCCTGGATAAGTCTCCAGGTATTCAAATGTATTTGGTCAATCATAAGGTTTAGTTTAATAAAATGGTCTTAAGGTAATTATATAAATTTCATGCTACGAACTGGTTTTTTTTGTAGCAACAGTTGCCAAATTCCTCAGAAAGAGTTGAGAGGCACCCCAGAAACTACCTAGTCTAATCCACCTTTGGAAAAAGAAAAAATTATTGTGCACAAAAATCTCATAGCCCAGATATGGTCCCATAAAGGAAGGATACAGTAGGTCTTTCATCTTCTCCACTTGAAATTATGCTGTTGTTTTAATTCTATCTTGTAGAGCACTAGTCTTTTTAGTTGCCCTGTCACATACTGCTGACTCATATTGACCTTGAGGATGAAAATTATCAGATTCATTCACATACACTACTGTTGAAACATGTTTTTGTGAACTTGTGAGGCTGATATTTTGAATCTACTTGTCCTACTTCCAGTCCCAGCCCCACAGTCAACATTGAGGAGTAAATTTATCCTGTAGAGGGGTTCCTGCATTCATTGCTACCACCAATACAAGTTTCTAGCCAAGTGCTACCTATAACCAGATAAGCCTAAGAGCTATAGTAATTGGAGCATCCCTCCAGACCTCTCTCGTCATGCTTCTAATGCAGCAATCACAGTCAACGTTCTAGGATATAGCCTTGTAGGGGTATGATCTGACAAGTATGGTTACTGCAGTCCACAGTATCAGTAGATGACCCAGAAGATTCTCACCACAAACATCTTGACCATTTCAAATAGTTGAAAACAAAAATGAATGTGATTTTGTCAGTAGAAATATATTAATGATGATATATTATTGACTATTTTGCCACTGCTCTCTAAACACTATGGGAATTTTCCCTCTGACTTAAAGCTGAAATCTTCCACATGTGTTGTCTATGCCTTTAGAATGTGATCCTTCTTTCCTGACTTATTCACGTCATGACTGTACAACCTATTTCCAAACTACCTTCTCAACCTCACTAGAAGATGTGAGGGTCAGATGAGATAAAACATGTATAATATTTAGCACAGTGTCTGGTGTACAGTAGTTCCTACACGAATGTTAACCATCATCATTGCTATTACTCTTATTTTATTCTTCCCACACACATAGCAATCCAGACAAATTGATCTTCTCTTTTCTATATATGGCATTCCTTTTGCACTGGCCTTCTCGCATGGAATGTATTCTCAACTTACCTGTGCCTCAGTCAGTTAGCAAGCATTAATGGTGCCTACTATATGTGCCGGGGATACAAAGAAAGTCAAAACATAGCCCCTGTTCTCAAGGAGCTCAAATTCCCCTAGGGGAGACAACATACAAATAACTGTACCAGCAAGAATGATGTGAGATAAATTGGAGATAATGAGCAGAGGGAAGGCTTTAGAATTAAGGAAGATCAGGAAAGGCTTACTGGAGGAAGTTGAATGGTAACTGGAACCTGAAGGAAGCCAGAAAAATCAGGAGGCAGAGAGAGAATCCCTATCTTCCTATTAGAGGTAGCTCACGGACCACCTTCTGTTCTCTGATCTTACAAACTCCTATTACCTTTCTTCTATACCTACCTTGTACTTAACCACTGCATACGTTTTCATGTATTAGCTTTATATGTATGATGCATTTATATGTACTTATCTCTTCTACTGAATGCAAACTCATTGCTAGTAGAGATGGTTTCAATTATTTTTGGACGTTTCCCCAGTGCACATAATAGCCACTACATATATCCTGGCTGGTGGATCACTAGCTAGCCTTTATACAATGTTCTGCAGTTCACAAAGCATTTTATAACTATTTTCTTATATGACGGTCACAACAAGCGTGCAAGTTCAATGTCATTATTATTACCATTCTACATATGAATAAATTGAAGTTGAGAGGTCAAGTGACTTACCTAGGGTCACCTAGGGTCACACAACCATCTACAAAAAAGGCTGAGTCAGGATTTGAACTCGGATCTTCTAAATTCAGATCTGGTCCTCTACTAATTGTGCTGTCTGATTGGTAGAGTAATTTAGTCATTGTTTACTACACTAACTACTGCGAATAGAAATCCTATTTCTTGTTTGATTTTGTCCCCCATAAACAGTTTTTAAAAGCTCCATTTTCTTGCCCTTATTATACTTTGGAACTGGATGGCCAGAGGGTGCCCAATTAACTTGGGGCTTATGGGCTAGATGTCTTTTTTCCTTCCTTCCTTCCTTCCTTCCTTCCTTCCTTCCTTTCTTTTTTCTTTCTTTCTTTCTGTCTGTCTCTCTCTCTCTCTTTCTGTCTTGTCATTCCCAAAATCTTAAACCCAGTACACTCTGAAGCCCATAGATTATCAATAGTAACAGTTTCTCTTTCCCTTCTAGCTTGATTTAGTTGTTCTTTTTCTAATTAAAAAGGGCATTCCCTGACTAGTTGTTAAGGATGCCTATTCACTGAATGGGCATTACCTCCCTTTAAGTGAGTACCTGAAAAGGCCTTATCCCAAAAAGGACAAGGCCTCCCATTGCATCCTGGGTCATCTCCAGTCATCCTGATGAATATCTGTTCACTGGATTCAGATGGCTCCAGAGGATAAATGAGGTTGGTGGCTTTGTATAGTTCTCCCTTACTCAAAACAAAGTCAAGTTCAAGTCATATCATCATTTCTCTGATGACATGATCTTCTTCGACAACAAAAGATGAACACAACATCTGTGAGTAGAACCAGACGGTAAAATAAATATTGAAAGAGTCCACTGATCGCTTCCTGAAAGATATCCCTAAAGGAAAACTTCTAGGAATATTGCAGCCAAATTCCAGAGCTTTCAAGGCAAGGAGAAAATATTCTAAGCATCCAGAAAGAAATAATTTGAGTATTGTGGAAACACAATCAGGATAACACAAGATCTAGGAGCTTCTACATTGAGGGATCAGAGGGTTTAGAATATAATATTTCAGAGGTCAAAGGAGCTAGGATTAAAACCAAGAAACACCTTCCTGGTAAAATTGAGTGTAATACTTCAAGGTAAAAAAATGGCTATTCAATGAAATAGAAGACTTTCAAAAATTCTTGATGAAAAGACCAGAGCTGAATAGAAAATCTGACTTTCATATACAAGAATCAAGAGAAGCATGAAAGGGTAAACAAGAAAGAGAAATCATAAGTGACTTATTAAAGTTGTACTGTTTACATTCCTTCATGGAAAGATAATAGTTGTGACACTTGAGACTTTTCTCAGTATTAGGGCAGTTGGAGGGATTACAATTATAGACAGGGCACAGGGTGAGTGGAATAGGTAGGGATGATATCTAAAAAATAAAACTAAGGGGTGAGAGCTCTATATTGAGAGAAAGAGAAAGGAAGAAATATAATGGGATGAATTAACTCTTGTACAGAAGAGGCAAGAAAAGCTTTTTCAATGGAAGGGAAGAAGGGAGGGTTGAGAGGGAAAAGTGAACCTTAATCTCATCAGATTTGGTTTAAGGAGGGAATAACATGGACACTAGAATTGGTATGAAAATCTATCTTACACTACAGGAAAATAGGGAGGAAAGAAATAAGCAGGGGGTTGGCAGGACGATAGCAGGGAGGGTAAATTGGAAGGGGAGTAACCAGAAGTAAACACTTTTGAGGAGGGACAAGGTCAAAAGAAAGAACAGAATAAATGGGGTACAGAACAGGATGGAGGGAAATAGAGTTAATCTTTCACAACATGACTGTTATGGAAGTGTTTTGCATGACTACATATGTATAACGTATAGATTTTCTTGCCTTCTCAATGGGGGTGATTGGGGAGGGAGTATGGGAGAAAAGTTGGAACTCAAAGTTTTAAAAAAAATAGTTTGTACATACAACTGAGAAATAAGACGTACAAACAATACCTTACAAGAAAATAAAGGGGACAGAGATAAGAGAAGGGAAGGGTGTGATAGAAGAAAGGGCTGATTCGGGGAAGGGGTAATCAGAATGCTGTTGTCTTGGGCTGGGTGGAGGGGAGAGATGGGGAGAAAATTTGGAACTCAAAATCTTATGGAAATGAATGTTGAAAACTAAAAATAAAATAATTAATTAAGAAATGAATATATCCATTAATGTACATAGTACAGAGAGGTAATGTGGTATAGCACATAAGGAACCAGACAAGACTTGGATACAAGTATAACTTCTGATAATTACTGAATGTGTATGTGTACTTCTGGGGATATCACTTGAATTCTCTCTTTTCGCTTTAAGACTATAACCACAGGTCCTGTTCCTATGCCTATATATAAATGTCTTTGCTTCATTTACTTACGCATATTTGTTCTCAATATTTACAATAGTTTTTAAATTCAACTTCTTTAATCTTAAAAATAATTTCTTTTTTCCATCATTTGCATGTATTTATATATACACATTATATATATATATATATATATATATATATATATATATACACATATGTACACACACACACACACACATATATATATATAGTGTGTGTATTGTGTTTGTATGTATGTACGTGTGTATATGTGTGAGGATAAAATCCTTCCCATCCACATCAGAAAGACATTTCTTAAAACAAAATTAAAAAATTAAGAGAGAAAAAAGCAATTCTGCAAAATTAATCAGTTATCAAGAGACTCTGACAATAAATGAAATTTTTCATACCCACAGTCCTCCACTTGAACAAAGAAAGAGGAAAGCAGTGTATTGTTTTATCTCTTCTTTAAGGGCAAAGCTTAGTTATTATATAATAGTTTCTATTTTTTGTTATTATTGATTACATTGTTGCAGTCTTGTGAATATTATTTTCCTAGATCTGTCTATTTCACTCTCTATTAGTTCATATAAGTCTTCAAATAATTTTCAGATTTCTTAATATTCATTGGTTATGGTACAATAGTATTCATGCCGCAAAACTTGCTGATCTGTTCCCCAAACAATAACTACCTACTTTGCTTTCCATTTAATTGTATTGTTTTTACCACACAATATGTTATTAGGAATATTTTGTTATCTATGGGACTTTCTATCTTTCTATGTCTTCTTTGTATGTATTCTTAGAAATGAGAGTGCTATGTCAAAGGGGTTTACTAAAACTGACTTAAAATTAATTAAAGAGAGCAAGGAAAAGACCATACAGAAGGACTCCTATAATGTAAATGAACAACACTAACTAAAAGTCAAAAAGAAATGTTGCATAACTTTAATGACCATGTTGGACCCCCATGAAGAGGTATGAGAATATGGATCCTTTCCTTCAAAGTAGAGATGGGAGGGACTATGAATATGAATTATATATATAAAATCAGACTTGCTTAATTTATTGGTTAGTTTTCCTTTTTGCCATTTTTTGTTACTGTTCTTATAACAAATGGTTTTCTGGAAGAGTGAGAAGGCAGATATTTTGGGAATTATACAAACAAATATTTTTGTAACTTTTTTTAAACAAGGTCTTATTACCAACAACCCTTAGTTACCTTAGAAAAAGAAAAAAGCCTCCTATTATTTAATCATTTAACAGATCAGTACAATATATTATTTATACAGAGCATTATAAAGCATTGCTATTTACAATCCAGCATTTTTCTCTTCAAATCAGTCCCCAGGGTCCCTATAGATCCTGGCAACTTAGCCTCTTCAAATTATGAAGGGTTTTTGTTGTTGTTTTCCTTATTAACACCACTGAGTTCATCTTGAAGCAATTTCAACCCCAGAGGATGTAAATATTACTGTAAGCAGAAGTCAAACAATTAATAATACAACTTTAACTAATTACCTGAGCAAAAAATAAGTGCATGTTATAGTTATTCTTTGTATTAACTAAATATACCAGGAAGAAAAATCTGAGGTGTTTATTAAACACAGAAAAACAATGCATATCAAGTCAATCTGAGGATAAAAGGGAACCGGAATTAAAATTATATGAAACAGCCCAGTTTAGAACCGATTTTGAATAACAACAGTTTGTCTTTCACAACCTTCCTATTGCTCTCTGTAATCTCCAGACTTTGAAATATTCATCTACTTCTAACATTTCCTAAAACATAATGAATGTTATTTTCTTGTCATGGTGATTCAAGGGTGAAGGATGGGGGAGGGCCAGAGGACATAATTAAAAAAAAAAATAAATGAGTCTACATTCTGATAATGTCACCTCTATTCTGGTTGGTATTATTATAAAACTTCCAAGTTAAGGTGCTTTAAAGAGACAACTTAAATGTATTTTGAGCAGTGTATTAAAGATATCTCTAGGAAAAGTAGGCTTGGAAGTGCTAAAGAAATTATATGAAGTTATTTCTACTAATTGTATTAATGTTCTCCTTTCTCCCTCTTCGGTCTCTGTTCTTTTGGTGAGAGGAACTGAACAGGCAGTAGAATGCAGAGAGATAATTCTGAGTTAGAATTCTGCTTATACTTCCAACTACCTCTGACATATTGGGCAAATAACTTTCCATGGCTGAAACTGAATCACTTTTTAAATTTTATTTTTGAGAAAGCCCAAATTCTGCAACTTCAGAAAATTATAAAAACACCAAGGACTCATATTACAACATTTATTTAACTATTATTGCTTAGGAATATAAGATAATTTATAGAGTTATTCAAACATCATATAATATTAACTATAATTTTTATTTTCTTTTGATAAAACATGATTTTCTTAGTGTATGTTTTGCAAACATCTCAAATTTTTTAACATAAAAAATAATATGAACTTGGAGATTACTGCATAAAATGCCTTCCTGAGAATGGAGACAAAGAAATTAGATCCCCTTCACCTACTCCGGAAAAAATTTTTTTAATCATATTAGAATTAATAATTATCAATAAATCCAATGATAAATTGCATAAGTTACTAGTTTTACCCTAGAACTTTACAACAAGTCAGTCAAAAATCTACAGACAGAAGGAAAAAACAATACCAGTAAAAACCAGCTTTGGCACTTAGGCAAAAAAGTCAGGAGTCTCCCCGCATAACCAGAAAGAGTTATAAACTGCATGTATGTCTCCCAAGTCAGCAAGTGTAGACATCTAAAGATAGTTCCAGAATGATTAGAAACCCACAGTGGGGACCCAGCAGTAACCACCAGTATGAGAATAACACTGCTCAGACAAGGGCACCACAAGAGTCTGAAGTAGCTAGTATTCTCTCCAGAAAAGCTATAGAAGTCCTTTAAGGTGAAATGCTCTGAACTTCAAAGATCCAGGAGGAAATAACCCTGTAAGTAGGAGGTCAACGCAGAAAACAAAGTCACCAAGGTCAAGGTCAAGGAATCCTGGCCACTTCACAAAAGCACAACAAGAGGTAGAGCCTGGTCTTGGCACAAAGTCCTAATCTAGGCACTGAGATTAGAGTGATGAGTAGGCTGAAGAAGACAACAATGAATGTAAAGATTTATTGTACATCCAAAGATGTACCCCAAATCCAACCTATCAATGCCAGGGTAACTCCAGGACAGTTGCAAGCAGAGAGCTACAGGAAAATATAGTTTCTATAAGGACTATACATAGTGATGTATATTGAGTGGTAAACCTAGAGTGAGTAAGACCCAAGTCCATATATGATCTTAACTCAAATATGTCTGCTTCATTTTTCTCATCTGTAATAGCATGTACTTCCTAGAGTTGTAGTGAGGATAAAGTGAAAAAAAAAAAAAAATATATATATATATATATATATATACTATGTATGTGGGTATGTACACACACACATATGTACATACATATATATATATATGTACATATGTCTCTCTATATATACATATTATATATATATATTTTTAAAGCATTTAATAAAACTTAAAATGTTATATAAAATGATAGCTTTCAATATCTAGAGTAAATTAGACATGGGTTTGAAAGTGAAAAAAAAATCTTTAGAGGACAGAATTTGAAGAATAAATTACAAATTGGAAAGTCATAAATCTAACCCAAGCATCAAACTCACAGAAAACAGGAATAGATTAAGCAGAAATCAATGACTCCACGGACAGAAAAAAAATGATAGAACAAAATAAAAATATTGGAAAAATAGAAGATGCAAAATCTGTGATATCAAAAAGAACTGTCCTGGAAAACAGGTCAAGAAGAGATAATTTAAGGATGATTAGAATCCTTGAAAACCACATATACCCTATTTGAGGAAGTTATAGGTGAAAACTGCTTAGATCTTTCAGAACCAGAGGCTAAAGAAAAACAGAAAGAATTGACCCATCATCTTCTTAAAGAAACTGAAAAAGAAAAAGTTTTAGAAATATCAGAGCCAAAATCCAGAGCTCCTACATCAAAGAAAAATTACTGCGAACATATGGAAGACAACAGAAGAAATTCTGGAGAAAGCACAGACAAGAAAGACAACTTTGAACGGTAGTTATTGAATTTCTTAAGATACATTTAACAAAACAAAATGATATGAAATGCAGCCTCATGGTTTTACATATAGTCCTCTTTTTATACTTTGCTTTTCGTATGGAAATGACCTGCTTTGGTATTTAAGTTCAAAAGTCATCTTAAAATTTAAGGAAGAAGAAAACCAATAAATGATTTCTAACCCCCTCAAAGTGTAGCAGGCCCTGTGGGGGCTATTTCCTCTATCCTAGGTAATTCTTATTATAACGTTATACAAGGAATAGACAATCTCACGGTATTTTTCTGTATTTTTCTATATTTTTAGTCCCTGGAATCTATGTAAAACTTTATCTTCTACCAAAGGCAATTTCACATCTGTTGTACTGTTTTTCACAATATCCTTCTGAAGAAGCTAGAGATGTCACCATCATCCACTTTTAAATTTGCAACAAACAGACACAATGCTAAATGTTTTTTAATAAATACTGATTCATTCAATCCTCACAAGAATTGTGGTGCACGATCTTTGTTTTATAGATTGTGGAACCAGAACAAAAAAACAAAGTGATTTGTAACAAGTTTCACAGTTAATAGTAGAATGTCACTAAAATTTAGGCCTCCTGAGTATTAATGCAAGACCTTATTAACTAAACTAGTTTTCATCTTGGAGTTGTAGCATCAAACCACTACCAATTTGAGCTCCTGTCAGCTATTTCCAACCAAAAAGGCTGTATTGGAAAATGTTTATCAGTTTGGTAGTTCTCGTCATTAAGGCAGTTGGGAAGCTCATCTGAATGCTAGTAAGTCCTCAGAGACTTGCTTGACAATCAAAGAATATAAAGATATTATCAGTGCTCAAATAAGAATTTTCAGAAATAGGATTTGAACACAAATCAAGTGTAGAGTACAAATCGAGTATTCTATCCATGTCACCATGAAGGTAAACAGAGGTTAAATGACTTGCTTGGTAAGAGTCTTAGACCAGATTTCAATTCACGTCTTCTGATCTAGCCCTTAATCTACTATGCCCCCACATAATCTTATTATCTCCAAGGCATAGATCTAGAAGAGTCAAAATATAGCACCTTTTCCCCCTCAAGACCTAAAACACGGGAAAACAGAGTAGAGGCTGAAAAGCAAAGAGCAAAACTAGTACCCTAGAAATGGACCCAAAAAAGTAAATACCAAGCTATAAAGTACATATTTAATTCCCAATGGATATCTATGAGTTGGATTGGAATGAGACAATACGAAGTTGGAAAAGTTGCTTCCCCAGAAGTTAGGGGGATGAAAAGCATATATAAATTCTTACTGGGTACCAGGCACTATGTGAAATGCTGGGAATACAAATATAAGCAAAAATTAATTCCCTGCTACTGATAAGTTCCACAGTCCAGAGTTTAAAAGAGGATACTTAATCCCATTTACTTTGGCATGTATATCACCTTTCTAATGTCAAGTGAGAGCCTGTCTTGTCAAATCAGTATTGAAAGGAATGATAAACTAATGATACATAACACTTGTATTAAGTATTTTCTATGTGCATATAATGGTGCTAATTATGAGGGATACAAATAGAAACAAACAAAACAATTCCTTCACTCAAGGGACTTGCCTTCTAATTAATGTAGGAAGTGTGAATATTTTATTTTCCTGAGTACCCATATACTCATAGCAATCAGTAGGGGTGCTCATTCTTAAAAGTATTGAAAGATAGGAGACATACTGGCATCTCACCTAGACTACTAATTAGACTTTCTAATTCACCTCTCTGCATCTCATCTCTCCCCTTTGCAATTTTTTTATTCCACAGAGTAACCAATTTGATCTTCCTAAAACTCAAATCTGACCATGCTGCTCTTTCCCAGAAAATTGAGTGATACCTCATCACCTTTGGGATAAAATTCAAAAATCCCTTTTAGTACTTAAAGCGTTATGTGATCTGATTACACTTTATTCCCTCTCACCCATTCTCCAATCTATAATGGGTATAATATTTGTTGTTTCTTGTATATGTCATTCCACCCTTTCTCTCCATGTCTTTTTAGAGGCTATCTGCCCATATCTGGAATGCTCAAACCTATGCCTCTTGAATTTCTTGTTTGCCTCAGATCAAATGCCATTTTCCCCAAAAGGCATTTCCTCATTCATTGAGTTGTTAGTATTATCTTTGTCTATGTATTTTTTCAATATATTCTGTATTTACTTCTTTGTCAACATACATAATTGTATTTCTCTATAAGACTACAAGCTTCTTGAGGACAGACTGTGTCTCACATTTGTATTCACACTTTCTATAATATTTAGCCTATAATAACTTGTTGTTCAGTCATCTTTCAATCATGGTCAACTTTTTATGACCCCATGGCTAATGTTTCATAGTTATTTTCTGATTGATTTGAAGTTACACTGATAAGAAAAGATATCATATAAGATCTGTTCTTATCCTCTACTAACATCCTATTTTAGGGTTTTACATGAAAATGAATCTGGTTCTTAAAAGTTTCTTCTAGGGATCCAGAGTCTAATGTATCAAGTCTAAGTATCAATACATAGTTATTGTCACTAGAGAAGGATAAGAAGAGGCCCACAACTTATAAGCCTCACTTGGGCCTTTAGAAAGTTTTGCCATTTTCATGTATTTTGGCCATTGTTTTCTATCTTAACTTTCTCTACTACAGAAAGAGAAAATTCCTTGCATGAAATTGATCACCACATTTCTCTAGTGAATAAAATTGAATTACTGTGGTACTCTATAATAAATCTCATGAGATCTCATGAGCCTCCTTCTGCTAACACTACAATTATTTGAAGCCACCAGGGAACATCTTGAATGATATATTAGGTCTCTTACAAACTGCTGTGAAGTAGTGAAATTTCAACTTTTCTTACACAAACACCAGCATATAACATCTGTTGATGTTAAAAAAAAAACTAGAGAGCTGATCCTTTCCTCATTTGCTCTCATGGATGTATGTATATGAGACACAAAAGTAGGGCAAAATGAGTTATTAGTTAAATAAATTCTAAAGAAAAGACATTTAAGGGATCTAAGACTTAGCTGACTATGAAAATAAACAAATGGGAGCCTTTTTCCAGAGATGCCTGATCATTCCAGTGATCATAACAAATGACTGTTTAAAAAAATGCAGGCAATATATTTCTATACTTAATGAAGTGGATTGTTTTGTTTTTGTTTTCCTACTTCATGAAACTTAACTTTGAAAAATCTATTCAGACTAACTTGGCCTAAAAAAACCAGCAAATACAAATGGAGTAATTGTAAGTATCAGAGATCAAAATGAAAATCAAAGAATCTCAGAGAAAACAGTCACAGAATCTCAGAACTCAAAGAAGTCTCAGATCATTTAGCACAACAAACTCCAAAATAATCACATCCCTTGTGTACAATCACCCAATCTTTACTGAAAAGCTCCTAATGAAGGGGAAATTGACATATGAGGAGCTTGTTAGTAACATATTTGGGGGGCTCACTTAGTTTCTTTTTTTTCCTCTTTGACATAGAGCTTAAACATGTCTCTTTGCAACTTCTACCCTACTATTCTTAGTTCTGTTTTTAGGGGCACCATCAGTCTAATCTATTTTCCACATGATTGACCTTCAAATACTTAAAAGATAGCTATCAATTTCCCCCAAGTCTTTCCTTCTTCAGGCCAAACATGTCCATCTCCTTCAACTGATATCAAGGTCCTTATTCATCTTAGCTCTGTGCTTCTGGATGCTTTCTAGAATATCAATGTCTTTTCAGTGTCCCAAGTCTGACCCAGGCAGAGTGCAGAAGGACTCTTACCTCAGTTCAAGACAGTGTGTCTTTCTTATTACAGGACAAATTCAAATTAGCTTTTTTGACTCCTGAGTCACATGGCTGACTCATATTGCATATTCAGTCCACTAAAAGCCAGACATCTTTATTGAATGCTCTGTGAAGCAGAAATATTGGTGAATTACAATTTTGTATTTGTGAATTGACAAGGTTCAAGAGGTCAGTCCTGCCTGATCTTGCCCTTATTTATTATCCTTTTTTCAATGTCCTTCAAGTTGGGGGCAAGAAAATATTATGAAATCAACATAAAAATCTTGAACTAAACAGAAAATTAAGCATGATATTTCCTTATATGATATTCAAGAAATTTTTTTAGTACACATTCAGTATTACCATGAATATATTTGTCCCCCAAAATATGAACCTATACCTATACCTATCCCAATGCTATGCCTTACTAATATAAACATATCAATCAAAGGCAATGAGCAGTTTTTGGGGGTTTTTTTTAAGTATGACAACAGATAGAGGAAATAGCAATATATCTCAATTCAGTTATTGTAATCTAATTGACTTTCCTGCATTCAGACATCCTACTGATCTTTCAAGGTAGTACACATATCACTTCCTTCACAAAGGTTTTTCTAATTTCTTCAAAAGTATAGTGAATCCTGGCTGTGATTACCCTAAAGTGCTTCACACTTTTATATCATTTATTCTATGCTGAACCATATTGTAACTTTTATATACACGTCTTCTGCTACTTTATAGATTATAAATTCCTTGTATGAGAAAATGTCTCACCCATTTTTGTATGCTGCACTTATCCTTAAAAATGGCAGGTATTTGGTTAATATTTGTAAAATTAAATTGAATTGCATGGAAAGGAGTTGAATAATTCCTCAGTGAGGAACAATGAAGATCTTTCTGTGTTTATAGAATATTTTGTTTCAAGTTTGAGGAAATAAAAAGGAGCGGATTTGGGGATTAACAGAAATCATCTTCCCCAATACTTCCCTCTGTTTTTGGTTGTATGCTTGAATTTGTTTGTTTTGTCTTTATTAAGTCAGAACTTGATGACTTCTTTCTGAAGTCAACGTGAATTTTGTGTGATTACTGTTATGACAGCTTATAATAATCCTCAGATCTGTCCAGTTCTCTATAATTCAGAATGATTTGTGATCACTAATGCTTTGGAATAGCAATGCATGACAGAATCAAAAAGGATATGTACTTAGAGAGTAATCACAGCCAGAAGGGTCGCTGAATCAAAAAAACACGCTGCTTCGTTATCACAATATGGAAATGGGTTTCTCAGCAGTTCAGGCAATCGAGAAGAGTGTCTGCTTTCTGTTTTTGGTAAGATTCTCAGAGAGAGACCTGCAGCACTGGAGGAAACCAAGCATCACAAACATCAAAAGCCAGTGACAAAACTTGGCTTGTGCTTCATTAAAGTGTACAGATGGAGTAAGTATTTGCATCTGCCACATTTTCTTTCTACATGAGATGCCTTTGCTTTTACAAAATGCTGTCAATTAGAACGTTGGATTATATCTGTCCATAAATCTCAAAGAATTAGAATGTTCATCAGTATGTCTCTAGGGTTTGAGGTCGATATAAATTTAAGACTAAGTGATGAAAGGAAAGAAGTGTTAAAAATTGTGTATATTTCTCATTTCATGACAGATTTTGCAAAAAGATATATCATAAATATTTCAGCAATATTTTTAAAAGTAACTAAAAGTTATTTTCCTCTTTGCAACAGAGTGATTACATGCTATGAACTCTTTAAAAACATTATTTTTATTGTGACACAAAAATTTTAACATACCAAGAAGAACAAGAAAGTTCAATTTATAAGAAAATATAAATCTTTGAAATCTATATACATGTGTATGTTGTGTTGTATATGTGTATATTATATTGTGTGTGATTATATTAATAAATGTGTATATTATAGAAATATATGCACATAGAGATAGATGGACAGACAGACAGGCAGACAGATAAACGGATAGATAGACAGATGTTTGATAGACAGATAAAATAAGACAGCATGTCGAAATCAATATAGGTCTAACCTTGGAGTCAAAAATGATCATGTTTCAAACCTTGCTTCTGACACATGCTTTCACTAAAAATAAGTACCTACTAAGTTCCAGGTTCTGGGAAAAAGAAAGGCAAAAGATAGTCCCTGCTCTCAAAAAGCTTACAATTTTGTAGAAGAATATAATATATTAAGAAAAAAAAAGACTAGAAGAGGGCAGGGAGAAGTGGATAGGAGAAAAAGGACCCTGTTGTAGGAAGAGAAATGAAAGAGCAAGATAAAGTCCCCCCCCAAGAATACAATCAGATGGAAAATGATGAGATAGCTGCTAGACACAAACTAGGTCTAGACCAACATCTGACTCTATATACCAAGATAAAGAAAAAAAAGTGCATGATTTAAATTATAAATTTAAATTTTAATGTGCCACCCTCCTTAAATGGAGAACCTGGGAGGTGCTCTGCCATGACCATCCTCCACACTCTCTAACAAGAGAGAGGGAATGGCTCTAGGGCAAGGAGTACTAAGTTGGTATGAGTTATAGAGGCCATCTGATCTTTCAGAATGATTAGATTTTGGAGAAAATTATAAATATCATGGCATGCATATTAACTCTGTGGCTGTGGATTAGCCACTTAATTTATCAGAAATCTAGAAAACTCTGTATTGATATTAGTAGTGGAAAAACTAACCGACTTGCCCTGGTGGAGGCAATTCCCTACATAGTAGAATCAAATGATTAGTCTCTATTTTCCCCTATATGATTGATATACTAAATTTAAGTTTCTTTACTCTTGATTTTCCTTTCTCTATTTCAAAATGTTATATTGTTGTTCTTTTCTCATATCTGTCACTACCCACTAACTAATCTTGTCCCCAAATATGAATAGTTATGCAGTATAGTGATTTTCTGCTCCACCTGTGCTAAGAAACCTTGATTGTTTAGTCATTTCACCCTCCCTTTTAAAGATAGAATTGTTTAAGAGGTAATTTACTATCTTTTGCAAAATTTGACCATGTTCCCTCTGGGAATTCACATCAATGGCAGAAGTATCATCATGTGTTTTGTGACATTAGAACAGTGAGATATCTATACACTTTATTTTTCCCCCTGTTAAAACCTATTATCAGATCTAAATAACTGGAAAGATAGCAACTGCTCATGGGTAGAGTAAGCCAATATAATAAAAATGACAATTCTGCCTAAATTAATTTACTCATTCAGAGCCATAATAATCAAACTGCTCAAACAATTTTGATAGAGCTCAAAAAATAACAACAAAATTCATCTAGAAGAACAAATGATCAAGAATATCAAGGGAATTAATGAAAAAAAAAATACAAAGGAAACTAAACTAGCAATACCAGATCTCAAACTGTATTACAAAGCAGTAATCTTTAAAACTCTCTGATACTGGCTAAGAAATAAAATGGTGGATCAGTGGGATAGATTAGGTACACAAGTCACAGTAGCGGATGACCACAATAACCTAGTGTTTGATAAACCTAAAGACACCGGCCTTTGGCATAAGAATTCATTATTTGATAAATCTGCTAAGAAAAATATAAAACAATAGGAC
This sequence comes from Potorous gilbertii, assembly GCA_028658325.1. Lineage (NCBI taxonomy): Eukaryota > Metazoa > Chordata > Mammalia > Diprotodontia > Potoroidae > Potorous > Potorous gilbertii. The sequence continues at coordinate 35,523,720 of CM053773.1, forward strand.
ACAAACTAGGTCTAGACCAACATCTGACTCTATATACCAAGATAAAGAAAAAAAAAAGTGCATGATTTAAAAATAAAGTGTGACATCATAAGCAACTTAGAAAAACAGGGACGAGTCTACCTTGCAGATCGATGTGGAAGGGAAGAATTAATAACCAAAGAAACAGAGAACATTATTAAACATAAAATAGATAATTCTGATTATATTAAAATTTAAAAAGTTTTTGTAGTAACAAAACCAATGCTGCCATTATTAGAAGGAAAGTAGAAAGCTGGAAAAAAATCCTTATATCAGGTATTGGTGATAATTGCCTCATTTCTCAAGTATATAGATAACTGAATCAAATTTTTAAAAATACAAGTCATTGAGGGGCAGAGCCAAGATGGGGGAGTAGAAAGATACATATACTCTAGCACTTCCCCCATAACCCACAAAATACTTATAAAAAATGACTCTCAACAAATTCTAGAGCAGCAGAAGCTACAGAACAACAGAGGAAAAGAGATTTCCAGACAAAGGTAACCTGAAAGGCCGACAGGAAAGGTCTATTTCACAGGACCCTGAGCAGAGTGGAGCCCAGCCCTGGCCCAGCTGAACTGAGAGGAACAGGACAAGAACAGACCTCCAGGGCAGAGTTCTCAGCAGGGAGAGTCCCAGATAATTCAATCCACAAGCAACAAAGGAAGCTCCAAAGGTCAATGTGGGAGAGATTTCCCAGCTGGGCAAGAGGGAAATGGGGTTCATCTAGCAATAGCCCCAAGGGATTGCAGCAACAGCAACAGCAGACTGCAGGCAGTTAGGTAGCCAGGAAGCAACCTGAATCCATTATCTAGGCAGCTCAGCTTAAAGCCTCTGCAATAAGGAGCAGCTGATCTCAAACTCAGCCCTGAGTGACAGCTCTGACCCCACTCACAGCCCTGGGGAAATCCAGTAGCTGAGTTGAATCTCAGCCTTGGACATCATACCTGGGAGAGGAGAGGCAATAGGACCATCCACTTGAGTAAGGATTCAGAAGTCAAGTAACTGACTGGGAAAATGGTCAAAAAAGGGGGAAAAAATAAGACCATAGAATATTACTTTCTTGGTGACTAAGTGTCTCTTCCCATCCTTTCAGATGAGGAAGAATGAGGCATACTGTCACAGGAAGTCAAGGCCCCTGCCTCCAGGGCCTCTAAAGGGGACTTTAATTGAGTTTAGGCAATAGAAGAGCTTGAAAAGCAAGTTAGCAGCTTGCTAAAGGAAAACCAAAACAATGCTGAGGAAAATAACATCTTTCAAAAGAGATAAACTCAATTGGAAAAAGAGGTCCAAAAAGCCAATGAGGAGAAGGAGGCTTTAAAAAGCAGAATTAGCCAAATGGAGGAGAAGGTTCAAAAGCTCACTGAATGAAATAGTTCTTTGAAAGAGAGAATTGAGTTCAGGGAAGCTAATGACTATGACATAAAACAAGCAGTTAAAAAACAAAAACAAAAGTTTGAAAAAATAGAAGATAATGTGAAACATCTCATTGGAAAAACAACTGACCTGGAAAATAGATCTAGGAGAGACAATTTAAAAATTATGGGACTATCTGGAAGTCATGTTCAGTAAAAGAGCCTAGACATTATCTTCCATGAAATTAGCAAGGAAAACTGTCTTGATACTCTAGAACCAGAGGGCAAGATAAATATTGAAAGAATCCACCAATAATCTCCTGAAAGAGTCCCAAAGAGAGAAACTCCTAGGAATATTATAGCCAAATTTCAGAGTTTGCCGGTCAAGGAGAAAATACTGCAAGCAGCTAGAAAAAAACAATTCGAGTATTATGGAAATACAATCAGGATGACAGGATCTGGCAACTTCAATATTAAGGGATCAAAGAGCTTGGAATAGGATATTCCAGAAGTCAAAGGAATTGGGATAAAAACCAAAAATCACTTGCCCAGCAAAACTGAGTATAGTACTACAAGGGAATAAGTGGTCACTCAATGATATAGAGGACTTTCAAGGATTCATAACGAAAAGACCAGAACTGAAGAGAAAATTTGACTTTCAAACACAAGAATCAAGAGAAGCATGGAAAGAAAGACTTTCTAAAGCTGAGCTGTTTACATTCCTACAAGGAAAGAAAATACTTGTAACTCTTGAGACTTTTCTCAGTATTTGGGTAGGTGGAGGGATTGTACACACACACACACACACACACACACACACACACACACACACACACACGTAGACAGAGAGTACAGGTTGTGTTGAATCAGAAGAGATTATATTCACAAATAAGTAAATAAATAAAAATTAAGGGGTGAGGGAGGAAAATACTGGGAGGAGAAAGAGAGAAATGGAATGGGGCAGGATATAACTTACAAAAGAGATAACAAAAATCTTGTTCAATGGAGGAGAAAGGGGAGAAGGGGAGTAGGGAAAAGTGAAGCCACTCTCTCCACACATGGCTTAAGGAGGGAATAACATGCTCACTAAATTTGGTATGAAAATCTATCTTACACAACAGGAGAGTAGGGGAGGAGGCAACAAGTGGGGTGAGGGGAATGATAGAAGGGAGGGCAAATGGAAGGAGAGAGTAACTAGAAATAAACACTTTTGGAATGGAACAGGGTCAAATGAGGGAATATAAAAAAAACAAGGAGGGATAGAGTAGGATAGAGGGCAATATAGCTAGTATTACACAACATGATTATTATGGAAGTCTTTTGCAAAATGATACATATTTAGTCTGTATTGAATTGCTTGCCTTCTCAGTGGGGATGGGTAGGGAGGGAGGAAGGAGGAAAGAAGTTGGAATTCAAAGTATTAGAAGTGAATGTTGAGAATTATTATGGCAAATAAACAGGAAATAAGAAACAGAGGTAATGGGGTGTAGAAATTTATCTTGACCTACAAGAAAAGAGAGAAGATGGGAATAACGGAAGGGTGGGGTGTGATAGAAGGGAGGGCTCATTGAGGGAAGGGGTAATCAGAATGCAAGGTATTAGGGGGTGGAGGGAAGGGAGAAAAATGAGATGGGGAGAAAAATTGGACATCTTACAAAGGGATGTAAAAGCAATTAGTATTAAAACAATTGACTCAATTAATTACTGAGATTAAATCAGAGACATCTTTAGTTTGGGGAAAAGAATTTTAGTCCAAGTTTCTTAGAGACAGGTAGCCTTGGGTAAAATTTGACATTGATGGAAAAGTTAAGGTTTTAATGGTAAATTTGATTTTATGATTGCTTTTTAATCAGGAACTAGAACATGTATAGAAAAGCATGTAAGTCACTTAAAACTTGCCTCAAAAGATGTTCCTTAGTCAATATGAAATTATAGTCATATCTGAAACCTGGTGATTGGAACTTGCAATTTTAAGGTTATATGGGATTATTAAGTGACTGTTCTTCTGAGTCTAACTCCAGGTATGGATAGCAAGAAAGGCGATCTGAGTCAGTAAGCTCCATGATGCCAGCAAGCCTGTGAGATGCTGCTTTGAACTGAAAAAGGTAATCTATCTCATGGGAATGGTGGGAGAGCAGCTGTTCAGTCTGGGCTGAGTTAGAATTTTCCTGACTCAATTTCCCCACTGACACCTGGCAGACTTTAAGCCTGACTGAATGCAAGTTGACAATCTACTCCTTCCTGGAATTGTCATGAAGTTGGGGAGATATTGGCTCCCTTCAATGTCCCGACTCTTAGTGGCAATTTCCAAAAATCAAAAGGCTTGTAAGTTTAATATAAGATCTATTAAATTATAGATTGTTGGGTAGGGGAACATCTGAAGTTAAGTGTAAAATTAAGCTATTAGGTTTAGTACTATAGACCAATAACAATAAGTTAGAATCCTTTAATTCTTAGCAATCATGTGGAGACAATTAGCTCAAGGGCTTGTGAAGTTAGCAAAGATAGTTATTATTTGTGTCTTTTAACCAATTAACATTGGTTAATGTTAAAAAAATTCATATGTAGTCTATATTGTAAATGCTTTAAGAGGAATATCACCTGATCAAAAGTTGGAATTGTTTTATGTGATATGAACTGTGTTAAAAATTTAAAAAATTAAAAATAAATTTAAAAAAAAGAATGCAAGTCATTCCTCAATTGATAAATGGCCAAAAGATGTGAGCAGGCAGTTTTCAGATCTAGAAATCAAAGCTATCTATAGATATAAAGTACTCTTAATCACTTTTGATTAGAGAAATGCAAATTAAAATAACACTGAGGTACCACCTCACACCTATTAGATTGACTAACAGGACAAAAAAGAAATGATAAATATTGAAGAGGATGTGGGAAAATTGGTACACTAATGCTCTGTTGGTGGAGTTGTGAACTGATTCAACCATTCTGGAGAGCAATTTGGAACTATACACTAAACTTTGCATACCCTTTGTTCCAGTAATACCACTGATAGATCTAGTTCCCAAAGAAATTATTAAAAAGTAGAAAGGACCTACATGTGCAAAAATATTTATAGTAGCCCTTTCTGTAATGGCAATATCAGAAATTTAAGGAATACCCATAAATTGGGGAATGACTGAACAAACTATGGTATATGAATATAATGGAATACTATTGTACAGTAAGAAATGATGAACAGGCAGATTTCAGAAAAACCTGGAAATACTTGGATGAATTGATGGAAAGTGAAATGAGCAGAACCAGGAATACATTGTAAACAGTATCAGCAACATTGTGTGATGATCAGCCATGAATGACTCAACTCTTCTTAGTCACACAAGAATTTCCAAGAGAATTTCAAAGGAAAAGGACTCATGAAGGAAAATGCAATCCATATCCAGATAAAGAATTGATGAACTCTGAATGCAGATCAAAGCATATTTTTTCAACTTCTTTTTTTTTATGCCTTTCTCCCTTTTGATCTCTTTTTTCTTTCACAACTGTGACTAATATGGAAATGTTTTACATGATAGTATATATATATATATAGCCTATATCAAATTGTCCGCCTTCTTTTGGAAGAGGGTGACGTAGGGAGAGAGAGAAAAAAAAATTTGGAACTCAAAATCTTATAAATGCTAAAAATTATCTTGATGTGTAAGTGGGAAAAATATTATAAAATTAGGAAAACAACTCTGTAACCTACAATGTTGTACCCCTGCCATGTTTAAATATGTATGTATATAACATGGTAGCAACAGAGAGAATTTTGGGTACGAGTGCCTCTCCTCTTTCTTTTTTTCTCTAGCCTTTCAAACATTTGTAGACCCCATCCTATAGCACATAAAACTAATAAACCTGCTAACATCACCTTGAAGTTCTTTGTTATAGGCACACTTCATTTTAATGTGATTCACTTTATGATGCTTTGTAAATACTGCATTTTTTAAAAAATTGTGGATTTGTGACAACCTTGCCTGAAGCAACTTTATTGGAACAATTTTTACAGTAGGATATGCTCACATCTTGTCTCTATGCAACATTTGGTAATTCTCACAATATTTCAAACTTTTTCATTATTTTGTTGTTTTTTAGTCAGTTGTATCTGACTCTTCATGACTATGGACTCTAGCACCCATGCCCTTCTAATTTCCACTGTCTCTTGAAGTATGTCTAAGGGTCATTTTTGATGCCTCAGTAATACCATCTATCCTTGTCATACATATTCTGCTGTTACCTTTTCTTTTTGCCTTTAATCTTTCCCAACATCAAGAATTTTTCCAATGAGAATTGTCTTCTCACAATGTGGTCACAGCATTTAAGTATCAGATTTCGTATTTGACCTCCCAATGAGCAGTCTGAAGTAATTCCTTTAACTGTTGACTGATTTGACCTCCATACTGTCCAAGGAATTCTCAAAATTCTTCAGCACCCCAATTCAAAATCATCAATTCTGTGACATTCAACTTCCCCTATAGTTCAACTTTTATGGCTATACATTGTTCCTAGAAAAACCACAGCTTTGACTATATAGACCTTTGTAGGTAGGCAAGGTGATGTCTCTACTTTTTAATATTTTCATTATTATTATATCACTTATGGTGACCTACTGTGAGTGATCTTTGATGTTACTATTGTAATTGTTTTGAAGTACCACAAACCACACTATGTAAGAACATGAACTTAATTGATAAATGTTATTATGTCTGTTCTGACTGCTCTACCAACCAGCTATTCCACCATTGTTTTCCTCCTCTGGCCACAACAGTATTGAAGAATATTATATAAACCTTGTTGATAAAGCTGTAGCAGGGTTTGAGAAGATTGATTCCAAGTTTGAAAGATGTTCTAATGTGAGTAAACTGCTATCAAACAGCATCATATCCTACAGAGAAGTTTTTCATGAAAGGAAGATTAAATCAATGTGGCAGATTTCATTGTTGTCTTATTTTAAGAAACTGCCACAGAGACTCCAACTTTCAGCAACCACCACCCTGGCCAATCAATAGCCATTAACCTAGAAGAAAAACCCTCAGCCAACAAAAAGATTATAAGTTGTTGAAGGCTAAGCTAACATAATTTTTTTCAATAATATATTTTTAATTAATGTATATGCATTTTTGTATAAACATAATACTATTTCACACTTAATAGACTATAGTATAGTATAAACATAACTTTTATGTGCTCTGAGAAATTAAAAAAATGTGAATTGCTTTATTGTGATATTCATTTTATCCCTGTGATATGGAATTAAACCTGCAATATCTGCCTGTATTTGAATCGAGAAAGCATATACTTAATTATATTTGAATCAAGAAAGCATATACTTAATTATATTTAATAAGCACAATAAGCACAAGAGTAGATATATTGAGCATAACCAACATTCATCATGCACTCTTACTGGATATATGCTGGTATCTTGCGGGAAAAGTCTTTTGTTCTGAACATGATAAAGGTAGATAAGATAGTTTATAGTAAAATGATAATCCTTTCAATAAGTTATCCAAATCAGTCCCAGAGATGGACTTCACTTGACTTTTCTGTGGGAGCTCCAAGCAATGTTCATACACAGTTATGTCTATGCTGAAACCCAAGAGAATTTTACAAAAACTCTTATTCAATATAATCATTTAAGTTCCTACTTACATTGTGCTTTGTGAGGTTTGAAATATTTGTTGCTATTGCTTGTAGCCAATCAATGCAGTCTTCAGCAGAAAGACACTGAATTATTCCACTGCAAACCCCATCCACAGCAATTACTTGAAATGCATTCTGCCTGTAGATATAGTATAAGAGAGCAAATCAGAAAATAATCTTGTTTATCTAAACATTCATCTCAGTAAGATGTGAGATTTTTCTTCTTAAAAATGTAATAAAAACATTCTGAACTCACATCTGATTGCTATTCTGTTTTACAAATGCCAAAGTTTGAAAATGGAACAGTAAAGGTAAATCTAGACAATACATAATTCCAAGATAGTAGAAATTGTTCTTGAAGGAAAAGAAAATATTTGGTACCACTAAGGAGAGAAATGTCAGTTGTATTCATGGATGAGATCTCAACAAAATTTAAATCACTCTAATCTAATAAAAACTTCTAATCAATGAAGAATCAAACATGCAAACTTACACAGAAAGGATATACCATTATTTTTGTCTACTTTTGGAACCATTGGTTGGTTTGTAGTCTCATCAAATACTTAGAGGAAGTCACTGACATAATAATTATGGGGAGAGACCCAATTACAGTCATGTAATAGAATCACAGAAGTACAGGATTTAGAAACTGAACGGGACCTTAGAGATTATCTCCTTTTATAGATAAGGATATAGTGCATCTATTTTCTATTTGACCTTTGATAAATTGCTTAAACTTTCTGGACCTCAACTTGCCCAACTGTAAAAAGAAAGGGTTTGGGTGATCTCTTAGGTTCTTTGTAGTATAGAAATCTATATTCTATCCTCTATCCAAAGTTTGTGATTTTCAGTAATGACCAAAGTTTTCCTTAGAATGAAATGAGCAGTGTCTAAGTACCCCTTATGGGCTTTCATTGATTATGTTTTTGTTTAAGAAAATGAAATGATCCTCTTCTAAATTGCTTATGAAAATGCTGTAGAATTCCAAGTTACTCCCAACAGCTTTAATGATTCCATTTTGCATTGTGCTTTTGTATTGTTTGGACATAAGCTAGGCACAACAGAAGTGAGAGACACTGAAATGAATGGAAGCCATCCAAGCCTTTCATGCCTCTCTGTTCCACTATGTGCATTTGCCACAGCATATTGGATTGCATAACAAACCACGTTTAAGTTCCAAGTAATTACAAAGCAGTGGAAAACTTCTGCCTTTTAGTGTTCAAAATGCTATAAAAGTTGTACACATTTCTCAGTTTTCAGTAAACATTCTTTTTGGCTTCTAACCTGACAAAACTTTGGTGTCTGTAGAACCATGGATATTAGATATTATTTCAGTTCCCAAAACAAACAAAAAAAAACCCCCACAAAACATATTGTGGGTACAGAATGCTTCATTAGGCATTCTGCCACTCTCCTCCTCTTTGTGTTCAATTCATAGCTTATAACTTGGGTTCACAATGATACCACTGGAATGCGAGACTGCACACTTATCCAAAGTCCATTATATTTTTACATGAGTTTTGGTTCTATTCTCCTGGACATCGACTTTCTGATTTTCATTTTATAAATCAGGAATATCCTACTCTTCAGGTACACCTGTGCCCCTTATGAAACCATATTAAATGCTACCTCAGTGGGAAGTAAATAAAAATTCTTTTTAATATAATGTTCTTTTGAGTATATGATGGGGCAAACCTATGTATAACCAGAAGAGTCACTGGGAAGCAATAACTTTACACAACTTTCTTGCATTTAATAACAATGATCAACATAGTGAGATATTGCAAAACAAACTTCAGAATTGAATTCATCAATTTATGGAAATATGGCATTAATGATTGCATGGTAATATGTACATTTATGGCCTCTCTGCTAAGAGCAGGGGTTCTTAACCTGGAGTTGATGAACTAAAAACAAACCTAATAATTTTCCCCCAAATTTTTTTTCCTTGTAATCTGATGTATTTTATTTTATGCATTTAATAATATTATTTTGAGAAAGGGGTCATAGAGATTACCAGATTTCCATGGAAGTTCATCAGATAAAAGGCTAAAAAATTCTGACTTAGTAGAAGAAGGCATCATGTAACATAAAAGAAAGAATTTTGAAAAATAAATATAAGCCTTTTGTAAAACAAATATATCTGTACAAGATTATTGATATTAATAGGTAGTAATATCTGATTAAAATAATATTCATTTAGATCAATATTTGGACTATTAAACTATATATTTACAAATACATATACACTTAAGTTCCTAGTTATAAATAATTTCAAAGCAAATTTACAGTTATTCTTTGGGGTAAATCCTTCAGCATATCTTAAATAATTTATTTCAAATATTTCTTGACTTAAGTGTGGTCTCTAGTCCATATGGTTTTTTCATGTAACTAGATGGATTAAGAATCCAGAAAGTGAATTATTTTATCCCATTTTCTACCACATGATTAGGCAAAGTTGGTAAGTCTTTTGATGTTTCAATTTCCTGAAGTATAACAAAAGTGCAATTGCTGTTTCTTACTGTCTCCTGTGCTATACACATACACACACGTATCTACTATATAGTGCTGAGTGGGCTTGCAACTCTCCCACATTGTGAACTATTATCTTGCTGATAATTTTCAAAACTTGTGTTTCTCTTCAGAGATAGGTGTCACAAAAAAAAAATTCTGCCTTTTTCAAAAAGACAGAATTATTGGACATGAGTCAAGCAGGAATAATCTAGTATCTTTATAGTTTATGGGACTCTTTCTGAAATCAATATCTTCCATTACCTATTTATTTAGTGGAAAGGGGCATTAAACTCTAACAAAGTTTGCTGTCCTCTTGAGAACACTAAAACTGTTTTATGGTTCTTGTCTTAAAAAGAAATATATTTGCTAGAAAACAGCTACATAATTAAAGTGATATGGAAAGTGTGATTTTGCCTTTATATACTTATTTCCCATTCTTTTTTTATATTGCTTTCAAATCTCTAAGGATTCCTACTCATGCTTCTGAAAAAAGAACTACTCTTAAAGACTTGAATTTCACAATAATTTTCAATAATTTAACTCAAAATTGTAGTCTTATTTTCTAAAGTGGGCAGGCCTACAGTTTGCAAGCTCTGCTCCCTCTTTGAGGTACAGTCATACAGCACTGATCTAAAAATATAATGTTACTACTTAGTAAGGCTAGCCCACCCTGTAGACACTAATTGACTGTTATGATTACAATTGGTTATTAAAACATTATTGGCATAATTCAAATCAAAATGAATTCCATGAATTTCTGGAATTCATCTGTTTTTGGAAATTGGAGGAAGGTCAAAACGGGAATCTACCATGCACTTGATGGCGATCTAGGGGTGATATTTACCACTATTAAAATCCTTCAGTCATCTTTATCCAGCACTAATATGAATGAAGTATGACTTGTAGAAACAGTAGTCTCTATCTGTTTACACAGTCTGTTTTAAAAATTTTCTATGAGTACAACTGTAGTTAAAACTTCATGAATTTAATCCTTGAGGAGGGAGATTTATTCTTGAAAACATATGGAGCCTATGAATTGGATATCAACATTCTGGCATTATTTTAAGAATTAGATTAGCTGGTGGAGCCAAGATGGCAGAGTAGAAGCATGCACTTCTAGAAGCTCTCCTCCAACAGCCCATAAAATACCTGTAAAAAATGACTCTAAACAAATTCTAGAGCAGCAGAAGCCACAAAATAACAGAGTGAAAGAGATTTCCAGCCCAAGTCAGCCTAGAAGGCCAACAGGAATGGTCTATCGAACTGGGTGAGGAGTGGAACACAGCACAGCATGGGCTGTGCCTCAGCAAGGACACAACAGGAGCAGTCTTCAAGGTGCCACCAGCAGCAGCTGTGAGTCCCAGATTCCTCAACTCATGAATGCCAAAGATAGCTTCAATCAGTGAGAAAGCTCTTTCACTTGGGTGAGAAGGAAACACAGTGATCTACACCTGGCCTCAGGCAGCAGCAGCTTCCATTATTGGAGCCCTAGCCTAAAACCCTGGGGGAATTGAGCAGCTGATATGGCTCTCAGCCCCCTGTGGCAGCTCTGGGGTGAGGAGGAGTTCTGCCTAGTGTGGGGGAGCAGGTGAAAGCTCTGGAGAGGGAATTCTGCCTCTCAGACCAGAGTGAAGACTAGGAGAGAAGTAAACTTCTCTCCCTTGATTGTGCCACTTTGGAGGAACTGAGAACTTACAGGTCCCCAGAGCATAGCCTCCCCTTGACAAAGAACTCAAAAGCCAAATAACTGGCTGGGAAAATGCTCTAAAAAAGGGAAAAAGAATAAGACAATAGAAGATTGCTTTCTTGGTGACCAGGTATTTTCTTCCATCCTTTCAGATGAGGAGAAGCATTGCATGCCATCATAGGAAGTCCTAGGGGTAAGGGACTCTGCATCCAAAATCTCTAAAGTGGATAGACAGTGGTCTCAGGTCATGGAAGAGTTCAAAAAGGATTTTGAAAATCAAGTAAGAGAGGTGGAGGAAAAATTGAGAAGCGAAATGAAAGTGATGCAAGAAAATCATGAAAAATGAGTCAACATCTTGCTAAAGGAGATCTAAAAAAATGCTAAAGAAATTAACACCTTTACAAATAGATTAACTCAAATGGCAAAAGAGGCCTAAAGAGCCAACAAGGAGAAAAATGCTTTAAAGAGCAGAATTAGCCAAATGGAAAAGGAGGTAATATTTGTAACTCCTGAAATTTTTCTCAGTATTTGGATAGTTGGAGGGATTTTACACACACACACACACACACACACACACATATATATATATAGACAGAAGGCCCAGGGTGAATTGAATGGAAAGGAATGATATCTAAATAAATAAAATTAAGGGATGAGAGAAATATATTGGGAAGAGATATGGAGAAATGGAATGGGACACTCATTAAAAAGGCAAGTAAAAGCTTTTTCAATGTAGGGGAAAAGGGGGAGGTGAGAGGGAAAAAGTGAAGTTTACTCTTATCACATTTGACTTAAAGAAGGAATAACATGCACACTCAATTTGGTATGAAAATCTATCTTACACTGTAGGAAAGTAGGAGAGAAGGGGATAAGTGGGGTGTGGGGAGATGTGGGGAGAGAGTAAATGAGAAGAGAGGGGTAACTAGAAGTTAACACTTTTGTGGAGGGATTAGCATCAAAAGAGAGAATAGAATAAATGAGAGGACAGGATAGGATGAAGGGAAATATAGGCAGTCTTTCACAACATGACTATTATGGAAGTCTTTAGCAAAACTACACATATATAGCTTATATTGAAATACTTGCATTCTCAGGGGGGATGGGTAGGGAGGGAAGAAAGGAGAGAAGTTAGAACTCAAAGTTTTAGGAATGAATGCTGACAATTGTTTGTTTTTTTTTTCATGTAACTGAGAAATAAGAAATACCGGTAATAGGGTACAGAAAAGAGAGAAGATGGGGATAAGAGGAGGGAGGGGTGTGATAGAAGGGAGAGGATATTGGGGGAAAGGAGTAATCACAATGCATGATGTTTTGGGGTGGGGGAGGGGAGAGATAGGGAGAAAATTCGAAACTCAAAATCTTGTGAAAATGAATGTTGAAAACTAAAAATAAATTAAAAAATTAAAAGAAAGAATTAGATTTACTTCTGTATATGTTAATATAAAATAGGATTCAGTGTGATATAGAAGCATGTAATACCTTAAAGTCAGAAAGATCTGGATTTAAGGTCCACCTTCTAACACCCTTAGTTGGGTGGCTTTTGGCAAGTCACTTAAACTTCCAGTGCCCCAGACAACTCATGGAGATTGGAGATTGCAGAGAAGCTGCAAATAAAATCTGTGGGGAGGTTTTCTACACTGGGAATTACCATATGCAGATGAAAGGTCATGATTCTAACAAAATCATCATGTCCTTAATGATATTTATATGACTAGAACTTCAAAAACATATTAATAACAATAACGGCTACTATTTACATGGCACCTACTTTATGCCAGGCATTATGCTAAGTGCTTTACAACTATTATTTCTTTTGATCCACACAACAAGCTTGGGCAGTTAGCACTAATATTATATCCATTTTACAGTTGAGGAAACAGGCAAAATATGATATTTGTCCAATGTAACTTGGAGAGTTAAGTGCTTGAAACTAGATTTGAATTCAGGTGTTCTTGACTACAGGTCCCACATTTTATCCACTGTATCACCTGTTTCTAAATATAGGATAATATTCACTCATATAAAATCATGAAATTTAAAAATAAATTTCTGCCTAGCTCTATAAAGTTTACTATTCTCTACATTGAAATTATTTATTCAGATGGTGGAGGATTTGCTACTTAACTTTGATTAATTTCCATACAATTTTCATTGATGTTTGTAGAGTTATCAATAGAAAGAGGAGATGATATTTGTAGAACTTGACATGAAATTGGCATTAACTTCCCTAATATGGGGGACAGCTAGGTTACACAGTGGATAGAGTTTTGGCCTATAGTAAAAAAGACTCATCTTCCTGAGTCTAAACCTAGACTCAGACACTTTAGTAGTTGTGTTACCCAGGAAAAGTCATTTAACCTTTTTGCCTGAGTTCATCTGTAAAATGAACCAGAGAAGAAAATGACAAACCACTGTACTATCTTTGCCAAGAAAACCCAAAATAGAGCTACCGAGAGTTGGACATGACTGAACAACAACAATTCTTGACTTTATTCATTCAATATTCTAATTGAGCAGGTAGGTGGTGCGGTGGATAGAGCACCAGTGTAGGAGTCAGGAGGATCTGAGTTCAAATCTCACCTCAGACACTTGACATTCATTAGCTGTGTGACTTTGGGCAAGTCACTTAACCCCAATTGCCTCATCCTGGGTCATCTCCAGTCATCCTGAT
>CM053773.1:35543378-35559075 GCA_028658325.1 Potorous gilbertii
TAGAGTTTTAATTTTTAACCACAACCTTTCTTCCTTCTTTCAGCCCCCCTCTCTTTTACTCCCCTTTACCCTTACTTTTTCCCTCCCTGTTAGGCTCCTCTGTCTTTTCTTTCATCCCTCCCCTCTTACTGCCTATAGAGTTAGTTAGATTTACATACATAATTAAGTTTGTTTTTCCCTCCTTGATCCAAATCAGATGAGAGTAAATGTGAAACAATGCTCATCTCTCTCCCCTCTTTCCCTCTACTGTAATATAATTTTGTCTGTGATGTAATTTACCTTTTTTCTTCCTCCTCCTTTTCACATCTCCTGTTACAATAACTTTACACCCTTAAGTCACATTTTTATCATCATATCATTTATTTTATACCAGCTCCCTCTATCTATATACGTCCCTTTTATATTTCATAGTAAATATGCAATTCTCAACATTAACAAGTATCATCTTCTCCTATATGGATGTAAACAGTTTGCTAATATTGAATAACAATTTTTCCCCTCTTAATCTTTTTATGCCTCTCTTGAGTCCTGCACTTGAAGATCAAATTTTCTATTGAGTTCTGGCCTTTTCATCAGAAAGGTCTGGAAATCCCTTATTTCATTGAAGCGCCATCTCCTTGCCTGAAATATTAGGCTCAATTTTGCTGGGAAATTGATCCTTGGTTGTAGTCCCAGCTCCTTTGCCTTACAGAATATCATATTCCAATTCCTTTGGTCTTTTAATACAGAAGCTGCAAGGTTCTGTGTGATCCTGACTGTAGTTCCTTGATATTTCAATGGTTTCTTTCTGCCTGCCTGTAGTATTTTCTCTTTCACTTGATAGTTCTGGAATTTGCCAATGATATTTCTTGGTGTGTTTAGTTTGGGATCCCTTTCAGGAGGTAAACTCTGGGTTCTTTCAATGACTATTTTGCTCTCTGAATTGTAGGACTTCTGAGCAGTTTTCCTTGATGATTTCTTGTAAGCTATTGTCCACGCTCTTTTTTCATCATGGATTTCTAGTACACCAATAAGTCTTAGATTTTCTCCCTGGATCTATTTTCTAGTTCAGTTGTTTTTCTAATTAGATATATTTTCTTTTATCTTTTCATTCCTTAGATTTTGTTTGCCTAATTCTTGAAGTCTCATAGAGTCATAACCTTCTACTTGCCCAATTCTGCTTTTTATAAAGTTGTTTTCTTCAGTTAACTTTTGCATCTCTTTTTCCATCTGTCCAATTTATTCCTTTTAAGAAGTTATTTTCTCCAATTAGTTTTCGTACTTCCTTTTCCATTTTTTTCAGTTTTCCCAGTTAAGTTTTGTGCTTCCTTTCCCATTTGTCCAATTTTACCAGTTAGGTTTTGTGCTTCCTTTTCCATTATTCCAATTTTCTTTTTTAAGGAGCTGTTCTCTTCAATGAATTCTTTTTTCATACTTTTAAAATTATTGGCCAGTTTTTCTTCTATTTCTCTAATTTGACTTTTAAAATCCTTCTTCAGCTCTTCCAAGAGTGCTCTTTGTGCTTTTGACCAGTTCATAGCCCTTTCTGAAATTCCAGATGGGAGTACAGTCCCAATCCTGATCTCTTTGGTATTAGTGTTTTGGTCCTTGTCCCCATAGAAAGATTCTGTGATCTTTTCTTTCCTGCTTTGCTTCTTACTCAAAATAATAATAATCACCCTTTTACTGGCTTTTAAAGTAGATCTCTGCTTCTAGGACACAAGGGGCTCTGTCCCACAGATCTTGTTACTTGAACGAGGCTTTATGTGTTGTGGCCCCTGGTTCTTTCAGCTAGAAGCTAAAGTGCTGCAGTTTACTTGGTGCTGAGCTGGTTGGTATGAGAAAGCAAAAGCCAGGTGAAATCTGTTTGTGTTTGCATGGATTTACCCTGTAGTTAGCTTGTTTAGTGTGGTGAACAGGTGGTCTGGCCACAAGAGGTCTCCTCTGATTAGCTAGAGCATAGGCAAGCTCAGCAGTTGTTGATTCTGACTGCCCTAGTGTCTTCCTGATTCCCCTGAGGTGCTTAGGCATGCCTGGGGTCCTGGTGTCAGCAGTTGCTGGCTCTATCCCCCTGGGGTTCAGGATCTTCTCCCTGTTGGCTGAGGTGGGACTGGCTACAACAGTCCTGTCCTGCACTGGTCCTCTTCAGTCACAGCAAGATGGATCCTCCTTAGGAATTTTCCTAGCTTCATGTACTAAGAGGCTGCCTCTTCTGCTAATCCTACTGTTCCAGGACTTTTCTGGGGAAATATTTTATGATTCTTTCAAGGTCAACAAGTGAGGAGGAGAGAGCATTTACTGATCACTCTGCAATTTTGGCTCTGAGAAGTTGTAGTAGGTGACTCACAGACATTTAATCTGTGGGCTGATAGTCTCAGGAGCAGCTGCTGCAGATAACTGGAGCTCCACAGCTCTCATTCACTTGGTTCCACTGGACTCCCATCCCAGGCTGATATGCCAGACATTCTTCAATGCAGCCACTGCCTCAGACAGCCCAAGGTTTCCTGGTTGGCCCTGCCATGAGAAGGACTCAGTGGTATAATCTGTGTGTCATTCTCTGTGTGCTACTCCAACCCTGTGGGACAGATCCTTCCTGTCTACCTTCTAGTCTGTCCTGGGCTGTGAATCTGCCACAGCCTGTCTCCTACTGGATTATGCCTTTCCAAAATCTAGTCATATTTTCTTTTTAGAGGTATCTGAAGGACTTTATTTAAGAGCTTAGGTGAGTAGTTGCTCTCACTTCACCACCTTGGCTCCATCAATCCAGACATCTATCCTTCTTTTGGCATTTCTCCTGAAATTGTCAGGCAGTGAACATCATATCAACTGTTCCCCAACCCTTTCTGAAGCCACTCTGGCTCTTAAGTGTATGACCATCTTCAGGTGAAAGATTGCTAAAGGACTCTAGCAAGAACTACAATCTATTTGCCTTACCTTTATAGAGATGGATAATGGAAGTATCCTTGAACTCCTGAGGGATAACTTCCTCTTGCCATATAACCTGGAAACTTTCAGTCAGTTTTTGTATGAGTAATGGTCTCCCTACCTTGTAAATCTCAGCTGGAATAGAATCAGCACCAGATGTTTTGCCACATGAAAGGAACCTAACAGCCCTCAAAACCTCTTTTTCAGTTGGAAGTTCAGCTAAGGAGGGATTGACTACAACCTGAGCTAAATGGTCAATGGCCTCAGCATTGGTTGAAGATGGTCTGTCGAGAACCCCATGGAAGTGTTCAGTCCATCTCTCTAGGGTGATTTCCTTATCACTAATCAATATGGCTCCATCAGCACTGAGTAGTTCTGAAGCACCAAAGGATTTTGGTCCCTATATAGCTTTCAGGGAATCATAAAAGTTCTTTGGATTATTACTATTAGCATAAAACTGAATTTCATCTTCCTTCTTACTGATCCAGGAATCCTGCATCTCTCTAAGCTTTACTTGTACTTTGCTTTTGATAGAATTAAATGCTGCCTTCTTAGAGGTGAATGAACTATCCTCCTGATATATCCTGTGGAGTTCTTATTTTTTGTTTGGCAGCTTCTGAATTTCCAAATCATTTTCATCAAACCAGTTTTGGTGTTTGCGAATGTTCTGACCCTGATGAGCAAATGTGATGCTATCCACCAAATCTCTGAAAGCTGCCCACTCCTTTTCTGCTCCACTGTTGCTAACTATGTGTGGCTCAATTTACCCTCCAAGTTAGCAACAAACTGCTCACATTCAGAGAAGAACTATAAGCTGTTGACCTTAATTCTTCTGTTAGTCATGTTGTCTTGGAGGTAGTACTTTTGATGAAAAGCAATACTTATTCTTCCAAAACATATTCTAATGAGTTGAGACAATATAATAGGGGAACGGTACATAGGAAATGTGTTTTATTCTGGAAAGTCACAGGAATAGAGAGTCAATTGACAGGTCATTTCAAGAAGCAATGGTAGGTTTGATTTCTGTCCCTAGAGCAAAAAGTAGAAATCAGAAGGGTAGCATTATGTGTGTAGCCACTTGGGAGGAAGATGTCAAGGAAGAGTCCTGGTTTAGGGTCATTGGCCATATAGATATAATGGGATGAAACCAATCAGCACGACATGATTCTAGGGTTAAAGTTCTAAAGATGAATGTCTAGGGTTCAAGTTTAAAGGGTTCAGTAAAGTAGGAAGATAGTTTGATTCAAATATGATTAAAGGGCTAAGGTCAACTATATTTGTTGGGTTCTCAATCACCAAGTTACCAAACTACATTATACTGTCCCACAACTTTCTAGGAACCTACACCAATTTGAAACAGCCCTGTTTACAGCAAATGAACTTGAAAATGCTTTTTCCCTCATTCCCCACTAATATATAGATATAGCTATCTCTGTATCTACTTACCTATATCTATCTCTCTATATCTATATATTTATACATGTTCCATTCAATTGGAGCTATGTGTTCCAAAGTGACAACTAGTCATCTGATTAAACACTTTTCACAAAAGAATTCATGGTTAGTCAATGTAATTATTAGCTTTCTACAGTTAATTTACATTTTATAAGGATCTGTTGGAGTCTCAATGCCAAGAGGATAAGTCTCTGGTTACAAAGTTGAATTTTTACAGCAACCAGGGAGGTAAATTTTGGCAGCAGAGGCTTTTGCTAGTGTTCCACAAAGCACACCATAAAAGCATTATCCACTTCAGCTACATGGAAGGCAATTTTAAAAAAGTCAAGAAGCATTTTATAATGCTTCTAGGTGGCAGGCATCTAGCTTGTGCTGGGAATACAAATACAAAAAATAGAACAATCCCTGTTCTCAAAGAATTTATATTATTTGGGGAGGGAAGACATATCTATGTACATATAGAAGTAGAGCAGCTAGGAGGCACAGAGGATAGAGCACTGGGTTTAGAGTTAGGAAGATCTGAGTTCAAAACTGACCTCAGATAGTAGCTGTGTGGCTTTGGTCAAGCTATTTAACCCCTATTTGCCTCAGTTCCTCATCTTCAATATGAGGCCACAATGGAAAGGGAAATGTCAAAATGCTTTAGTATCTTTGCCAAGAAATCCCCAAATGGGATTACCAAAGTCACACACAACTGAAAACAAATGAACAAAAACAATAAAACTGAATTAACTTTAATCATACATACAAACCCAATGGTTGTAGTAATTCATTTTGCTATAACATAACACAAGGAATATTGCAATTAACATGTAATTAGTTCTCTATAAGTTCCCCATATTGAAGATTTCTTAACACTAACTATGAGATGATTGGTGCATTTTCTTCTACATGTGTAAAACTGTGGATTCTGATAGATGAGAGAGTAGATAGAGTTTGGGATATGAAAATGAATACTATAATCTTCACAGAGATTGCACTGACTGAATAGCTGAATATTTATCTGTAGATTTTCTAGCTCCAAATGATTCAGTGTTATGATCTCACTTGCAAAAAGAATTTGTAATTCAGATTTATGGAATTTCAAAAAAATCTAACACTTTAAGATACAATTCAAAATATTGTGTTAACACATTGCCTTCTCAATTAAATCTGTTTATAATTTAATAAGAAGCAAGTCCTTCTTATACAAATAAGCAGTTAAGGTTTATATGTACTAATTTTCTGCACTAAACTTGCATTAATTCAGGTAGTCCCTGACAATAAAATGAAATTGAGAAAATCCTCGGCAAAAGGATTTGCAAAACTCTACCCATATTAAAAGGATTTTGATGAGTCTGTGGATATATAGATCTAGAGGTAAATATTCAGCTTTTGAGCTTCCTCTGAGAAATGTATTTTCATTGTTAAATCAGAAAAGCATAAACCAAGAGTAAATATTTAGAATCACAGAGCCTAAGGCTGAAATGGGCATTCTGGCTCATCTTTATCTATAAACTGAAGGAAATGCATCAAATAACTTCACTGATTACTTCCAGATTAAAATCTAAGACCCTATGACCTGATCCAATGACTTCATTTCACAGAGTAGTAGTGGAAGGGGTTCAAGTAAAATCTAAATAGATGTCCAAATTTCCAGATATGCTAGTCCTTCCTGCTGTTCTTTGTAGAGGAGATGTATCAGCTGTTTCAGAAATAACATTTAGTAATCTTCAAGATACATGTCAATCTACTCTTAAAAGCAACTTAGGCTAATTGTCCAACTTGTTATGCCAGTCCAATCGTTATCTTCCATAACATTACAATTGTAGTAAGATATAATTTCCTTGTGGAATTTGTATTTATAGTGACACTTCTCTGACCAGGAATTTAATAATATAAGTTTTAATTAAAGACTGAAGATAGCTAGTAGAAGAGTTTTGAGACTCAAATTCTAAAAAAAAGAAATTATTGCAGAAACTTCAACTAAGTAACTCAGACTATTTTTCCTTCCAGTATTTCTTTTCAATTATAGTTTTGCTTTCAGAATATTTCTAGTTCAGTATAGATATGTTTCAGTGTCATAAAAAGATTGAAGCAAAAATAGGATTCTTACTTAGCTGACTGGAATTGGACACAAATTTGTAAGAAATTAGGTTTAAAGAAACATGTTCTGAGATACAATTATAGGAATAGTCTGTAACAGCTTTATTAATGTCATTAAATTATCATTTTCCAAGTCTGTGATAATTATATTTGGCTGGTTTTCATCAAAAGAAATCTGTAAGTTTTAAGGCATTCAGTCCCTGACAACCTCTGATGGAATTCTTAAGTAAGGCCTGTTTTGTAGAGAACCTTCCTCTAATGAGGAATAGGAAAATGACAAGAACTTGGTCAGATATGCCTAGAAAGTGATGTCATTTAGTCAGAACAGAATTATTCACTTTGTGTCATTTCCATAGGGAGAAGGCAAGCATAGAACCAAAACAAGATGACACAGAAGCAATATTGGTCTCATTAGAGTAAGAATTGTGAATTATTTTTGTGTGGTGAATCCCTTTGGAAGTCTGGTAAAACTTATGGACTCATTCTCATAATATTTTCGAAGCATAAAGTAAAATACACAGGATTAAAAAGGAAAACATTTATATTGATGCAGTTATAAAAATACTTTTAAAAACACATTCACGGATCCCAAATTAAGAACCCCTACATGAGAATTAGTCTCAAAGGAACTAAGCTATCAGTCACAACTACAGCTAAGAAAGGATGATAAGAATATATTTGCCTAGTAGCATACACAACTAATGCAAAGAATGAAGTAGAGAGAAAATTGCCCAAATATATTTGCCAGACTATACATAATAATTATTCTATAGGGAGAAAATTATCAAAGGAAGTTCATAGTTAATGATCCAAGCTGAGAAGCAATAGTAAAAATGGTGGTCTTATATGTCTATATACAAAAACCCAAAGTGTAAATTAAGGGACTAGGGCTTCCAGAACCTTGTTGATCAGTGTAGTAAATGTAATAGTAGAATGAAGTGTTAAATGTATAAACAATACAGTCTGTATTCTATGATCTCAGGGGTATAACTTTTGATAAGGTCAAGAAGAGAGCAGATTACTAGATAACCAATCAAGCTAACTGTACATCTACTGTATTTAGACAGTTTGATGAATTTCATCAGTGAAGCAGTCTACTAGTGATCCAGTCTACTAGTAGAGAAATCCAAGTGCCTAAGTTAATTGTTTCAATTCAAAAAGGAATCACTCTTTGCTCAACTATAGCTGCAACCTCTTCTATTTTCTTCTCTTACTTGAATATGAACTCCTGAGAGTAAAGATTGCCTTGCTTTTTCTTTTTGTATCTCTAGTGCTTAGCATGATTCTTCTTCACAATTAGTAAGTGCCTAATAAATATTTTTTTTCACTTTTTGCTCATGAAATTGGGAGCTACTATGTCAGTTTTTGTGATTCCTGTTAGTAATAATTTAGCATCTTCACAGAATTATTTCTGAATTCCCCAATCACTTCCCACAAGTATAAATGAATATTTGTTGAACTGATTTGAATTGGATCCTCACACTGTAGAAGGGGATCAATAAATTATTAAAACTCTATAGGGTACATTGTTAAATTAAAAGATTTTACTTAAACAGCTTTGTTTTTCAGCTATGCACTGCACACCCACAATGCATAGGAATATCTTTCATATAATAGGCACTTCAGATTGTTTATTAATGTGATTTGAATAAAAATAAAAGAGCCAGTATCTACAGTAATTAGGGAATGAATGAAATCCAGTCACCAAACTATGTAAATGACCAGAGCTACTTGTGAATATCTACTAGTAAAAGAGAGTAACTGTTATTTTAAAACACCAAGAATGACATTAGATGTGAACTATGGAGAGTCAGTGTATCATCATGGCTAGAAAGCTACAGCAAGGCCTGAAAAAGATCTTAGTTCAAGTTTGACCTCTGATTCATAATGGCTTTCTGACCCTGGGCAAGTCACTTAAATTCTTAGTGCCTTCAACAGTTCTTTAACACCATCAGTTTCAGGGAGTTTCCTTATCTGAGAAGTCCTCATGTTAATGGAATAAGAAATCTAGTCACCATTACCTCATGTCTCTCTATTTCTGAGAATATATCACAGAATCAGGACACCTCACAGATGTGGCCCTAGGATTTTATGCTATATACTAATGGATAAAAAAAAAATAAGTTCTACGTTTTCAATGTATTCATCAGTGGTAAAACTTGTTAGTTGGTATAGTTATTAAGAAAATATACCTAGTAAACATTCCACTTTTGGTTCAGAAATTCAGGTGTATTCTTTAGATGCCTGATATTCAAAAACCTGGTGATATGGTGACTTGTGAAGAACAAAGATAATAGCAATGCTTGGCCTATTTCTTTTTCCTGTTGGCTTGTTGAGCTACAAATCCATAAAGAATGAGGCAACCAAGGACTTCAGTCTCGATGACTCAGGATTAGTGAAAGTTCTTAGCTATTGATTAAGTTGGATTCTTTGACTGTTCTTGTATTCTTTCCTCTTATGTATTATTCATGCATTAGGCCTCTTACCGTGTTGGTAGGATGATAGTTGAGATGCAAACCACTGTCACAAAGGGGAGAAGATGTACCACTGCTCTGATCACTTGGAGCACCTACATGGGGAAAAAAAATCTCTATAATCTGAATGATCAAAATAAATATATTTTTTATTTCATATTTCTCACTGGCACACTTATATATACTTTTAACAACATGGCTCATGATCTCGTTTCCTTCAAGTAAGCTAAAATCAACCATTTGCAAGAAGTCTTACCTCCACTGCCATCCCTTATCCCTCCTCCATGCTAGTGTCATTTCTCTGGGATTATTTCCTATACTGATCCTATATTTTTCATGTTAGTATATAGTGGTTTGTATATTGCCTCCCCTATTAGACTGTGAGTCCCTCAACTTAGCGTACAGCTTGGCACATGGCAGACAATAAATGCTTATTGCCTTTTGGTAGTGAAGAAATAAATTAATTACTTCACTGAAATCAAAGCAGAATATTGAAAATTGTTTATATTGCTTAAGAGGGAATGGCTTTAATTTTTTCCTGAGAGGTGTGATCTTTTAGTAGTAATTGTATTGTATAACCCTTTGCTACTTTTGCTACCTAGGAGATCCTTTTAAATACTTTTCCCCCTGCAGTACACTATTTCTGAGAAGACTTTTTATATAAACCTACTGCAGCAAATGAGTTAATATGGAAATCTTAATTTCTATGTATTAAACTGTACTCAGAATACCCTATCATTTCCAAGTAGGAACTGTTAACTTCTTGTGTGTGTACGTGTGTAAAAATGGATTCCTCAGTATCATGTTTTGAAAGGCATAAAATATATAGAAAAAAGGAAATCAATAATATTAAAATGCAGTTTATCTTTCTATCCATCTATATTTGCAAAACAGGTTAATGGATACCAGTTTAAGAACCTCTGCTTTACAGATGCCTTTCACAGCCAATTAAAAGAGCCATAACTGACATACCAACTTGGTAGGTATAATACTCTATGAGAGAATATGGAAAATATCCAAAATGAAATTCTATGACCAGTTTCTGCTGGGACATGGGGTGAAGGGTTGGTGAAGGAGGGATGATCTCAAGCAAAAAATTCTTGATGCAATCTATATCAATATTTGTGGTTGTTGTCTATTTAAAGGCTCTGGAAGCCACCTTGTTCTTTCTAAAAAATTTTGATCACTGAAATGAATAGCAAGTTTTAAGATTAATATCCTCTGTCCATTAAATATAATAATAGGTACTCTATCTACAATGTTGGAATTAATGTGAGTGGGTAAGGGACAGGCATCCTTAGAATTTTTGTTCTCTGAGTATCAGAGCACAACAGCCATCATAAAGTTAGTGTAGTAAATAGTTGACTTTTCTTGATTACTTTTACTGTGGTAATTCTTAAGAATTCCAGTGAATGGAGTGTTGAACTTGCAGTCATGAGGCCTTGTGTGTTTAAATTCAACCTCAGATGCTTACTAGGTGTGGGATCCTGGACAAGTAAGTTAAACTCTTTCATCCTATTTCCTCATTATAAAATGGGAATAACAAAGTTCCTATCTCACAGGATTGTTCTGAGGATACAATGAGATACCATATTTAAAGTGCTTTCCAAAATTTAAAGTGCTATATAAATGCTAGTTATTTTTATTCTAGGTTTCCAAGCCTTACTCTAGTTGATTAAGTTTTAATTGGGTAAAGTTAAACCTAAACCTCACTTATATAGATACTCCAATCCAACTCAATAAACATTTATAAAGTGCCTACTATATGCCAAGTACTATGCTAAGTGGAGGGATGCAATTAATTGAAAAACATTGCTGCCCTCAATGAGTTTACTATCTAACCTGAGGGAAGGCTTGGGGAAA
This sequence comes from Potorous gilbertii, assembly GCA_028658325.1. Taxonomy (NCBI): domain Eukaryota; kingdom Metazoa; phylum Chordata; class Mammalia; order Diprotodontia; family Potoroidae; genus Potorous; species Potorous gilbertii. The sequence continues at coordinate 35,554,160 of CM053773.1, forward strand.
TAACACATAAAAGGCAGGAAAGGGTGGTGTGAAGGGGTATTCAGCAAAGGGACATCTTGTTCTGTGGGGTTGAAACCAGGTACAGTAATATAGATGCAGATGGAAGTGAACTCGAAAGCATAGTTTCTGCTTCTATAAAGGAAAGCACTGTAAGAAGTTTGGAAAGTACTCTATGAGTACTCCCCTTTATTCTCTGTCTTTTGGAAAAAAAGATCTCACAAAATTTATGTAATTAGCAATGTACTGTTCTACTTTGGTTTGATTCAATTTGATAAATATATCAACTCATGTACTTTTCATTTAAAAAATGGGATTCCTCCAGTAAAGTTCTCTTCTAATTTCTGATGGCATTGAAATGACCCTGGGTTCTTGAAGGCAATGCTAGGGGAGTCAAAAATCTGGCTGGGCCTTACAAATTAGAAAGATTTTGGGAATGAGATCTGTTAATCAAGTTCAGTATGAGTCAGCAGTGTGATGTACTGCCAGGAAAGCTCATTCCATCTTGGGTTTCATTAAGGAAATAACAGCTACCAGGAAGAGTAGGTGATTATCCCACTGCTCTTTGCTCTCTTTGGCCCCAGTCTGGGTTATTGTGTCCAGTTCTGGACCCCATGGTTTAAGAGAACATTGAGAAACTGGAGAGTGTCCAGAGTAGGGCAGCAGGGTTGGTAAAGGAGAGGACATAGCATATGGGGATTAACTGAAGGAAATGGCTACCCTTAGTCCAGCGAAGATTTAGGAAGGAAATGGAAATTTTCAAGTATTTGAAAGGCTACCAAATTGAGAAGTGATTAGACTTTTCTATTTCGCACCAAACAGCTGAAGGAGGAGAAAAGAGTAAAAGTTACAAAGGTAAAATTTTAGACTTGATGTCTGAAAACAAACAAAAAGCTTCCTAACAACTAACACTTTTCAAAAGTGGAGTGGGCTGCCTCAAGAGATGGTGCATTTTCCATTTTTGGGAAATGCCAGGGTAACCACTTTTCAGTAGAGATTCCATATAGGCACATAAATGTGTTTGTGTGTACACACTCACACACACACTGGCCACCGAATACTTTTACCACTCTAAAAATTCTGCAGTTCTCTGAATTATCTCTGTTTCCATTATCCAAGACATACCTTCGACTTAGATCATCATTTAGAAGAGGGAAGCCAGATCAAGATTTTATGTTAAGTACACAGAAACTTATGTGATATGGAGAGACTTTTATCAGCATGGGTGGGATGGAAGTAAATGGTTGGACTGCCACTAGTTAAATCATAGGTCATTTAAAGGAGGAAAATTTGGGTTCTATTTTTATTTAACAATCTGGAAAAGGGAGGACGAAATGTGACAGATAAAACTAATTCTGAAACATTGTATAACTGATTATAATTACAAAGAATCAACTGCATCATTCCATATCCCTACTAATGAAAGACAAGTAAACTGAAAGTTTTCTTCATTAACTCATTCTCTAATCAGATTAAAATGTAATAATCTTTAGCTCTAAGAGCATCCTCTTAACAAAGTCCCCTAATTAGAATTTAAATGGAAGTACAAGTGGATATGTTAGTTGTGATTTACATTTTTTTCCCTCCCAAACCTTTACTTGGGTAAGTGTCTTTAAATACTCTGAATTCTTCCTGTGACAAAGACAGCGTCTATTACCTTCCCAAAACTGTTAATACAGCACCTGGTGATATAAAATGTTCACATGCAGACCACAATCCTGACTTAGAAAGATGCCAATCAATGTCAGAAGAGATGTTTGTAAATGATAGAATAAATGATGTAAGCATTTCTCTTTCCATTTATTGTAAATGCTTACATGCACAATCTTCATTCAGCAGCAGTTTGAGGAAAGCAGGGGCTCTTTTTAGGAATGACACAGTTAGGGTCACTTCTTCGCCTGCGTTCCGAAGAACCTGAACCTGAAGAATGAATGAAAGTGATATTGTTAGAACTGGGTTCCCCAAAACTTTTTACATTTGCCCCCAACACTTTGAAGTGGATTAGTTTCCCTCTTCATCTGTCCCATCTTCGCCTACATGAAGGTTTCCTTCCTTGTTCCTCCTTCAACAATTCAGAAGAGAATGATATGATGTGAGGTAATATAAAGCTTGCCAGTGCAGGTGCCAGGTGAACAAAAGACTTCTTGCCCACAGCCCTATCACTGTTATCACCTGACATTTACTGAAGTCTTTCTTGGCTTATTACATATTGGCTAACCTGGAGTTTATATAAATCAGATAAATTTCAACTTCTGTTTTCAAAGTCTTTAGAGTTAAAAGAAAATCAGCCCAGGTCATAGATGCATGAATACAAAATATTGCTCACTAAGGCCACCTGCAAATGCATTTAATTTCAATACACCCCTTTCTAGGTATTATACTAATAAATCCAATTATTCCCATTTCCAGTCTAAACACAAAAGATGAAAGCAGTGATTACTATTACTTAGATGACTGAAAGTATCTTTTGAATGTTTATTTCAACTTTTTGAACTGGATTTGTGCTTTCTTAATTACATGGAATTCCTTGATATGCTAACTTCCTATATCAATGCAGATAGATCTTTACCTTTTAATTGTTACCCTGGTCTTAGAGAGCTGACTGAGGCACTAAGAGCTTAAGTAGATCACATAACTACTGTACACATCTTAAGTGGGATTTTAACCCAGGTTTTCCTGACTCTAAGGCCACTTCAGTGTTCACTTTTCAGTCTTTGTGTACATAATTCATAAAAAATTATACATTTGGCACTTTGAATAACAAATCAATAATTTCATTTTCTGGAGACATATCTGCTGTCTTTAGAAGACTAAAATTTAGTTTGCATCTGCTCTAACCTAGATTGTTGCAATAGTCTTTTAACTGGACTCCCTGCCTGACATCTATATTCATTCTTAGCATAAATGTCAAAGTTTTTTGTTTTTTTTTAATATTGTCAATTCGAATACCAATAGTTCCCTATTACCTATAATATCAAATACAATTACTCTTGTAATCATTTAAAGTCTTTCATAGAGAACGGCAGGTCATGTGACCAGCATTATGGCAAATCACTTTTTCTATAACCCCTTTCTCTCTCCAGCCCTAAAAAATAGAACAACAAAAAAAGAATTATGCATCAGTTTCAGAGGAATTGCTGAATCTAGAAAACAAAGGTGTAACTCTGAAAAGATAAAAACTTTCTAATTTAAGACTGGTGTACACTAATTCTTAAAATGTCCATTTGGATTTCTCTCTCACCATCCTGCAGGGATATAACTGACCTCTCTCATTTTGAACTTTGAGTCTATCTTTTTAAAAAAAAAATGTTTTTAATTTGTGGAACAAAACAAGTATTTCCATACAGTAGTATGACTTTTTTTTAAAAAAAAAGCTAATTGCACATGAAACTGCAAATCTATAATGTACAACTTACTATCCCTTTGAAATATATAGTAAAGTTGTCGTACCTTGGATTTATCTTAAGATTCTCTCCTTCCCTGATATACAAGAAATTCTAAGAGAATCTTTTATTTCTATCCTTGTCCTGCATATGTAACTGAAAAGAAAATGTAGAAAAACTGAAGTTTATGCTTTCTGACAGGGGATCTAATTTTTGGAACCCCAAAACTTCAAAGATTCTTTATTGAACATCCCACCATACTCCTATTCACTCGACTAAAAAATTCAGACTCTGGTTCCTCCCATCCAGAGAAAGAAAAGAGGCCAATGTGCATAACTATGTTTGGCCTAAAGTAAAAGGAACTGAAACTAATTGGGGGCCCATCTTGCTCATACTCCACTCCCCACCCATGCTACATGAAATAGAGACACAGAACAGAAAACCCTATAATCCCAAGATTAAAGAGATTGTGGCAATCCAGCAACCAAGCCAAGGAAGTATAAACACCAGCAAAAAGGAAAGTGAGTAATGAAGCAGTTTTTTGAAAGTTTTGAAACACCAAAGATTTCGACAGAAAACATCTTCATACAAGGCAGGAAAATAGAATATTTGTCAATAGGGAACATCCTGAAACAAAAAGAATAATTCTTTTTTCTTCGAGAAGCTCTTTAAGGAGAAAACAAAGTTCTCCAAACAAATATTAATAAAGCAAAAGAAATGGAATCAATGCCTGAGAAAATACAGAATCCTGTGGAATACCGAATTTAAAAAAAAAAGAAAAACAAAAAGAACGACAATTGTTCAAAAGAGAACAGAAGTTCCCAAAATGAATTAAAATGAATATGTTGGAATTTAGAAGTCTGAATATGTAAATTTTAAAAAATATCCACAATGGAGAGTTCTCTACATAAATGAGAAATTAGGAGATTTGGAACATAAAAATATGAAATATAGAGAAAAATCTAGCAGAAGAAAAACAAAAGGCAAAAAGAACACAAAAACTGAACAAAAAAGATTAGCCTTGAAGACAGGACCAGCAGAGACAATTTAAATACTATAGGTCTCCTGGAAGAACATGACATATTAGAAGAAAAATCTGATAATACAGTAAATAGTAAAAATGAAAAAAAATACCAAAAACTTCCTGTAATTTCTGAATGCAGGAAACAAAGCACTAATTAAACAATTCACAAATCATTCTTCACCTCACACTCCAAGACACATAGTAGTTATTTTTAATAATTTCTAAAATAACAATACCATAATGCAAACATTACATTTTCTGTAGTACATTTTTGGAGAGCCTAAGTGGAACAATGGGTAGAGCACCAGGCCTGGAGTCAGGAAGATTTGGTTTCAAATGCAGCCTCAGATACTTGCTGGCTGTGTATTCATGAGTAGGTCCCATAACCCATACTTGCTTTATTTGCTCATCTGTAAAATGAGGACATACTGGAGAAGGAAGCAGAAAACTATTCTAGGATCTTCATATATATATATATATATATATATATATATATATATATATTTATTTAA
>CM053773.1:35559575-35625255 GCA_028658325.1 Potorous gilbertii
GGGATGATAGAAGAGAGGGCAGATTGGTGATAGGGGAAATTAGAATGCTGGGTGTATTGGGGTGGGGGGAGGGGATAAATGGGGAGAAAATTTGGAAGCCAAATTTTGTGAAAATGAATGTAAAAAGTTAAATAAATAAATTAAAAAAAAAAAAGAAAGACATCATGGAGGTAATAGCCTTTAAGGCGGGGTCTTATAGGATAGGTAGGATTTCAACAGATATATTTGGTTGAGGGAGGGGGCATTGTACAATACAGTGCATGCAATATGGAATAACTACAACTCACGATTGGAGGATCATGACCTGTTTAGTCAGGCTAGATACTAGAATATATAATGAGGAGTAATATTAGTTAGAATCCATTATAATTTATATTTTGTACCACAACTAGAGATCATTGGATGAAATATTATCAAAATAAAAGTGCCTTAAGGCAATATCAATTTAATTTTCCTTCTGTTTAGACATATTGCTTCAATGCTCGAGCTAAAGACGCTTCATTGATGCCAATCAATGCAGGAAACAATAGATCTTTGTATTTGACAAGCTTAAGGAAAGACCGTGTGGTTTAATCATCATTTATATGGTACATAGTACATATACAAAATATGTACTTCTCAGGGGAGAAGGAAGAGAAGAAAATAATAAGGAAAAATCACTGGGATAGCATGCCTATATGTTTACATTGGTTGTATAAATGATACCTTCAAACAACAAAGGAAATCCATTGACTCCACTCACATTGGAGTAGGGGACTAATGATTCCAAAGTGTAACTAGGAAAGATTCAACCAGGGAAATCACCAGTCAACCTTGGGAATAAGGTCTTCAGAAATTCTATTGGATGGAATTCTTCAGAAAGAATCTATGATGTATCTAGAATTCTGGGGCAGCTTCATGATCAAAGAAACTTAATTTTTTTCAGGTAGAAAAACATTAATCAAAACAGCTTAGATGTTTTTGCTTTGTTTTCATTTTTTTTTATTTTTGGGGGGAATGGGAAGGAAAGAATCCTGAACAGAAAATTGGATTGCTTTCTTGTCCCTGAGAGAGTGAGAAGATCAGCTAATACCTAAGAAGTTTCCAGACTAAAATAATAATTTCTGATGTGAGATTCCAGGGCAGAGGAAGGATAGAAAACCATGGTACCACAAAAGAAGACAGGGCTTGATTTGGGAATAAACAGTCTGATCAAAAAGATAGTAGGAAAATAAAGAAGGTTTTTTAGATTACATCAAACCTCAGGAAAGTAATATTACTTCATAAAATAAGATTTCCATTAGAAGAAGCTGGCAAAGGTGTTGTCAATTTAGAATAAGGAGAAATCTTTCCTTTTAGAATGGATTTATCAATGAAAAGATACATTGAAAAGTAATGGATCCATCAATGGAAAACAAGCATAGTCAATAGGGACTCTTTCCCCCATAGATAAAGAAATAATATATTCCCAAACCAGATCTCTTACAAACATATGTTCCAATCTCCTTTTATAAACAGTATAATGTCCTGATAGTACTCAGGTAATTTATTCAATTCATCAATATATTTTTTGTTGTCTTGATAAGTCAAGTCAAAACAGGGTAGAGTGCTTTCCTTGAAGTCAGAAAGACCCTTCCTCTAACACATACTGACGGCATGAACCAGGGCAATTCACTTCGCCTTTCTCTATAAAAAAGGAGTCTACCTGCACTGGTAAAGGGAAATTCCTCACCTACAAGTTCTCCATATCAACGTAATAAAAGGTCCAATTCCTGTCTGTGTCTTATATCAAGCTTCAGGTTTTCTCTCTTTGTTCTCTTATTTGCTCTCTTGAATATATAAAACTAGGAGATGCTGAATTTAAAATTCTAGGTTTCTATCAGTCAAAGTGACCTTACTTGGTAAAGAAAGCAAATCTAGTAAAAGTTAACAGTGAACAAAGATCCTGCTTCCCCTTCCAAAAGATGTCAGGTGGGCAGGCATGTCACTAACCCAGACTAGGAAAATCTCTAAAAATACCACACCAGTTGACTCAAAATTCTTTAATATATGTGGATAATTATAAATCAGAAATGCCATATGTGATTTATTGTTTTAATATAAAAAGTGCTTCTTTTATCAATGATTAATTTGCTTTTTTTAAAAGTGAATTACTTCGTATTTGTTATAATTATCTAAAGTAATTGCTTAAAATGTCCACATAAACTATCCACAGTTATTCTGAAATTGAACACTATCCTTGGATTCTAGACACAGAAGTCCTTGGTTTTCTTCTTGACTAAAGGAATATTGCCAAGTAGCTAAATATTCTGATCTCAGAGTTTTTGCATTAATTATTGGAAATGTGGTTCAAAATAGATATTTACCTGTAGTCTCTACACTAAAGAGACTCAGGCACTGTGGGACATTTGGAGATTTGAATGACATAATTTTTCTTCAAAGAAAGTTCTTTTAGGTTTATAGGGAACCAAGGGTCTTGACCTTTGTTCTAAAAAGGTCTAATTAACCTATTCTAATTCTAAATAACACTAATTCTACTGGGAATTATCTGAAATACAATCACAATTATTGTTTAGCTTACACCTAGTGAATATTATCACAATTTCATAAACATTAGCTTATTTTTTAATATAATTCTTGTAAAGATGATTATTAGAGTCTCTTAACTAGTTTCCACTCGAATTCTAATTTCTAAACAGAAACAAAAAATAATCTTAAGGTATAGGACTAGTCTCTTTCATATTAATCCTGAGCTCAAAAAAATTTCAGTGCCTCCACATCAGCTCTAGGATAAAATGGAGATTCCTAAGCTTGACACTTAAGATCCTCCTTAATTTGACTCCAATTTACTTTTTCACTCTTAGCTGTAATGTCTTCTCCTTCACTCACTATATTTTCCAGCCAATCCAAAACAAATATGATCTATTTAGAATAGCAATGTGGAACAGGAGAAAGAGGGCAGGCTCTCAAATTTGAGGAGCTGGACTCAAATATATTACCCTCTTTAATGTGGCAAGGCACTGAAAACATCTGGGTCTCAGTTTCTTCATCTTCCAGGTAAAGATTCTAAAGTACAGAGTCTCAGATATCCCATCCATTTCTTTATTTTTGATCTTGAATCCAATGTTTCATCCCACACCTTCATTGCATGCCATGTAACTGATACGCCACTTTCTCCTAACCTCTGCTTCTCAGAGTTCTTGTCTTCTTTCAAGGTTCAAGTTAAGTGATCCCTCTAAAAGCAATCTTCTCTGACCCCATCAAATGTTATGTGTTTTCTTCCTCCTCAAATTTCTTCACGTTATTTTTAATCTGTGCATATCTTGGTATCTAAATGCTTGTAGAACTGGTTTTTGACCTTTCAGCCTTAGGGGCTACCTCAATGCTTTGCTTGTAGAGGAGTTCCTATTTCTCTGAATGACTAATAGTAGGTCTACATACTTACTCATGATAAAACTTAGGAAAAAAGTCTAGTCTCCTAATCTCCTCAAGTGCTTGCTAAGTACATGAAGAGTCCTAATATATTAAGACATCATATGTAACCTGCTTGAGTGATTCTATTTTTTTCTTTTCCCTGTTACAATCGACAGAAGAATCTAAAAATATCAATGAAAATTGATACAAAGAAGTTTTTTTGTTATTTCTCAGATACCTAAAAACTCATTCAATATAATTTGGAGGCAACACATAAAAAAGGTCACATTGAACTTTTAAGTAAATGAGAACAACATTTATACCTAGGGATCCTGACACAGCAGTGTACAATTATCTCCACAATGGATAAAATGGAATCTTTCTTCCCATCAGGTGATTTATCTATTTTAGACCCTAGGCATCTCTTTTTTGAGACTGAGACATATTTTTATCTTTTCTAAACTTTTGAAATAACTTCTTGTATCATTCAGGATTTTAAGATGTTAACTGCTTTCATAGATTTACTAAATTTTCTGGCTGAAGAGAACATCTATCCTTCCCTAGAGCCATTCCCATTTTACAGCTTAGGCCCAGAAGTAAAGTGATTTGTCCAGGGTCACTTGACTAGTCACAAAGCTGGCATTTTAACTCACGTCTACTGATTCATAATCCTGAGATTTCTCAGTTCTCCATATTTTCCATAAATTATTTCTCCACTAAAATATAAAACTTAATGTGATGGTCATGCAGGGTGACTAAAAGAGATCAATGTAGGAGTAGATGATATGCCTAGATGGTTTATTCAGACATATTCAAACAGTTTTATTACTTCATGATTAAAGATACTGAGAGCAATCTTTGGAAGCAGATGTAAATAATGACTTCAAAAATAAAACGAAATGAAAAATCACTATCTCATGCTGTTCAAAAAGATTTTTAATCAGAACAGTGGCGAGTTGTTTCATTCCATATTACATGCACACCCATTAAGTAATGAACCAAGCTTTACTTAGAGGCATAAATGCTTCCCAGTAATAGAGCTCAATATTCAGAGAAAGAGGAAATGCCTTCAAGTAACGCTTTTAAAAATAAATCTCTTTGACTTCTTATCAGAGCCTACTTCAATATCTTTAATATGCCTAAAATACCAATCCCTAAAATATATTAAAATCATGAGTAAGATTCACAGCTATAGTGATTACTAGAAAGAGCCACAAGTGAAAAAATGCATAAAATAATTGTGTGATGCCCTTTAAACATAAAAAAATAAGCTTTCAAAGATGCTTCTTATAAAGATTGCTATTCAAATATTACCATATTAAGGTTGATTATATAAATTTTACTCAAGCACTTTGATCCACAGTTAAATTATTCAATAAAATGTTCATTGTAGAAGTATATCTGCCAAGAACCTCAAGAGACAACTGTGTCCAAACTCAATTCTCAATAATCAGCCATTACAATTATCCACGCTATGATTAGTGTCCTCCAGGAAAGGATAAATATTTCCTGAAAACTTTTACCATTCTATTTCAAAGTTTGTTCATCTATATTGTCACTATATTTCTTATATGACATCACTCTTTTTTATCATATTTAAACCTTGTATTTCTTTAATATAAAGGAACACTGAAGTCCAGGACTCTTCTGATGGTGATACAATATTTTAGACAGTCTTGCAGACATGTAGCAATACTGACGTTATAAGATACTATCTTTTCTCATTTAGTCACGTAAAGAAATTGAAATGAAAAGACTACCAATAACATACAAATTAAGTTGCAAATATGTTTAAAACCATGTACTAAATGAAATTTTGATAATGTTAGCTTTCTTCTCCCTCAAAACAAATTAAAATAACTATGGAAACCATTTGAATTTTTAGACATTATCCCTTCATATTCAACTCATCCTGTGCCATCTACCCACCTATCTATCTATCTATCATTTATCTACCTATCTACCTATCTTTCCTCTGACTACCCTAATATTGAGAAAAATCTTATGAATTGTAAATATCTTTCCATGCAGGAATGCAAACATTTTAACTAATTTAATAAGTCCCTTATGATTTTTATTTCCTGTTTGCCTTTTCATGCCTCTCTTGACTCTTGTATTTGAAAGTCAAATTTGCTATTAAGTACTGGCTTTTCATCAAGAATGCTTGAAAGACCTCTATTTCATTGAATGTCTATTTTTTTTCCCCTGAAGGATTATCCTCAGTTTACCCGGGTAGGTGATTCTTGGTTTTAATCCTAGATCCTCTGACTTCTGGAATATCATATTTCAAGTCCTTCTGATCCTTTAATGTGGAAACTGCTACCTATTGCGTTATCTTGATTGTATTTCCACAATACTTGGATTGCTTCTTTCTGGCTGCTTGTAATATTTTCTCATTGACCTGGGAACTCCAGAATTTGGCTACAATATTCCTATTGTAGGAATCTCTTACAAGAGGTGATTGATGAATTCTTTCAATTTCTATTTTATCCTCTAGTTCTAGAATGTCAGGGCAGTTTTCCTTGATAAGTTCTTGCAAGATGATGTCTCAGTTCTCAATTTGATAATTTCTTTCAAGTAGTCTAATAGTTTTATAAATTGTTTCTCCTGGATCTATTTTCCAGGTCATTTTTTTTCTAATGAGATATTTCACATCATCTATTTTTTTCATTCTTTTGATTCTGTTTCATAATTTCTTTATTTCTCATAAAGTCATTAGCTTCCATTTGCTCTATTCTAATTTTTAAGGAATTATTGTCTTCTGTAAGCTTTTGGACTTCTTTTTCCTTTTGGCCAATTTTTCTTTTTAAGGCATTCTTCTCCTCACTGGCCTTTTGCACCTCTTTTGCCATTTGGGTTAGTCTATTTTTTAAGCTGTTATTTTTTTCAGTTTTGAGGAATTATCCTTTAGCAAGGACATGTTTGTTTTTCATGTTTTTCTTGTATCACTCTCATTTCTCTTCCTAATTTTTCCTCTACTTCTCTTTCTGAATTTTCAAAATCCTCTTGGAGCTCTTCCTTGGCCTGAGACCAATTCAGGGGACTTTGAATATTGGAGCTTTGACTTTGTTGCTGTCTTCTCGTTGTATGTTTTGATTTTCTTTTTCCCTAAAGTAAGATTCTACAGTCTCAGGATTTTTTACTCTGTTTGCTCCTCTTTGCAGTCAAATACTTGACTTTCAAACTCTTTGTCAAGGTAGAACTTTGTTTCCAGTTGGGATGGAGTTCAGGATGGTTGTACTGTCCCAGGCTTCATTTGTTTTGTATCAGTCACTCTATCCCCTACTATATGTGGGCCCAGAGCCCTGGAAGCAGCCACTGCTACTGCTGAAGCTACCACTGCCACCACCTTTGCTGTCTTAGGTGAGGGGCTGGACCCCCAATGGACTTCACTCTTCTTTCACCCAGGTCCCCAGGTTCCATTGAGTTTTCCCACTGACCTTCTATGTTGTCTTTGCCATTTGTGGGTGGAGAAGTCTGAAAACTGCCATAATTGCTAGTGATTCAGTCCCCTAAGACCTGCTCCAGCATTGTCTCTGTTGTTGTGGCCCATGCCAGACTGCACTCCCCTCCTAGCTCAATGCAATAGATCCTTCCTCTTGACCTCCCAGGTTGTCTTGGGCTGGAGATTTGTTTCACTCTGTCATTTTGTGGGTTCTATAGTTCTAGAATTTCTTTAGTCGTTTTTTACGGGTGTTAGTAGGGGTTTGAGGGAGAATTCAAGCAAATTCCTACTTTACCTCTGCCATCTTCATCAATTTTGCTCTTAAAGGTATTCTTCTCCTCATTGACTTTTTGGATCTCTTTTGCCATAAGGTCTAGTCTAGTCTGTTTTCTAAGCTGTTATTTTATTCAGTGAGGTGTGTGTGTGTATGTGTCTGTGTGTGTCTGTGTGTGTCCTATAACAAACTGCTGACTCTTTTCACATGATTTTCTTGTATCACTCTCATTTTTCCTCTCAATTTTTCCTCTACCTCTCTTACTTGATTTTCAAAATCCTTTTTGATATTTTTCATGGTCAGAGACTAATTTGTATTTTTCTTAGAAATTTTGGATGTAGGAGCTTTGACTTTGCCATCTTCTTCTAACTGTATGTTTTGATCTTCTTTGTCATTATAATAGCTTTCTATGGTCAGAGGTCTTTTTTTTCTGTTGTTTGCTCATTTTCTCAGCCTATTAGTTGGCTTTTAACTTTTTGTTAAAGTAGGGTAGTGCTTTCAGAGTGGAGGGTGGAAGGCAACTGTCCCAAGCTTTAAGGGTTTTGTGTAGCTGTTTTCAGAGAGACTTCTAGGGATCTGTGAGTGACCTCTGGTCTATGAGTGACCACAAGCACTCTTTTCTAGTCTGGTAACATGACAAGCAACCCTCCTCCACTGTGACAGCAAGCTCTGCTATGTCAGTGCTCCTCCTGGCCCAGGGATAACCACCTAGGACTGCAACCTGGATCTCAACATGGGCAAAGCAACAGTGCTAGCAAAAAGACACCTCTAATCTCCTTCTGATCAGTTTTTCCAACCACCTTACTCTCTGTAGTATGAGAATACCAGAAGTTCCTGCTGTGGCTGCTGCTGCTGCTGCTCATGCTGTTGCTAATTTAGTGACACCCAAGGCCTGCTCCTTGTTTGCTGGGGCTAGTGCTATGCTGGCAGGATATGGGTTGGACTGTACTCCACTCTCAGTCAGGTGCAGGGGACCCTTCCTGTTGACCTTCTCAGTTATCTTTTGCAATTATGCACTGCCAGATCTGGAAACCACCACTACCAGTGATTCAGTTGCCATGAGTCCTGCTCCAGGTTTGTGAGGTGATGTATGCACTGACCAGGGCTGTGCTGCACTGCATTCCTCTCGTTCTCTGGTACAATAGACCTTTCCTGTTAAACTTTCAAGTTTTCTTGGGCTGAAAATGTGTTTCACTCTTTTTATGGATGCTGTTGTTCTAGAATTTATTTAGTGTAATTTTTAAAGAGATTTGGAGGAGAGCTCAGATGAGTTCCTGCCTTTATTCTGCCATCATGGTCCTGCCCTCAAGAATAATTCTAGGAGTGCTTATAGATAGTGAAGAATGAAGTAGTAGATTACAATGAATAAGATCAGATCTGAAAGTAGAAGGAGTCTCAGAGGCCATCTAGTTCAAACTCCTATTTCACGGAGTCAGAAACTGAGGACCAAGGAGGTTAAGTGACTTGTTCAAGGTCATTTAGGTAGTGTTCAAGACAGGAATTGAAAAAAGTATTTTGATACCTGGATCAGTGTTTTGTTTTTTTTTTTTTGTTTCTGTTTTTTTTTCCTGCTGTGCCATCCACCTATAAGGAAAGAGGAAGATGGAGGTAAAAATGAAAGGACGAGAAGAAACAGACATGGAGAGAAAGAGAGACAGACAGGTAGACAAAAAAAAAAAAGAGACATTGAAAATAGGAGTAAAAAAAGTACAAACAGAGATTACCATCTTGAAAGAAGAGAAGGGAAGCTTTGTGGTCATATACTGGAACAAAAGTAGAGAGGGTCAATCACAATGTCAAAATAATTATAGTAACTTGCATTTTTATAATGCTTTAAGATTTACAGACTACTTCAAAAATATCATCTTATTTTACCCTGGCAAAAATCCTGAAAGGTAGGTGATCTAATTATCTCCCTTTTACCAATGAGAAACTTGAAGGAGTCAGAGATTAAGTAGCTTGCTGAGGATCAAACCACTAAAAATGTTTCAGGTTGAATTTGAACTTCAGTCTTTGGGACTCTAGGTTCAGCACTCTATCCAGTTTACCACCTACCTGCCCTGTGTAGAGAGGATATGAGTTATGGAGGGAGAGACTAAAGAAAATTTATGGCACTTGGCCTTAATTTTGACAATTAATTAGGAGGCAAGGTTGTCTGCTGAGAGATGGTTTGAAAAGAGAGGAGACTGGACTCAGCTGCTGTGGGAAGTAGGAGAGAGAGAATAAATCAGAGAAAAAAAGAAGGAATGCCATGCAGCAATGAGGTTCAAATTAAGATGATATATCGTGAGTTTGTACTGGCCTCAGTCGCAGTGGCTGTATAACTTTGTCCAGCAACTTTCGGCAATTTATAAGCAGGAGAGGAGAGTGTGAGTAGTTCAGAGTTGATAGTTATACAGGGGAAAAGGATTCAGTAAATGTTTGATCAGAAAAGTATTTTCTATGTAATAAGATAGGAAGGAGAAGAGGTTAGCACACCTAATTTGGTACCTACAAAATATAAAGATGTTAAAAACTCTCAAGTGTCATGGGTGCATCATATAGAAGTAATTTAAGTGAAACTAGCAAGCATTTATTAAGCACCTACTATGTGCCAAACACGGCGCTAAATACAGATATTATCTTTTGTGATCCTCACAAAAACTCTATTATCTTCATTTTTATATTTAATATTTTTATATTTGATATTATTAGATACTATTGTTATCTTCATTTTACAATTAAGGAAACTGAGGCAGACACAAGTCAAATGACTTGCCCAGGGTTACACAATTAGTAAGGGTTGCTCGCCAAATTTGAACTCAGGTTTCCTGACTCCAGGCTAAGTACTTGATCCACTGTGTCATCTGGTTGCCTAAGAGGTTATGGGTAAGAGTCATGCCAGATAAAGAAGTGTGGCTGACTTATAATCTCTACCATTGCTGTGAGCACTGAAGTTTTGAAGTATAAAATTCATATGTGATCTCATTTTGCCTATCTTTCATTAATAAATATTATACTGTCAGTGATTCAATTCTATATAAATAGAAGTTACATATTTACTAAGGAAATAGATTGGTCATGATTGAAATATGATTATTAAAATTGCCATTTGCCATTTCCAGAACTCCCATATATTATGAGTATGGATAAAATATCCATCCACTAATTTTTCAGTTCCTCTATACTTTTTCTGAATGATAAATTTGATATGTGAGCATCATTAAATATAAGCATAGATAGTGATCTAGACCCTGAAACAGTCACTTTATTTGCTTTTTACAAAATATTTGTTTTCTCTTATTTAGTCTTTTAGTGTTTATTTGGGTTAATGCTCAATAACGACACATTTTGCTAAATGAATTCTAAGTTCTACCTAAAAGAACACTTAGCAGTGAAGAATAGTGAAAAGTTCAGAAAAACACATTTAAAAACCTGACTCCTCTTTTATTACTATTAGAAAGTTACATTACAATAGGAAAGTAGGGAGCTAGTTCATTTCTATTTGGTAAATCTTTATGAAATACCTATTGTGGGTAGAATACCATCATCAACCCCACTTCACCAAAAGTGTAATGTGTGTTCATCCTTCATTGCTGAAGACCATGTCAACAGAGAAGTGATGACATAACTTGTACTTGACTTTGTATTGAGTGAGGGAGGGATCTGCAGGTCACCAGCTTCACTTCTCCTCCAGAGCCATCTGAATCCAGTGACAAGATACTCATCAGGATGACTGGAGATGACCCAGGATGAGGCAACTGGGGTGAAGTGACTTGCCCAAAGTCACACAGCTAGTGAGTGTCGTGTCTAAGTTGAGCTTTGAACTCAGGTCCTCCTGACTCCTGCACTGATGCTCTATCCACTGCACTGCCTAGCTGCCCCTGAAGTGTAATATACCCTACACTAAGTTTTTTAATACTTCCAGCAGATATTTAGACCCCTTTCACACACACACACACACACACACACACACATACATACACATACACAGATACATTTGTATATATATGTGTGTGTGTGTGTGTGTGTGTGTGTGTGTATAATATATATTTACACATATATGCATGTATGTGTATGTTGTTCAGTCCTTTTAGTCGAATCTGATCCTTTCTGATCCTACTTGGGGTTTTCTTGGCAAAGATTCTTCTCCAGCTCATTTCACTGATGAGGAACTGAAGTAAACAGGATTAGGTAACTTGCCCAGGGTCACACAACTAATAAGTGTCTGAGGTCAGATTTGAACTTAGGACGATGAGTCTCCCTGACTCCAGGCCTACTTCTCTATCCACTGTGCCAACCAGTTGCCCCAAAGATTAAAAGCTCAACTGTCAAAAATCTTCAGAGGGAATGCCTTCATAGGCTTATATGATTGCTGATGGGAGGTGGGAACAGGGTTGCGGAGTGGGCTGAGAAATAATATTTCCTTCTCAAATCAGGAATGAAGAGACTTTCTATGTAATTTTTCTCCCAATTCTATAGAATATACTTAAAACATTCTTCTAAAAAGGAAATGTTCATTTCAAATGATCTATAAAGAGGTAATAAGATAAAAAAATCTGTCTAAAATTTACTTGTTCTGAATGTTACATAGAAGGAAGGTTGAGGTGACCCTTTGGCTTCTCTAGGCAAGAATGAGGACACCTCTCCATCTCAACCCCCCCCTCCTTTTCCCTTTATAGATTGTTTCCCCCATTAGAATATAAGGTCCTTGAAAATATGGACCATCTAGTATATTGTGTGGAACACATTAGGCATTTAATGGATGCTTTATCTATCTATCATTGCAAGCTGGTAGGGATCTTAGAGATCATGTAATCTAATCCCCTCATTTTATGGATTATGAAATTGAGACCTAGAGGGGTGACATGACTTATCCAAGGTCATACAACCATTAAATGTTGTAGTGAACTTTATATCTCAGGATCCATAATTCCCAATTCTGTGTCCTTACCATTATACCATGTTGCCTCTCAGTCATTCAAATAGTGGTCTCCTCTCTCCATATAGGCAAACTCATGAGGGTAGAAGAGTTGGCTAGGACATATCCCAGAACAAGTAAAAGGTTGAAATTAAGGCAACCAGACCAAGGGAGTCTGACAGAAAACAAATGGAGTACCCGGAAGATAAGTAATCTGCCAGTAGGTAGGAGAGATCTAATAGAAGGCAGCACTCACTTTTATCAGATTGAGATCAAGATATGTCAGAATCCCAGGTCCAAAATGATTGGAATATTCTTCACAAAGTTTTAATAGGGATAGCTGGATGCAGGGCTTAGCTTTGGTCATATAAAGTGAGTCAAGAGCTCAGTTATTAGAAATGCATCTAAAGTCATTATAGGATGAGCAGATTTATACTTCCACGAATTTTGATATTCTTCCTGCCTAGAGGCTGGATTTATCCTAGAGCCTGGGGGCACAGTTGTGCCTGCAGGTAGGAATTAAGCAGCCCGTGTTTGAGAGTTTGGATTAGGGAACCAGATATAACTTTACTAGATGCATAGAACAGGAAAATATAATGGAAATTTATTGATGTATGTTTGTGCTTAAAAAAATGAGAATGTATTAAGAAATTACTGGTTTTCCTAAATACACAGAACTTTTGGAAGAAATATTATGCTTTAATATTTAATATGCTTCAATATAGCTTTCATTTTTCTTTGTGACCTTATATTCTTTCCCACCCTACCACCCATAGCAAGTGCTTAGTGAGCCTTCTGAGTAATGATGAAGATGTATCAGGAAAGGAAACGAGTGTTTGCTTATTTAAATATATACTAATGTATGTATATGAATGTATCTACATACATACATGCTGCATGCATACACATGTATACATACAGCAAAAATAGAAAAAATGAATAACATCTAATTAGCCAAAATAATACCTAGAGTTTTGTTCTATCAAGATCTTCAAGGGTATCTAATCACCAAAAGCAAAGATGATGACTTGTTTAGCACATATAACATTCAACCTAGGACAAAAACATTAAATCATGACTATAAAGTTATGGCCAAAAGCCATCTTACATTTAATCTCTGCAGAAAGATTTTGGTCCATACAGATCACTGGTTCATAGACTTGGATCTGGAATGACCACAGAAGCTATCTAATCCACCCCTCTAATTTAACAGATAAGGATTCTGAAGTCTAGGGAGACTGTTACCTGGCCAAGATTACACAGGGTAGCACTTGTCAGAGGGAAGTTGAACTCAGGCTCTAAGACTCCAGAGTTAATGTTCTTCCCAATTCTTTCAATGATAAAATATCTAAGTAGTGGAAATGACTTTCAAACTTATATTGGATAAATCAGCCATAACTGCACCCGTGACTCCAACTGAATCCAGCATCATGATGTCATCGGTCTTCTTAGAAAAAGGACAAACAACAACATCTTGGCAGGCTCCAGAGACCAGGGAAGTGCTTTTTTTTTTTCCCCTTCCCACCTGAATTCAAAGAATATTTAGTAATCACCCTTGATGTGCATATTACTTGTGCTGGATGCTGAGGCTAACAAGTTAAAAAGTGAACCAGTCTCTGCCCTCAAGGTCCTTACACCCTGTTCTTTTTGTGTTTATCCTTCATTGTAGACATGACTTGCAGTTGACTTTGATTTGAGTGAGGGAGGGCTGTGCAAGGTCACCAGCCTCACTTCTCTAGAACATTCTGGGTCCGTCCAGTGGCCAGATATTCAGCAGGATGACTGGAGACAAATCATGTCATTGTTTCTCTGATCTCATAATCCTCTTCAGAAGTGAATGACAAACACAACCTGTGAGTAGACCAAGCTGCCTGAGTGGGGACCCAGCGAGTTGGGCAACTCAGATCATTCTCTCCTCTCTTTCTCCTCTCCAAAGGAAGGTAAATTTTAATGGCCAGAAGATGCCCAGTTAACTTGGGGTTTACTAACTGTATTTCTTTTTTTTCTTTTCATTTCCTTCCTTCCTTCCTTCCTTCCTTCCTTCCTTCCTTCCTTCCTTCCTTCCTTCCTTCCTTCCTTTCTTTCTTTCTTTCTTTCTTTCTTTCTTTCTTTCTTTCTTTCTTTCCTTCCTTCCTTATTTCTCAAAATCTTAAACCCAGTTCACCCTGAAGCTCATAGATTGGACCACAATAGGTCCCTGTCCAATCTCTATTTAATGACTGTTTAAGCCCTCTTGGGGCTCTCCTGCCTCAGAGTGAATGTCAATAATAACCCTTTCTCTTTGGAAAAGCAACCCTAAAGATCTTTCCCTCCAGCTTGATTTTTTTCTTTTTTTTTTTCTTTCTAATTAAAGGGACCATCGCTTGACTCATTTCTTAAAGAGGCCTATTCATGGAGTTGGTATTACCTCACTGAAACTGAGAACCTGAAAAGGCCGTGGCCTAAAAGGGCCAGGGTCTCCCATTACACATCACTGAAGCAAGGGGAGGAGGCAGGGCCTCAGTTTTTCATTTATACAAATAAGAAAATGCAAAATAACTTCAAGAGGTATAGAGTACTGACAACTAAGAGGAGTAGGAAAAACCTAAGAAATGGAACAAGCGTTTACTGAGAGCCTGCCATATGACAAGTCCTATGCTACGTTGTTCAGTCATTTTCAGTCACATATAACTCTTTATGATACCACTTGGCATTTTCTTGGCAAAGGTATTATAATGGTTGGCCATTACCTTTCCAGTTCATTTTACAGATGAGGAAACTGAGGCAAACAGAATTAAGTGCCTTGCCCAGGTTCACATAGCTAGTAAGTATCTGAGATCATATTTGAATTCAGAGAGATGAGGAGTCTTCCTGAAACCAAGGACAGTACTCTATCTACTCTACCACCTAGCTGCTATATGCCAAACCCTGTGCTAAGCAGTTAACACATTTGATACCATTTTGTTCCCACAACAACCTTGTAAAGTAAATCTTATTATGACACCCATTTTACAATTGAGGAAAGTGAGACAAGCAAAGGTTAAATGATTTGCTCAGGGTCAAAAATCTAACAAATGTCTGAGGCTAGACTAAGTTCCATGCCACTAAACTGTAGGGAAATGATGCTCTAAATGTGCTTTGAAACAATAAACAGATTTAAGTGAGATGGGAAGGTAGTTAACACAAAGCATTAAAGATATCCTAGTAGCACAGTGGATAGAGAACTGAGTCTGGAGTCAGAAAGACCTGAGTTCAAATGTGGCCTCAGACATTTATTACCTCTGTGATCCTAGGCAAACCACTTAACCTTTTTTGACTCAGTTTCCTCTTCTGTAAAATGAGCTGAAGAAGAAAATAGCAAACCACTCTAGTATCTTTGCTAAGAAAAACCCTATTTTTTCAACAGGAAAAAATCTGAATTTTCCGTAGGTAATAGTAAATCATTTTAAATTTATGTACTCTTCATTATTGAACTGTTAGCTAATATCTTATAATTATGGGAATGTGACTGCAATTCTTTTTTCCTAGCAATTTTATGTTTTCCTTTGATTTTACTTTTTTTTAATTTGAAATAATAGTACATTCACATCTATCTCATCCAGTAAGGATCCTGACTTTATCTTACCTGCTCTGAAAAATTTCTAAACCAAAGTTAGAATATACCTTGTTATTTAATTATTTTACTCTTCCACTCTTGCCTAAAACATTTTCCATTCTCTAATTTTATAATATAGGACAATCAGTCAATAAATACTGATTAAACATGTACTATGTGCCAGGCAGGGTTGCTAAGTAGCATAGTGGATAGATATTCCATGCCTGGAATCAGGAAGACCTCTTCTTGAGTTCAAAATCAGCTTCAAATACTACCTGTGCAACCCTGGTTAAGTCACTTAACCTTGTTTGCCTCTATTTCTTTGTCTGTACAGTGAGCTGGAGAAGGAAATGACAAACTAATCTAGTGTCTTTGATAAGAAAATCCCAAATGGGACCAGGAAGAGTCAGGCACAACTGAAACAATTGAACTATAGTATCAAAATGGTCAGGCACTTTGATAACATTAAGGATACAAAAAGAAGCAAAAGACAGTTTTTGCCCTCTAAGAGCTCATTATCTACCATGGGGCTCACAGTCTAATGTAAAATCAGGAGACTTTAAAGTGAACCCAAAGTGTGACAAAAATTTACCAGGATCTTATCCCTAGGATAAGCTTATGTATCCAAATGTCACAAAGTTAATTGATTCAATGTCTGTCATGGCTTAATACCAAATGATAAGTATTCCAAATTTAATTTCCTAAACTCTGGCACACAAATTCAATACAATTCAAGAATAAATCTTTGCCCTCAATTAACTATCCAAACCTTCTAATCCTGGTGAAACAAGTTTTAACTCAAATTTGAACTTTACAGTAATAGTTTTAAATTGATTTTGGTCAATCAATCAACAAGCCTACTCATATGCAAAGCACTATGTTAGGCAAGATTGAGGGATAGCATTAGGTATGGCCTTTGCTCAAGAAATTTAAAATCCAGTGAGGGAAAAATGACATATCTGAAACTTTTAAATAAAAATACAAAACAGCATAAAATCAAAAAAAAAACACTGTTAAGTCCAGTTTGACTTGTAGTAGTAGGGGAACTGAATGCTGGAAGAATTGTGAGAGAATGTTTCAGGAAGGTGTGAGACTTCATTAGGACTTAAAATACATAAAATTGAGATTAGGAAGTATAGACACTGAAGAGAGCATTCCCAGAAGATTATATTGCAAAGACAACTATATTTAGAGTCAGATAACCTGATAACTCATACTGTGGCTCTGCCCTTCATTCATTTTGTGACCCTGAAAAATCTTTAATTCTCTGATCTTCAGATTTCTCATATATGAAATATGACTAGTGTTAGTATGGTATAGTGGATAGGGTACTGAACTTACAAATCAGGCAGTCCTTGGTTCAAACCCTACCTCAGGCATTTAGCTGACTAATGTTTAATAAGTCACTTAAACACTTTATGTCTCATTTTCCTCATCGGTAAAATGAAGAGTTTGGAACTGTAAGCCTAAAAAGTCCTTCCAGTTCTAAATCTATACAACTATAATCAACAACATGAGTATAGAAATGGAGATTAGACTGAGAAAGATTAGCCATTGTGAATGGTGTGAGAAAAAATAAAAAGGGGTAAGTGTAGAACTTCAGGCTGCCTCTAAATTTTAGAGGGCTTTGAATGACAAACTAAAGTGTTTGGATTTTATCCCATAGGAAAGAACAGCCATTGAAATAAGTGGTGACTTAATGAAAGTCTTGGGATACCACAGGTTTATGATGGGTGTTAGCAGGTAATACAAAAGCATTAGAGGGTATATGGTAGCTGTGAGCATGCCACAGCACACTGCAGATGAAGAAGTGTGTAGGGTGATGGGAGAAAAAGGATGGGCCAGTCACACAGAAAGGCTAAAGTATAACTAAAGGAAAGCTTAGGAGTTCCATAATTATCCAGATAATAAGTAACCTGTAGGAAAGTTCCCATACCATTAAATGGAATATTGTGGTGGATTTATGGGAGAGCATAAATGAGAGTCACACACATCAATGGAAAAACACCCAATCATGCAATTTGCATTACTGGAGGAAATATCCACAAAGCAAAAGCCTTGATCCACTGAAACACCCAATTGGGCATGAGTGTTCATATAAGAATAGATATAAGGAAGAGGAATAAAAAAAATAGTCTAGTAGAAAAATCTAGTAGTAAGCTAACTACTACTAGACTAGGCTGGTAGCACGGTAATTTTGCAAACTCAAAATTGGCCAATCTCTAATTAAATTTTTTGCCTTCTCAAGGAGGGGGAGAAGGGTGAGAGGAAGCTAATTTTTAACTCGAAATTTTTTTAAAATGCAAAAATCACAGTTATACTATTTTAAATACTGACTTTTTTCCTGATAAACACTGTGCGTTATTAAGTGAGATTACATTGTCATAAGAAAGAGCTAGAGTACGGAGAACTGAGTTCAAACCTTTCACATATATCCTTGTGAAATCACAAGCAAGCATGGACACTTCTGAATCTCATCTATGAAATGGGGATAATGTAGGGCTTCCCTTACAAAGTTTTGCTATGATCAGATGAGTTAAATTGCATAAACACTATGCCATCCCCAAAGGGTTTATAGAGGGTGTCCCAAAAGTCATAGTGCAGTTATAAGCCTTGAAAGCTTTTTAAACATGCTGAAAAGCAATTTGCAGCAGGTTGTATCTTGAAATGCATTTCAACATATTACTAGTCACAGATTTGAGGTTTAGGATCCATTTGTAGAACATAATTTGTTTTGCAGTTTTGGATAAATGAAATATGAATTGATATTTGATTCTCATCTCTTTTTTCTATGAAGATCTCTAAAATGCAGCCACTGTGGCTTACTTGCTATTCCTTGCATACAACACTACATATTCCAACCTTGGCCTTTTCACTGGTTGTACCTCATGCCTGGAATGCTTTCCTTCCTTACCTCTGCCAACTGGCTTACATCAACATATACATACATCAACATAAATCCCACCTTGCAGAAGAAGGTCTTTCCATGTCTCCTTCCCCAATCACTGCTCCAGTGCTATACTGCTTAAGTCTTCCTTACTAAATTGCTTTCTATTTACTGCATTTATTGTGTATATTTTTAAGTTTTAAGGTTTTGTTTGGCATATTTTGTCTCCCATTCCAATAAGTGATCACTGAGAGTAGAGACTTTGTTTTTATCTTTCTTTGTGACCCCAGTAAAAACTTTAGAAGTATCTAGCTTACTCTTGTTCAGTCATTCAATTGTGTGAGCCATGTGGACTGTAACAGACCAAATTTGTCCATGTTTTCTTGGCAAAGGTACTGGAGTGGTTTCTCCAGTGGATTAAGGCAAACAGAAGCATGCCCAGGGTCACACAGCTAGTAATAAGCTGAAATCAAATTTGAACTCAGATACTCTAGGTTCTAGTATTCTATTCACTTTGCCACCTTGCTTTCTCCAACATACACACTGCCAATTATATCGTACATATCATAAAGCTTCCTGCTGGATAAAATGGGCCATCTAGGTAGCACAGCGGATTGATTTCAGGGCCTGAGTCAGAAAGACTCATATTCCTGGGTTAAAATCTGGTCTTAGACACTTACCAGCACTGTGACCCCAGGCAATTCTTGTTTACCTCAGTTTCCTTATCTGTAAAATGAGCAGGAGAATGAAATGGCAAACCACTCCAGTATCTTTGCCAAGAAAACCTCCAAAAGAAGTCACAAAGAGTTGGGCATAACTGAAAATGGCTAACTGGCAACAGCCACTATCTAAAAGCTAAATATAGTAATATACCAACATAAGAATACAGTGAAGGTAAATTTATCTAGGAATCAGTTTAGTTGAGGTCTAAAACTCATCTCTAGCAAATTACTATCTAGATCTTGATATTAAAAATGCTTTAGGAGTAAGATTAATTTCTAGGTTTAGAGGTCATTCACTTGATTTGAGGAGTATTTACTATTGGGGGTACACTAGAGTCTGACTTGGGAAGTTAGGATTTCTAGATTTCATTTTGATAAATTTTTGAACTGTTCTTAATTTGGCTATAAAACATTGAAGAATGGAAGTTCTGAAAATGACTGAGCTCATGTTTGGGGAACAGAAGAAGTTATGAAAAGGTCACATATCAAACTGATGTATTGGTAAGGCAGTGTTATGCTGACCTTGGGTGTCTGTTTGGGGAAGGGAACTGAAAGAACAAAAATCTGTCAGAGCTGGAGTAGGAATCATATTTTTACCAACAAGTTTGATAATTTTATAATGAAATTCTGAAGGAGTAGTTCTTGTGGTATATATAATCAGAGGTTAATAGTTGTCATGAATTAACACTGGCAACTTCAGCGAGTCATAAATCTTATTCTGTTTAGATTCATGGTGAAGCTAGAGAGGTTAAGAAGGAAGTGAGAATGACATTTGTGTGACTAAGGAAATGAGAAACAGAATGGTCATGTGTGATGTGGTCACTCAGTGGATTCTAGTGTGGAAAAACCTGCAGCCTATAAACAATTTTTATATTATAATGTAGAAAGGGGGATAACTGTTGACATCAAGTCTACATTTCTTTTAACCTTGTACCTGCACCCCAGATCTCTGTGGAAAACTAAGAAGCAATGGGAAAGATAAAGTCCTTTATAGCCCCTGGACATGAACACTGATCGCTTTTCTGCAATTCATTATACTCACCCTCAAGTTCACTGTGTAAATTAATGCTAAAATATAAACTTTGATTTACCAGAAAAATGAAATTAGAAGGGAACTGTGGCTCCATTAAAAATTCATAGACTTAACATGCTCTCAAGTTTGTAAAGTTCTTTCCTCACAAAAACTTTGTGAGATAAGCGGTACTTTAAGCACCACATTTTGTAGATTAGAAAACTGAGACTCAGAGAGGTGATTCACTCGTAAATCACAATATTGGTGCCAGAGAACTAAGGAGTCTTTTGACTGCGTATTCAGCTCTTTCAGTTGTTACCATCTGTTTTATCAATGTTACAAGATCTCCTGAAGAAAGATTCTCCTTAGGTTTGGAATCAAGATCGTGACTTAACAAGCTCGCTACAGAGGCAACCACAAGTGAAGCAAGTGGTAGAATCTTAAACGACCATGTACTCTTAGAGTACAGTGATGGACATGGCAATCACAGACCATTTTCCCTTGCCTTCAATAGTAAAACTCCAAAGTCTAACATCATCAAGGAACATCAAATCCTGTCTTAGTAGATCGACAGAGATAATATTCCTTCCCAAGTGCTCCACTTTCCAAAAATAATAGGAAAAAACTCCTACATAATTACTTTGTTCTGAATTCAACAGACACAGTTTTTGCTATACTGAGATATATTCCTCCAGTTTACTATTACAGGCTAATAATTTCAGTTGACTCTCAAAGAAAGAAAAACATCATAAAGTAGAATGTTAATGGTCACTTGGCATTGATCACTGATCATGGCAATGCCCTCTCAGCACTTACACTGATCTTTAAACACTAGAAATTGACATGGCTTTCTCTGTAGCACTTTTGTATGTGTGTACATACATGTATATATACATATGTATGCATACAAATATACATTTTTTAAAAATATTTTTAAACATTTCATAATTAAATTGGTTTGTAGTTTGTGTATGTCCATTCATGTGTGTGTGTATTTGGGTGCGAGAAAGTATGGTAGGAAAGGTGAAATAGTAAAGCTAGTAGAATTTATTGCTCTTCTATAGTTCTAGTTAAGTCAACAAGTCAATACACATTAATCAAGATCTTACTATGTGGAAATGACTATGCTAAATGTTGGAAAATACAACACAAAGCAAAAACAGACCCTGTCTTGGAGGAGCTCACATTCTAATGGAAATTCTAGGGTTCTTGCTATCTGATACTGCAGTTTGCCTTTCTGGTCTTATCCCCTGTTGCTACTCCTTAACCTTCTATATTCAGTCAGACTGGACTCATTTCGGTCTCTGTAAATTGCCTGTAAATTTTTTTGCCTCTATGGTTTTGATCATCCTTCTCTTCCCCTGATTAATTACTAGGTATCCTGTAAAGCCAACTAATATGCCATAATTACTTGGTGGGTAAAAAAGCTTTCCTTTTAGACTTCATATAACATGTTTGTTCTTTACCTCTCAGATGTACTTATCATATAACATCATGTATTAGAATTATCTTTCCTTGTGTTTGAAGCCCTGCTTAAATGATTAGTTCCATGAGTATAGGTACTACATTTATTTAA
The DNA here is from genome assembly GCA_028658325.1 of Potorous gilbertii. NCBI lineage: Eukaryota > Metazoa > Chordata > Mammalia > Diprotodontia > Potoroidae > Potorous > Potorous gilbertii. The sequence continues at coordinate 35,581,359 of CM053773.1, forward strand.
ATTTTGTATTTCCTCCAAGAAAAAAACAGGAAAATCAGGTGCTTAAGATCAAAATAACAACAGACAAAAAAAGTAAAATTCAGGTTTTCTGGTAACTTTTGATTTACAGTAGTGTTTTTGATAAAGGCTATTATATACTTAAATACTGCCAGTTCTATAAAATCTTCCTGTGGAAATTTTTGTATGTTGTTCTCCCTTCCTCCCTTCATCCCCCTCCCCACCTTCTCCCAAGAATAGTTAGTCTGTACATAATTTTGCTTTAATGATGGAGTGGGGATAGAATGGGAAGTATAGGTAGATTGGGAATAAGGTTTTATTCTTTTTACAAAAAAAAAAATTCATGCAATCTTAATGTCTGTTGCTACAACGTGTTTTGCCAAATAAAAGTCTATTGTTGTAAAAAGATAAATTGTCCACAAGCACACATTTGTTCATTCATATATCTACATGAGATTGTTAAAAACTGAGATATCTATAAAGATTTAGGATATCCAAACAATAACCAAGTAGGTATATTTAATTAGATTCAGATACCTCTACTTTTCTCTTCACCCTCCTCCGTCTGTCCCTTCACTCTTGGTTTTAGATAGTGGTAGTAATATAATCTCTTAGGCATGGAAGGATAATGAGTTTCCTATCACTTCTCTCCTAGATTTTGCAGTACAGCTAAAAAGCTGTTATGTTTAGTGAAGCTTTCAGTTGTATGGTAGAACTTAGGACACGCTCAATCAATTAATAAATTTCTAAAAATAATTGTTGAGTTGCTACTACATGCCAGCCATGTAGAAGTTGATGTATGTGGGAGAGAGGAACATCCAGGGAATAGTCAATCTCCACCTAACTAGACTATTCCATGAAGGTAGGGACCCTCTCTTTTTAAAACTTGCATATTTCTCAGTACTCTCTACATAGTAACTACATAATGAATATTTGTCAAATGGAATTTGTTTAATCTAGTTGAGAGATAGAATTAACAGGCATGAAATAATTAAAGAAGATGCAAAGGGTGGGTCATTTTGACAATATGTAGTGATGTCAGACACAGGGCAGAACATGGTCTTTGAAGATGAAACAGATTGGAACTGATAAGTATACAATGGTTACCGAGGCCTCTAACTGCCATCCTCTAACTGTTGGCATTCAATTTTTAACAGTATGATGGCTCCACATAAGCAACAGCCCTGAATCATTTTAGCTGTGCTCAGACATATGGCTCAAGGATACATAACAGAGAGCCAAATTCACAGATCTCTATCTAGTTCAGTGTTTTGGACCTTGTCACAACAGGTAGATCTGAGACCTGGTGAAACAACCTGTGTCTCTATTTGCCTATGTTACAGAACCTAGGAAAATCAGCCAAAAATTCCCTACTCTGGCTTGTGAATTATTCTCTCTTGCTCTTGGACTATAGATTAGACAGTGATAGGAGAGAGGAAACAGAAGACAGCACAAATGGAATTTCTCCTGCCTGAGGATGTTGGATCTGGAACTGAATAGAATACAATTCATGTTTCTGCTTTTACTATGCATTTATTAATCAAATGATACTGTGCATTTAGATTCACAATATGATTACAGGTTGAATAAACTAAGTAGGCATAGGAAAGGTTGGGGTAAGTAGGTTGAAACTAAACCAGACGTTTAATGTTATACTTCTGATAAATAATAGAAAAACTCTGAAAATTCATAATGTGGGAAACAGTTGAGTGATGATAGTCCTGTGCCCAGGATTTTCATTATTGAATGGGAGCAGGCACAGGACACAAAAGTCCATACTTGTTTAACACATCTCATATTTAATTTTAATGGCAATATAGCAAAAAAGGAATAAAGAGTAAAGGACTGATCATGGAAGAGGTAGGTGATGAACCTGGCATTTAGTCATTAGATAAATATTCCCTCTTCTGGAATGTTGTTTCTTTCAATGCCTTTATGACAGACAGCTCTCTAAAGTCGTGTTGAGGGAAATGGGGCATTCTTAACTCACTTAGAAAAAATCAAATGTCTCCTACATACCTTTAAAAAGTTTCTCTTTCTGCCTCCATCACATATATTCTCCCTATTCTTTTTTCTCTGTGGAAGAGTAGGGAATAGGGTTAAGATCATGAACTTCAGTATTTAGGGGTTTTTTACTCCATTTCATTTCCACCATAGGTAAAATCCTTCAACCACATATAAACATAGCAATGGGTTTTATATTTCTCCAAAAGAAATCTAAGGAAAGAAAAAAGGAGACAAAGACAAAGGGGTAGAAAAACAGAAAGAAAAAATAAAGAAAGGAAAGAAAGAAGGAAGAATGGACAAAAGAAAAAGGAAGAAAGAGAAAGAAAACAAAAAGAAAGAAAGAAAGTGACTTGGCAGGTGAGAGACAAAATCTGAGTACTTCTTTATAATTACATCCCAGATGATGTCTCATTCTGTTTGGGATCTGAGTGGCAGTGCAGCTGTGCTAGCAGAGTACCTGCAGAGCAAAATTAGTGGCCTGATATATTTATTTCTTTCTGTAAAATAACTGTGTCTGATTTCCAGAAGTCCAATTCTTTTCATTTTTACTGGAAAACTCAAATCTTCAGACACCCTTATCGCTTATTATGAAATAAAATCCATCTAGCATCCCTATCTTGGTGCATCCAAAGGCTCCTGGAGCCTTGTGATAACCCCTTCTGACTCTTTCCATCACTTCTCCTCCTAAGCTTAGGCAAACAGGAGAAATACAAAGAGAATATGTCTCACTCCTGGGAAAACAGTGCATTTTAACCTCGTTTATTTTGTGGGCCAGACTGTCTTCCCTCCATTGATTTTCCCTGCTCATTGAATCTTGTTTGTCTGCTCATTTATTACCTGTTTGACACTTTTGCACCTTAGTGCTTCCCTTCAACCTTGAAGGAGAAACTTTCAAGTGAGACTGTGACCATGTGTAGATGATGGAAAACAGGAATAAAAAGATAAAAATTTCAGGCAATCATATGAATACTTTCTATACGTATGGTAAAACAACCAGATATTCAGAAACCTTCCAAAGAGTGATTTTTGTTTTCATCTAAATATCCAGTGTCTTACAGACTCAGTCCGTAAGGGTGTATGTGTTTTTATACTTGTGACTGTGTAAGAATCAACTGTGTATGTCAAGTTTATGAACTTGTTGGTGACTGAAAATGGAATTAGTAATAGATAAAGGGTTAATGCAAATATTTTCTCAGGAATTCATAGCTAAAAAAGTAATTAGGTATTACATAGTGAAAGCTTTTTTTTCCCATTTTATACAAATAAGTAAACTGAGGCTTAAGAAGATGACGTGACTCACTAAGATCACAAATCAAGTTAAAGGCAGAGTTATATCTAGGAACAATATCTCTTCTTCTATAGACTATACTTTTTATTGGTCTTTAGAACTATTCAGAGTAGGTAGGTGGTACAATGGATAGGGCAGTGAGCTTACAATCAAGAAGACTCATATTCCTGAGTTCAAATCATGCCTTATTATCTGCGCAAGTTATTTAACCCTGTTTGTCTCAGTTCCTCATCTGTAAAATGAGCTAGAGAAGGAAATGGCAATCCCCTCCAGTAACTTTGCCAAGAAAACCCTAAATGAGGTCATGAAGAGTTGGACACAATTAACTGACAAAACAATAAATAGAGCTATTTAATCTATTTAGAGTAAAACCTGAGCGTTCTAGAAATACGATGCTATGAGACAATCATCTATGTTTAGAAAACATTTCCATAAAAAGAACACTTAAGGCTTAATTGTCCTGAATACAAACTAAAGTCAAATGACTGTCAAAACCCAAGAGAAATTCTCAATTAGAAAACTCAAGATTTTGAAGACCGAGAAAAAGCACATTTGGAAAATGATGCGGATTTATGTAAAACAGTCAGGTCCTATTCTAAAAGTAGCTAGATTTTATTCCACAATTATGACAAGAAAATATAATTGGATAGACTAGCTATCCCCTTCCCTCAGAGGCATTTGGGACATACATATGGTGATAAAATGACTAATGTAACTCCTGAATCTAAAGGAATTCTATTAGCCCCTTAGTTTAGCCTTACATGTTAACTCTAGATCAATGCATTTGTAAGACACATTAGCTCTCTTTGTCAATGACAGGAGAAAAACTCACAGGAGAAAATAACTTCAGGCTGGGGGCTCTACCACCTTCTTGTCTATAAAAAACTGTCTTCCTGGATTTCCTTTCACCAGAAAAAGGTAGTGACCAGTGGTTACAAGGAAGTTTTTGGACTTTCCTATATCTATATTTTCACATGGTGAATATATTAAGTAAACTCTATAGTTAGCTTTAGGTAGGTTTTGTATGGGTTTTCATTCCACTCCTTAGTTATGCTTCTCTGCCTCTAGTCACCGCCCCCATGAATCTGTTACCTTCTTTCCATGGATTTTCCCTCAAAGTCTGGGACCTCCTTGTCCTGGAATATCCCACCACCATGGTAGTCCCCTTCTCACATGCCTCCATGAATGTACCTTCTGCTCTGCCTCACTTGGTGCTCCTTGTCACATATTACCTTTCTTGTTAGAATATAAGGTCCTTGAGGGCAGGAACTGTCCTTTTACTTGGATTTTGGATACAAAATATTTTAGCACAGTGCTAGGCACATAGCAAATGCTTAATAAGCACTTGTTGCCAGAGCAGAGCCAAGATGGTGAAGCAAAAGAAGGGACTTACTTGATCTCTCCCTCAAACCCCTCCAAATATCTGGAAAAATTACTCTAAACAAATTTTAGAGTATAAAATCCCACAAAATGACAGAGTGAAGCACATTTCTAGCCCACGACAATCTCGAAGGTCAACAGATGGTGGGAGAATTGAGTGGATGATCAGAGGCAGATTACAGGGATCTCTTTGATGGTGCTGAGACAGAATTCTCCTGCTTTGCTCACACTTGGATCAGAGCCATAGTCCTGAATGGCAGTCCTGGGGTAAGAAGGATGACTAACATGGCAGAGCCTGTGGAAGAGGTGGAGAGGGAATCCTCTTCACAGCTCCAAAGCAAAAATAATGCTTGTGGTCACTCACAAACCAGAGTATAGGATAAGAGAAAAGTAGACACCTCTCCTTTGATCATACCACCTTGGAAGAACTGACAATTTATAGATCTATAGAAATTTCTCTGAAAGTAACTACACAAAAGCCCTACCTTAATAAAGAGTTAAAAGTTAAGTAATTGGCTGGTGAAATGATCAAACAATGGAAAAACAATAACTACAAAACTATATGTGTATATATAAGCAAATATGCATATGCGTATATATCTGAGTCTGTATATATATATATGAAACCCTAAGGTGCACCATCTTTCAAAAAATTTTTAAGAAAAACTGCCTTGATATTCTAGAACCAAAAGATAAAATAGAAATTAAAAGACTCCACCAATCACCTCCTGAAAGAAATCCCAAAAGGAAAACTCCTAAGAATATTATAGCCAGATTTTAGAGTTCTCAGGTCAAGAAGAACAACTGGAAGCAGGAAGAAAGACACAAATAAAGTATTATGGAAACACAATCAGTCTAACACAAGACCTAGCAGTTTCTACATTAGAGGATCAAAAGACTTGGAATATGATATTACAGAGGTCAACGGAGCTAAGATTAAAATGAAGACTCACCTATCCAACAAAATTGAGTATGAACATAATCTTTCAGGGGGAAAAACAGATATTTCAATGAGATAAAGGACTTTCAAGTATTCTTGATGAAAAGATCAGAGCTGAATAGAAAATTTGACTTTGAAATACAAGAACCAAGAGAAGTGTGGAAAAGCAAATAGGAAAGAGAAATCATAAAGGACTTAGTAAATTTTAACTGTTTACATTCCTACATGGAAAGATGATATTTGTAACTGATGAGACCTTCCTGCTCCATATATAAATATATACATACATATACATATATGCAAATATATATGTACATATGTTGCTTCTGATTTCTCCCTCCCCAAATCTGCCCACCCTTCTATCATTCTCTCTGCTCTTATCACCTTCCCCCTGATCTTATCACCTTTCCCCTTACTTTAGTGTGAGGTAAAATAGATTTCAGTGGCCAATTTAGTGCATATTTTATTCTCTTCTTAAGCCAAATCCAATGAGAGTAAGGTTTACTCAGCTCTCACCTCTTCCCCTCTACTGTAAAAGTTTTTTCTTGCTTCTTTTATGTGAAATAATTTACCTCATTCTACCTCTCCCTTTCTCCTTCTCCTAGTATTCCTCTCTCATGCCTCAAATTTATTTTTATGCTATCGTCCTTTAAGATTCAACTCATCCAGTGGCCTCTGTCCATCGATATTTATATTTCCATCTATATCTATCTATCTGTCTAATATTACTCATCTCCACTGTAGGCACAGTGAATGTCACAATGGCACTCCAAATGGTGATGAGGTTGAGATCACAGGGTATACATTTTTTATTTGGAGGTCCAAAGGATTTAGAGGAAGAAATGGATATCCCAGGATGGAAAGATTTACAGTATTCCTCCTTAGCGAGTGAGTGGTCTAAAAGACTGGACACTATGAAATTGGAAAGCAAATTTGCATGAGGAGGAACCTAGAGACTTGGAAAATTGTGTGCAAGGATACCAATAAAACCAGGAAAAGAGCTGGCAGGCATGTGAAGGAGAGGCTGGATTTTGTTAACAGGTTAACATATTATGTGTAAAAGCAGAGAAAAGTTGCTGAAGTAAAAAAAAAAAAGCATTTAGATGCAAAAAACGTTTGCATGGGAATTCTCAGTGTTCAGACTCTCCTTTAAAAGATCACTCTGAGGGGTCTGAGGTGAAAGAAAAGGCTGTTCCTTTTAGCTGAGAAGAAGTAGAAGGCTGGCAAAAGAAGTATGTGTACAAACTACCAAGAAAGTACAAGGAAGAAAAATGTAACCAAATCACATTTGAAAAATGAAACAGTGTTGCAGGAGACTTCTCAGGCTAAAGCTCTCCCCATATTAAGGAAAAAACAATGGAACCAAGCAAGAAACGCAGGGTCTAGGGAGATAATTGAGGATTCTACTCATCAGGAGGTCACAGATATGTTGAGTCAGTTCACTCCAAGAATGGGAGTCGTTAATATCTTGGACGATGAGAATCAGTGAAGAAGGAGATGGAGGAGCACTGATAGATGGTTTGGATTGCTTGAAATGAATAGGTATCAGAATCTTTTTGCACAGCACGCCTTTAGAGATTAAAACATGTAAGCAGGTAACAAACAATACAGCTAATCTACTAGCTTTGTCTGCCGAAGGATACAGTAAGCAGTATCCTATGGACTCTATGTGGCCTAGTGAAGATAGACTCTGGTATTCCCTTAGGGATTGCATAAGAAAGTTAAAGGAGGAAATAATGAAAACTGCCATAAAGATCAGAAACACAGATGTATACTATGATACCCCCTTAACAGTTTCCCATAAGAATATAATAATGAAGGCAGCTCTTCCTGTTTACAAACACTTAGTTTTGACTCTAATATTTGGGAAAACAGTGCACCCTCTTTTGGAGGTACTACATAAGATTTCACAGCTAAGTGACTTATGTGACTGGGGAAAAGAAAAATTTCCTTGAGAGAGGAATAAATAGCCAGCGGATTCAAAATCAGAATAGATTGACAAGAAAAGACTTATTTATTAATCTGTTGAGAGCAGGGGTAGATTTTTGAAGAATAGGTGACATTCCAACTAAGTATATGAAAATGTATTGAGGAAAAAGCCTTGATTTTAGACTGCATAGAGAGATGAGAACTGACCCTGCAGATCCTCCTGAAACAGTATATCCACATTCTTCACACCTGCAGGGAGAATGGGAGGTTGGTCAGGCCCCAGCTCAGATTAAAGAAAGTATGTCTCTAACCAGAATGATGACTTCGAAACTGCAAGTTAGAAAACAGTAAATAACAGTGAATGAGGTTATGCTGGTGAGTTCATGAACTCTAGAAGCATGGCTGCCTCTGATTATTGTTTACTTGTTTCTTTTCAGCTTTTTGTCTGTTCACCTTGTTTCTCAGATTTGTTTTCTGCGGACTTAATGTACCTGCAGATGCCTGATTACTTAAGCAGGATGTTGTCCCCTGTCCAATGTGCTGTGTCACCCCTGGACCTGTTTTCAATCAAGTTATGGATGCCAACTACAGAACTGACCGCTCAAAGGGCACCTTTTGGGATAGGGACAGCCCTATGCCCAACCTCAGCAAGCAGTAGCTATGGAAGAAGAGATCTTCAACCCTTACCCCAAAATTTTGCATCCCATTCATTTGATGGGGAAATAATGGTATGTTTGTGCTCAAGCCCCACCCTAAGATATTGTTTCATATGTTTGATTTTATGTGATCCCTGTTACATTGTAGAAAAGTTCTGTTGGCATCAGTTGCCTAAGGTATTATTTTATGTGCTATATTCTGTTATCTCTGTTACAATTCTGTTGATACCAGTTGCCCATAGACCTATGTAATAAATAGGAAAGATCTTGAGGCCACATGAAAGGGTAATTTAAATGGGCAGTCTTTCTTATTCATTAATAGGCCCATGAGACCTGCCTGGATCACATGCAAGTCTGGGTCACATGGAGCCTATGGTGGGAGGGGTTTGCTGAATGAGTGGAACAGGAAGAGCAAAATAGGAAAAGGTAGAGTTAAAGCAGAGCTGAGAGGAAATTAGTGAGAGAGTAGTCAGAACTGAAGGGTACAGGCAAGCCTGCAGCTGGCTGTGAGTGTGAGAAAGGTATTTTGTATAAGGGAATAAGGGAAGCCTGTTTATGACTTAAGAGACCTGGTTTGTGGAAAGCCTAGCAGTGGGAAGGCTTGGGGATGATATTGTTCTCTGCATTGTTGTTGTATATAAATTTTTGTTACTAGGATGGATTTGACTTCCTGGTGTCTGAATAAATGGTTTTGCTCTTTCTTCCAGGAGGAGAGTATGTGATATTTCACAATTCACTACTGTAGGTGCTGTGAATATCACATGGCCACTACACTGGAAAACAAAATATACAGACAATAGATATAGAGACCTATCTTGATTTATAGGAAAATAGAAAGGGAAGGGAATAAGAGAAGGGGAGGGGGTGATAGAAAGAAGGACAGATTGGGGAAAGGGTAATCAGAATGCATGCCATCTTGGGATAGAAAGAGGGGAGAGATGGGGAGAAAATTTGGAACCCAATCTTGTAGGAGTAAATATTGAAAACTAAAAACTGATTAATTTTTTAAAAAGAAAATAAAAGAAATATAAAGGAAGATTAGAAAAAAAATAAACACTTGTTGCCTGTCTTTTTATGGCTCTCTCTATTCCTTAAAATCTCAAGTTTGGTGAGATATAGACGCTAAGTAGAGTTCCATTTTAGAGAGGTAGAGACTGAGGTTTTGACAGGTTCAAGTGACTTCCTCAATATTTTGTAACTGTAACGTGACAAAAGAAGGATTAAAATCAGGTTTTCTAACTCCAAGAGCAATGTTTGGAAAGCATAAAAGTTTAACATTATATTAATTACATGCTTTAAGGTTTACAAAATATATTCCTCATAACATCATATTTATAATAATGTAATACCCCTTTTGTGGATCTGGACAATGAGGCATGGAAGGATAAGCAACTGGTCCATTTATGATGTTAATCACAATGATGCTGGGAAATTTACTTTTAACATCAAGCCAAAATTCACCTCCCTGAAACTTATACCCTCTGTCCCTAGTTCTGTTGTCAGGACCAAGCAGAGTATATCAAATCCTCTTTTCATGATACAGCCCTTCAAATACTTGCAAACAGTCCATAAATCAATTAATTGAAATTTATTGATGTCTGCTATGTGGTAGTCACAATACTAGGCCTTAAGAATTTAAAGGCAAAAGCAAAAATAGTCTCTACTCTTAAGGAGTTATATCAGTCTAAGAAGAGCAAATTATAAAATTTCAAGGTATCAGGAAAGGTTTCATGCAAAGGAATGTAATTTAGCTGAATCTTGGAAGTAGGATCTTTGAATGATGGAGATGATGAAGGAATGCATACAAGGCGTGGGGTACATCCACTGCAAAGGTACAGAGGTAGAAGGTAGAGGGTTATATATAAGGAAGAGGAACAATATAAATTTGGCAAGACGAAAATATATGTGGAGGAAAATAATGTCTAATAAGGATGAAAAAGTAGATTTGAATGAGGCTCCAGGATGTAATAGGAAGACACTGGAGGAAAATGAGTAGGGAAATAAGAAAGTCATATTTGAGCTTTGGAATATCACTCAGGCAGGATAGATTTGAGGCAGACAGACGGATTAGAAGATTATTGCAATATTCCAGGTAAAAAGTGATAAGAATTTGATATAGAAGTGACCATTGCGAGAGGAGAGAACAAGATAAGTGTAAAAAAAGGCAAATTTGTTGATTATTTGAATATGTTGAATGAGTGAAAATGAAGAGAAAAGAATAAAGGGCATGAATCAATGAGAATATGAAGCTGATGGAACCCTCAACAAATAGGAAAATTTGGGAAAAGAACGGGTTTTGGATTTTTAAAAAAGTTCAGTTTTTGATATGTCGATTTTGACATGACTGTATGACATATAGTTTGCAAAGGTTATCAATCAGCTACTGATATGGGACTGGAACTTAGGAAAAAGGTCAGAGTTATAAATATAGGCCTTCTATGCAAATATTCATTTGCATAGAGATAACAATTAAATCCAACATTTAGTCAATTACCAAATTGTTTCTTTAGAGGTAATTATTTTCTATGGCAATATTTTAAACAAACTTGAATTTATAGTTAATAATAATTACTATTCCAGTTTATCGTTAGTATTTTAGTTGACATTTTATTTAAAGTTTAGTAAAGCCCAACTTTTCCGAATCAGATTCAAGATGCTAGAGGACACAAACCTGTTTATATAAATATCTTTATCACTGGTGGTACAAATTTGTTTCTTCTAAGATCACATGGAGGTCTTCATATTTTTTTGATAGTTTAACAATGAAAAGTTACTTTTAAATTATCTGGAATATTACTAAGGAATCTTAAAGATATTTTAATTGCCTGTGAACCTTCTACTCTTTAACATACTCTGAAAATATCTCATTTGGCAACTGTGTTTTCCACTTTGTCTGTGCGTGTACAACAAATACTTGTTCAGCAATAAAAATCAACTTATTTTTATCAGGAGACAAAAATCCATTAAAAAAGTAGGAAGTAAACCTAAGCAGGGCTTAAAAGACCAGAAAAACTCTTGATTTATGGGCAGTGGCAAGGCTAATGGAGAATGGACTAATTCTCTAGGTTCCAACAGCAGACATAATCAAACAGCAGGTTTTATCCCAACAGATTACCCCTTAAATGGATCAGTGAGCTAGACAAATCTTCAGCTGCTCAGGATTATAATTAGCAGTATTGGCAGGATCCTTCTCTTGTGGCATTATATCTTTAATGTGCTGTAAATAGCTCATAATACAATCAAGATATATGAATAATATCAAGTTTTGCAAGTTGTACATACGTTATCTCATTTGATACTCCTAACAATCCCCTGAGGGAAGTGCTACATTTAATTCTATATTTAACAAGGAAACTGAGGCTGAGAAAAGTTAAGTGATTTGACAGTTAATTAGGATGTGAAATAAAATTTCTAAAATCCTAAGCTCAGGTGTGTCTTCCTGATACTATATCCAACAATTTATCCACAGTGCTGCATATATTATGATTTAAATTGTATAAAATATTACATATATTTAAAGCAAAATGAATATATAAGCATGGTTGGAAGACAATTGACCATTATACCCCGGTTTATTACTAGAAATACACGAATCTTCCAACTGTTGTGGCTGAATGAATGCAACATAGAACATCTAGCTCTTTCTTTGAGAAAACCTTTAAGTTTATATCAGATTGTATAGTGATCAAAAGATTCAATGAAAAAATATAATTAGTTACATTTTTATAATAAAACTGCAAAATAGAAAAGTATAAATAAGAAATCACTCCTTCCTTGCCAATAAAGCTAATATCAATACAGAACAGCCTCCTAGATTGACCAAAGAAGGGCCAGGAGAATACACAGCCAGCAACACTGGGTCTGGAAGCATGAGTAGAGATCTCCCATGAGAAAGCCTCAGGATGGTCAGAAAACTGAGTGTGATGAGAAATTTATAATGTGAGGACCTGAAAAGTGTTGGCGATCATCATTAGGTAGCCAACAGCATGGGATTATACGGCATTGAGACCAAAGCAATGGTTTTAAGGTCACTGATATTTAAGAGATGACCCTGAAGATTCAGCACACTGAATCTCAAATATCTGGGGTGAGGGAAGGAAATCAATATGAGAATCCAGAGGATAGTACCATAATCCAAGGGCCAATTTTGAGATCAAACAGGGCAAACCATTTGAACAAAAGTCCAGTAATGGAACAGAGCCTGACCCTGAAAAATTAATGGAAAAAAAACCCCTGTTTCAGGAACTAAATTTGGAAAGAATAAATCAAAATCTGATTAGTGTAAAAAAAGCATTACAAATACATCTGTTTTTCCAAAAGAAAGAAAGCAAGTTGCTGTGTAATAAGCAAAACCTCAAATAAAAAAAAAAACAAAACTTTTCCACAAGGACTAAAAGAAAATTTAGAAGGAGGGAAGAAATGAGCAAATAAAAGTTCTGGAGAAAATAATTAGGAGAATAAAGAGGATGGAAGTCAAAGTGGCAAACCCTACCCTAGAAATACAGTTATGGAAAACTAGAATAGACCAAACAGAAACCAAGGACACCATAAAACAGCAAGAAATATAAGAACAAAATAAAAAAATACTGAAAAAATAGATGATGTAATATACATGATTCCAAAAGTAATCCACCTTGAAAACAGGTCAAGGAACAAATTTTGCCATTTTACTCCCTGAAAATCATAACTAAAAATTCTGTAGATCATATTTCAAGAAATAATAATGAAAACTGCCTACTTCTACTGGTACCAGAAAACACAGTAAAGAGAGAAAGAATTCACCCACTTCCCCCATGAAAGGAAAACCAAATGAACAGTCCTAGGAATGTCATAGCTCATACTCAAACATCCCATATCAGTGAAAAAAAATGCTGCAAATACCTAGAAAGCATTTCAAGTGCCAAGAGACTAACGAAAATTACAGTCTATACTAAAAATGAAAATAAAAAAAGATACGCCCTACAAAGTTGCTTATACAGGAAAAAATACAATAGTATTTCTAATAGTATTCCTAACGAAAAGATCATAACTGAATAGGAACTTTGAAATCTAAACACAGGAGGCCAGAAAATACTAGTTAAGCAAATATACTTCAGTAATTGGAAAGAGCTCTGATGAAATAATTCTAATGTTAAGAAAAAAGTGAAGAAAAACCATGTCTTCTGAAATTTAATATCTTCAACGGGTGTTAACAGAGTTAAATAAGGGGGGAAATGTCTTGAGGGTGAATTAGTTCTGTTTTAAGAAGGAAAAGAGAAAGATGGGCAAAATGAGCTACACTAGTATAGATAGGAGGACGGAGAAGGGGAACCTTACTGTTTCTCCTATTGAGTACATGAGGAAAAGAGTAAACAAAAAATGCAGAGTGACTGAGGGAGTAATTATCAGACCAGCCCCACTCTTAACTGCACTTCATCATGAAGGTTAAACACAAATATACAGAGTTTGGCATAGAAATATATTAAACCTAAAGGGGAACAAATGGGCATGTTGGGGGAATGTTAGACAGTATCAAGAAGGGAAATATCACAAGCTAAAATAAGGTTCTTGATTTTAAAAGAGAAATTAAAAGAGGAAGAAAAAGAAATTTAGATTCTTTATAATTAGAATCTGTTTGTCTTAGGTAATAGGAGAATGAACAAACAAAATATGGCATTGAGAATTAAGAAATTATGAAAGACACAATTGCAGAAACCCCTGTATTGCATAATCTGCAATATGACATAATAAACAAAACTTGGAGAACAATTTATGAGAAGAGTAATACTAGAAATAAAAATAACTGAAATATTTAAGAACTCATCAAAGCAATGACCAACTGTGAATCCAGACAACCTATGATGAAGTATACTAGTCACCTCCTGAAAGAGATTTGATGGACAAAAGATAGAGAAAGAGATATGCATTTGGGAGCATAACCAACATTTGGATTTCTTTATATTTACTATTTTTATTGTTTTATTTTTCTCTGTTTTTAATTTAGTAATAGTGATACAAAAAAGAGGGCAATATGATATTTTTTTAAAATGCACAAAAAAAACAGAAGAGAGTTCATAAGGAAGCACAGAAGCAGAAAAATTTACTATATACTTTTTAATGCAAGATGTATGAAATGGAGATTTACAGTTATATGTGCAATTTTCTTGTGTTCTGCTGTGTATATAGGGATCCTATTTTTTTTGCATATGTTTAGAATTTTGTAAAGATGCCTTCAAACACATGTAATCATAGCAGAACACTATACCCCAAATTGAGGTAATAATACTAATACAATTTTTCTTTTAACTAACTTAAGAGAAATTACTCTGTAGTATGTAATATTCAAATGGAAATTTCCTTTTGACTCTACATATGATACAACCCTAAGAAAATATACTCTGCAGTAGAAAAGGGATTTATTATTGCTTTTTGGTTTTTTTGACAAGGGTACCAATTCTTTGATTTTATTAGTTAGAAGCCCCTCAGTGAAGAAAGTCCCTCTATCAATGAAGATAAGCATCTGCTCTTCAGTTTTTTAGTCTCATAGAATTATCTGGGAAATGAAAGGCTAAGTGTCTGCCCTGGGTCATATAATCAGTCAGAGAAGAGACTTGAACCCGGGTTTTCCTGACTCAGAGTCCCATGCTCTTATTCAGAGCTCCTATAGCCTATCTGGCGGTCTGGAGGGAGAAGGTGACTGGCTTTCATTTCAAAATTACTTCTCTGAGTGTTGGAACATTTTATCTGAAGTGTTTCCATTCTATAAAGTGGCCAGATTTCCAGTTTCTGTGCTTCTAAGTAGACTAAAATATATATTTTTTTTATTTTTAGCTGTATAATGATGTGACTGAAATCTCTGACTTTGCTCTCATTACCTGATATGCTGAAATATTCACATATATTCTAAGGAACATTCTTTTTCAGCTTAGTTATTTGGATGGCACCATGGTCATAACTTATGTCATTTGAACATTTTATGGCAATTATTATATTGACAAGGATGACTGTGTCAAAAAAAGAATAATAAAGCCATTTTGTTGGGGATTAATAACAGTGAACCTCATCCTGAAATGCCAGTTATTCACAGTATCATCAAGTCATACTGTAAAAGGTATTCTTCAAAAATTTTTATCTGTTTTTCATGAACATCTGATGCATGAACCTTCACCTGGATTATAGCCACACATGGAATGCAATATTTGTCCTCTAGCATCTACAGTTTTTATGCTTTCTACCATCTTCCTTTAAAGTAACATATTAAACTCTATTTACTGAATTTATGTGGAGAGAGGGTGGCTGGTTTTTTGGGGGGAAGGGGAAGAATGGCAGACTCATCTGACCATGAAACCTCTGTGACTTTCCTTTCAAGTTTCACATCATATTGTTAGTAAAACTCTTTCCCCATAAATTATTTTGGAGAACCATTTATTACCCCAGTCTATTAATTTTACTGAATTTTTTGTCTTTTATGTACACTCCAGTCATTGTATAACATTTGTAACAATGATTCACCTAATATTAACCTTTTGACAATGATGCCCACAGAGCTGCTTCTGCAAATAGATTTGCTGAAGAAACTTACCCATTTCCTGTGCCAGCATTACTCTGAGAGAGTGAAACAAGAAGACAATGGGATTTTAACTTCCCGATCCTTTTCCTTAGAGATTAATAGAATCATCCATTATTAGAGCTGGCAAGAAACCAGTTCACCTGGTACGGCAAAATCTTTTTTCTTTTTAAATGAAGATAATAAGGCCCAGGATTCTGAAGTTAACTTCCCAAGGTTATAAATTACCCAATGGAATAAATGAAATTGGAAAATAGAACCGAAGTCCCCTTATTCCTTCCCAATCCTTTGGCTATTTCTTCCACACTCTACTATATTCTATTACTGAAAACTAATGGAAAGCCTGGAAACAAAGGCATAATCTTACTAGCTAGTTATTGGATAACTATCTCATTAGTACAGACAATTCCCAGGTGAAAGTCAGCATCTTCTTGGCAACTTGAAGGCTTAGAGGATTTTCCTGGAGTACAAAGTGGTTAAGTGAATTGCCCAGTGTCACATAGTCTGTTTGGTCAGAGGTGACACTTGAAGTAATATCTTCCTGCTTCTCAGGCCAACTCTCAATTCACTATGTCTAAGGTCTGTTTATACTGATTGTGGCATAATTGTTACTAAATGACTACGTACAAATTGAATTACATAAAGCTACGTTCCCTAATTGAAGTCTGACATGTTAAGCCTAAATCCATGCAAAGGATATAGGACTTCATAATATACACAAGCTATTACATAATACATTTGTCTGGTGTTTTTAACTTTTCAAAACAGTTTCACTCTCCTGTGTATATAGCGTTACACTCAAAGATGATGGTCCTCTTATGATAGCATTCTATACACATTTATAAATGACACAATTCACAAATAGCCAACAGATCATCTCCTTTTGCACACATGAAGGTTATTCTTTGTCTGTTCTGTCATTCCAAGTTTTCACCAGAAATTCTGAGTCCTTAGATTTGGCACTCACTTGAATCTTGACTCACTCTTATGAATTCATGCCAGACTTATCTACATGTTTTTGTTATTTCCCTGAAGTCTACAAGCTCTGTCAAATAACTGGAAGCTATGCCTCAGAATGTTTTAAGAATAGATCTTTTGTTCTCTTTTGTTTCTGGTTATTTTATCTCCCCTATCTTAAGATCTTGAAAATAGAGAGATTTAGCTTTTCCCAGTTGCTTCCTGAAATGCAATACAATGAATCTTGCTCCAGCACACATGACCCACCAAGGTACACCCCAGGGATTGTGATGCCACATTTATAAATTTGTGTCACATTTATAAAATTATTCCAAAAATGTAATTGATATCCCAGATGGGTCCATGTATCAAAACTATAAGGAGTTTAAATAGAACCACTATTCCTTAAACTTAAAGCTTGAAATGGAGCATGCCATACTGGTGCCAAAATCTAACTTCTGGAATTAAAAAAAAATCTGATCTTGAGCTCTTCCCTAAGCCTGCATGAAAACACAAATCTTCCATAGCCATATGCTTCTGCAATATCTCACTGCTTATGTTTTTGGATTTTTTTAGAGGGGGTGGTAGTGGAAGAGGACAATGGAGTGAGAAATCCTTACCCTATAATCCTATTCCCCTTTCTTCAAGGAAGAAAAGATGAGAACTGAAAGCATGAATATAATGAGACAATCTTGCTTTTTATAGGCCATGGTCAGTGTAGCTGATTCTTAGTCACCCAGTGACTAAGAATTTCTTTTGACCCAAATTTGTCTGGTTGAGTTCATACCAATATCACAGGTGCAATGAAAAAACTTTTTTCAATTTAGTTAGTGACTAACAATGACCCACATCCAATTATGTTTTCAGATTGTTTAGGAAATTCCTTAACGTGATCAGACACTTCCTTGATTCACTACTTTTACTTCAAGAAAACATAAGAGAGTTATATTAATTTAAAGTTTTTCATTGTTTAATTTCAAATCTCTAATAAACTGGAATTCTGTGAGACTCTGGTTTGTGAAAACAGTAGTAGCACTTAACTATTATATCAGGCTTTGCCTGCATTCAATTTTTATGACACATCCAAATATGTGCAAGAAAAAAATTGAGAGATTATGTCTTATAAGTATATATTTAAAATTATAATTGAAATATTTAAGTAAGATAAATGACTAAATTGTTCATACATCTAAATAAAATGAGACAATCCATAGCTATGAAATGACTCATTAAAAGTACAAGAGTTGAGAATGTGCTTATTAAAATATAGAAGTATCATTCAGCTCTACCTGAATTTGTAAATCCTCACACAAAATTAAATAAATATCTCTAGATCTGAAAAAATAACTTTTTAACACAAACACCCTCATATTAGAATTACAGCTGCAGAACATGCTTGCTAAATATTTGTTTATGCATATTTTTACAAACTGTTTGCACAACATAGAACAAAAAACCAAATCACTTAGAACTGTTTACACTCATTCCTACCATATACTGTCATTTCAGACTATTAGTGCATCATTTAAGTGAGTTATGTTTAATTTTAAATGCCATCGCCATGTCGTGCACATTAAGTACAATATAAATATTCTGATACCATTAGTGGCATTGTTGATGGCACTCCACAGATTAAGTGATATCAGCATTTCCTTGTAAAAGTTGTTTTGAAAGGGGACCAACACAGCTGTATGCTGTCTTTTCTTGGGAGCCCTTTTAACCATTTATAAACAGCTTAGCAACTTCCATATCCAATGGATAAAATAACAAGTGAAAGTTGAGGACATATGTTACACAGTTACTAAGTCTGGGAAGCTAGAAATATTATTAGTAAATTCATTAATAATTCAATTTCTTTAGACAAATCCCCAATACACTCAAAGAACTACAAAGTTGAACCCAATTGGCAAAGGTATTCCCCAGACCACAAGATTTTTTTAGAGTTTCAGCTTATATAAGAAAAGATCAAATATTCTAATAAGATAATACCATAGCTATCACTTTCCCACTTTGCATCTAGCTAAGATGTACAGCACCCTTCTCCCCTCTGGACTTCCCTCTTTTGTATGTATGCTTTTCCATTTATTCTCCTACTACAGTATTCTCATAGAAGCTCAGAAACTCCAATTATCATGGCTCCCCTGTCTCTACTGCTCAGGACTTCTGTGCCTTCCCCCACTCCTTCAGACCTAGAATCAAAAAAAATTTTAAGCAGATAGAACCTTAGAGAACATTTAGCCCCAAACCTTCATTTTACGGATAAATACCTGAAATTGACTGAGGAAAAGAATGTTCACCAACATCACAGTTACCTGCAGTTTAGAACCTACTTCTTTTGACTCCCTAATCAGTGTTCTTCCCCAACAGATTGCTTTGTATGTAGGGAAGCTAGGTGATACAGTGGATTGAGCACCAGGCATGGAGTCAGAAAAATCTGTGCTCAGATCTGGTCTGCGACATGTAGTAACTATATGACCTTGAGCAAGTAACTTCTGTTTGCCTCAACTTCCTCATCTGTAAATGGGGATAACAATAGCAGCTACCTCCCAGGGTTGTTATAAGAATCAAATGAGATAAGTATTAAGCACGTAGCATGGGGTCCAGCACAGAGTAAGCTTTATATAAATGTTAGTTGTTGCTGCAGTTCTCCTTCTTATTAATATTATTTGCCATTATCTCAGGCTAATGTTTGAAAACTGTCAAGAAACTAGACTAAGGTATTCCTGCGTATGTATAATAGTGCCTATTGGAATGTCATCCTGAGTGTGGTTTGAACTTCCCTCTATGAACATTCATGCAAAGTTACTTAGTTTTCAAAATCCTTTGGAGCATTCACAGTGGGTTACAAACTGAATACACATATGTACAAAAATACGGATGTAGACACTACTACAAAAATGAGGCAATTTTAAAAAGCATGCCAGTTGGCATTCCCACCAATCTTTCCTCTTGGGAAGGACCCTACTGCTCACAAGCTTTTTCCTGAGAAGTCAGCTCACTAACCATTTTGAGTCTTTAAAGAAGCAATACATTGTTTCCCCTACTAATTAAGATGAAAACCTCTGGTAAGATGAACACTTTTTCCCTGAGTAATAGCAGGAGAAAGCTGCCATTGTGACCATATCTATTATTGCTGTGGTTACCATAGTAACCAGAGACTGATTTATCACAAATAGAGCTTCACTGCAACTACAACTTAGTGTGGGAAAAGGGAGGCAGGGTAAAGACATTTTGACAGACTGGTCGGGGCAACAATTTGTCAGATCACTGGACTGGGAAATATCTACAAGTCTACTCTGTCTCTATCTTAGCTTCATAAAATGTAGAGTAAATAAATACATCTGTAACATATAGCTTACAGCTTTGAAAATTGAGCATGGGAAGTACATTTTCTCTACCTCGGATTAGAATAAACTATTACACCTACATTATTGTACTACAATCAGAAAGCTAATAGTGAAAGGAAGGACTAGTAAAAAATTAGCAAAAGAAAAAAAAATGCTCCCTTTCATTTGATATGTCTTTCCTTGAGAAATTCAAAAGGAATTTTAAACATCTTCATAAAAGTAAATTGCATGTCATTAGCAAGTTGTATGTAACTGGATTGCCTTTTTATATCTATGCAAAGACCACACTTTCCAAAAGTAAAATTTAGGCACAAAATCTAACAATAGATGTTCCTTATGAAAAGACTTTTAAAGTATATTTCCTTTTATTCAATTCATCATTGTTCCATATTTGGAAAATTGTTATCTCCAGTATACATCTAGAAAAATGCCATCAAAAGGTTAATCAAATTCTCCAAACTAACTTTTCTAGAAATAAAATTCCTCCTCTTTTTCTTTTTCTCATTTTCTCTTCTCTTTCTGTTTTACTCTTCCTTTTCCTATCTGTATCATTCTTTATCTCTCTTATTTTCTCACTCCCTCTCTTTTCTCCCGTCTCACTTCTTTCCTTTTTTCTCTCATTCTCTTTGTCTCTCTTACCATACTCCTTCTGTCCTTTCTCTCTCTCTCTCTCTCTCTCTCTCTCTCTCTCTCTCTCTCTCTCTCTCTTTCTCTCTCTCTCTTTCTCTCTCTCTCTCTCTCTCTCTCTCTCTCTCTCTCTCTCTCTCACACACACACACACACTCTCCACTTGTAAATCAGTGTACTGGTTCTCTCTGAAAAATTAATAATAAATTATTTTAAACTGAAATATAGTAAATAATAGGTTGTTGTTGACACTATATAATCCTTAAAATCAAACTAATGACAGTATCTACTTTTGGCATTTTTACCAACACCATACTACTGCTCTGATCTGTGGAAGGACAATAACTTAAATATTAGGTTATTTTTGGACAGGAATCATAGTCTTTTAAGAATAACTCCTTTCTCTAAGGGTCAAATGGGGGAAAAGGGCTGTGTATTCAAAAATTGATAATTAGAAAAAATATCAATTAACTTGTGTTTTTTTATTTTCCTGTTTTGCATAATAACCATTTACAATGGGAACAGAGAAGAGCCTGATAGTTCTTTTTTTAAAAAATGATGTTTCAAGGAAACATCCTCCACTGTGAAGTTCCAAGGCAGTAACTATTATTTTCCCTCATGATGAGCTTTCTGAGGGTAAAGAACCCTGACTTTGAAACAAAATTTTTAAATGTTTCATTGCAATTTTAATGGAATTAAAACTAGAATGTGGATGTTTGCTAAAATATCACCAAAAGATATTAAGTCACTTGGCTGCTTGTCTTTTAAAATCACTCCTTGTAAAAAAGAAATATTTAAATTATTATACATATATTACACAGGTGTTTGACAGGTAAATCTTTTTTGGACCAAAGAATTTACCTTTCCTAATTGTCACAGTGGTAAAAGGCATTTTTTTTCTCTCATTTCCAAAGAACTTTCTAAATAGCATTCTATTGTGACAGAGTTACTCTAGAGCAATAGGGTAAGCAAGAAAGTTTTGAAAATAGGAACGTGTTACAGGCCCAATTGTGCTGTTTTAACATAGAGGATTATCTCCAGGTTTTTGTTTGTTTGTTTGTTTTGTTTTGGTCTTTGCTCTCTAATAGTAATCTGGTTAAAAGAAAATTTGAGATTAAGTGGGGATATGATAGCAATCTTCAAAGCCAATGAAGAGCTGTTATAGAGAGGTAGACTTGATTTCAGTTAAAAAAAATCAAGCTTATAATCAAGATTTAATTTTTACCCAGTTACATGTATAAATAATTTTCACATTTGTTATTAAAACTTTGAGTTTTAAATTATCTCTCTTCCTCCCTGTCCACACCCCATCATCCTTCATTGGGAAGTTAAGCAATTCGACCTAAGGTATACATGTATAGTCATGAAAAACTTATCTTTAGGGGTCATGCTATGAAAGAAAACATAGACAAAAAAAACTCAAGTAAAAAAATAAAGAAAATTTTAAAAAGTGCTTCAATTTGCATTCAAATGCTGTCAGTTCTTTCTCTTGGGATGGATAGCATTTTTCATTATAAGTCTTTCAGAGTTGTCTTGGATCATTGCATTGCTGAGAATAGCTAAGTCATTCACAACTGATCATCTTACAATGTTGCTGTTACTTTGTTCACAGTACATTTCACTTTGCATCAACCAATGAGAGTCTTTCCAGGGTTTTGTGAGAGCATCCTTCTCATCATTTATTATACCACAATAGTATTTCATCATAATCACATACCACAACTTGTTCTGTCATTCTCCAATTGATGGACATCCCCTCATACTCCCAGAAAAGTGATGATGTAAATATTTTTCTACATACATGTACTTTTCCTTCTTTTTTTTAAATCTCTTTTGGGATACAGTAGGGCATGAATGGTTTTATAAAACTTTGGGCAAACTTCCAAACTACTCTACAGAATAGCTGAATCAGTTCACAATTCCACCAACAGTGCATTAAAGTCTCATTTTTCCGACATCCCTTCCAACATTTGCCATTTACCTTTTCTATTCTATTAACCAATCTAATTGGTATAAGGAGTAACTCAGAATTGTTTTAATTTGCATTTCTCCAATCAATAGTGAGTTAGAATATTTTATCTTCATATGGCTATAGATAGCTTTGATTTCTTCATATGAAAACTAATCATATCTTTTGATCATTTATCAATTGGGGAATGACTCTTATTTTTATAAATTTGACTCAGTTTTCTTTATGTTTGAGAAATGAGGCCTTTATTAGAGAAACTTGGTTCAAAATGTTTTTCACAGTTATTATTGCTGCTTCCCTCCATCCTATCTCCCCCCCCCCATTTATTCTATTCTCTATCTCCTTTCACCCTATCTCTCCTCAAAAGTGTTTTGCTTCTGACTACCCCCTCCCCCAACCTACCCTTCTTTCTACCACCTTATCTTACCCCCTTCCCCTCCCATTTCACTGTAGGGTAAGTAACATAGATTTCTATACCCAACTGAGTATGCATATTATTCCCTCTTTGAGCCAAATATGAGGAGAGTAAGGTTCACTTACTTCCCCTCTCTTCCCCACCACTACAAAACCTCTTTCTTGCCTCTTTTATGTGAGATAATTTATCCCATTCTACCTCTCCCTTTCTCTTTCTCCCAGTATATTCCTCTCTTACCCCTTAATTTTATCTTTTAGATATTGTCCCTTCATAATCTACTCACACCTGTGCCTGTGATGTCAAAAAAAGTCGGATCTTTTGATGTTTTTCTTTTAGTATAATCAAGTGACTCTGATTGAACCTTGCCTTTACCAAACTAGAATCCTTCCTAGGAGTAAAGTACAAAAATTTGAGTTTCTTTAACTAGAAACAATATATGTATTTGTATTATTAATTATTTTAATGTGATTAAAAGTCTTCTTCACCCATTAATGGACCTGCCCATTAAGGGGAGTTTGATTAGGGAAGATTTGTAGGAAGGCCCACAGCTTTTGTTAATAAGGCACTGGTTCTCAAGAGTTGGGATGCCCTCTGGCTCTAAAAATGGTATAAATACTCTGGGTTGAGGTTTTACGTTGGGGTTTACTGACCAGAAGTGTTTTGTTTGGTCAGACCAGAGTCTGGGAAGTCACTAAGGGTCCTCCCGCCTTTGAAAACTCTGATGTTGGTGCTGCCCTCTCTGGTAATTATCATCAGACAGTTGGTCCTGTCAATTGATTTGTGATATATGTGTTGATTCAGGTCAGATTGTTGGAAGCCATGTCTGTTGATGTTTGATTTCTCTGTATTTTCTCTGAAGTTAAGGGGGCTGACTTTTTCCCCTGAACTAGATGAATGATATATGTGCTTGTTTAAAGGAGATTGTTAAACTAGGTGAATGATATATATACTTGATTAAAGAAGATTGTTAACCCCTCAAAAGTTGCCTTTCCTTTTGGAGAAAAAGATCAAAGAACCTATGATAGCAGGCCCCCTGTGTTCTTTGGGGTGTTTATAGTTATAGTACCCTCTGTCTATATATAGTCCTTCTAACTACTCCAATAATGAGAAAGATCTTATGAGTTAGAAGTATCATCATTCTATGTAGGAATATAAACAGTTTAACTTTATTAAGTCCCTTATTATTTCCCTTTCCTGTTTACCTTTTTATGCTTTTCTTGAGTCTTGTATTTGAAAGTCAAATTTTCTATTCAGCTCTGGTCTTTTTCTCAAGAATGCTTGAAAGTCCTCTGTCTTGTTGAATATCTACTTTTCCACTGAAGAATTATACTCAGTTGTGCTGAGTAGGTGATTCATGGTTGTAACTCTAACTTACTTGTCTTCTGGAATAATATATTCCAAGCCTTCCAATCCATTAATGTAGAAGCTTCTAAATCTTGTACTATGCTGACTGTGATCCTGCAATACTTGAACTGTTCCTTTCTGGCTGTTTCCAATATTTTCTCCTTCACCAGGGAACTCTGGAATTTGACTATAATACTCCTAGAAGTTTTCATTTTGGGATCTCTTTCAGAAAGTGATCAGTGGATTCTTTCAGTTTCTATTTTACCCTCTGATTCTAGACTATTAGGGCACTGTACCCTGATAATTTCTCTAAAGATGATGTCTAGGCTCTTTTTTTGATCATTGCTTTCAAGTAGTCCTACAATTTTTAAATTATCTCTCCTGGATCTATTTTCCATGTCAGTTCTTTATTCCAATGAGATATTTTACCTAATTTTCTATTTTTTCATTCTTTTGGTTTTGTTTTATTGTTTCTTGATTTCTTGTGAAGTCATTAACTTTCATTTACTCCATTGTAGTTTTTAAGGAATTATTTTTTTCAGTGAACTTTTGGACCTCCTTTTTCATTTGGCCAGTTCTGTTTTTTTAGGGATTATTCTCCTCATTGTTTTTTGGACATCTTTTACTATTTGATCTACTCTGTTTTTAAGGGGTTATTTTTCTTCAGTATTTTTTTTTATGTATCTCCTTTACCAAGCTGTTGACTCCTTTTCCATTATTTTATTGCATCACTCTCATTTCTCTTTCCAATTTTTTCTCTACCTTTCTTACTTGATTTTTAAAATCTTTTCTTGAGCTCTTCCATGGTCTGAAATCAATTCATAATTTTCTTATAGGCTTTTGATGTTGGAGTTTTGACTTTGCTATCTTCTTCTGAATGCATGATTAAATCTTCCTTGTCACCACAGTACCTTTTCAATAATCAGATTTTCTTCTTTCCCCATTGTTTGCTAAATTTCCTAGCCTATTGGTTGACTTTTAACTCTTTATTAAAGTAGGGCTCTGCTTCCAGGGTGGAGGGCACATTATCCCAAACTTCAGGAGTTTTGTGAAGTTGTTTTCAGAGATACTTCTAAGGATGTCTAAGTTTTCAGCTCTTCTAAGATGATATGATCCAAGGAGAAGGGTTTGCTATTCTCCTGGGTTATGCTCTGATCTGTGAGTGACCACAAGCACTCCTTTCTGCCCTGGGACTTTGAGGAGGGGCCCCCATTTACTGTGCTATTCTAGTGTTCCTCCTTGCCTTGGTACTGACACCCACGACTGCAATTCAGATCCAAGTATGGGCAAAGCAACAGAGTTCTGATTCAATGCCAGAAAAATACCCCTGTAATCTTCTTTTGATCAGTTGTTCTACTCCCTTATTATCTGTGGGCTGAAAGTTCAGGAAGCACCCATTGCCACTGCTGATTCAGTCACTCCCAAAGTCTGCTCCTGCTTTGTTATGGCAAGGACTATGCTGACTCAACCTGTGATGAACTATGCTCCGCTATCACCCAGGACCTTTCTTCCCAACCTTCTAAGTTGTCTTTGTTGTCTGTGGGCTGAGAGGTCTAGAAACTGAAACTGTCGCCAATGATTTAGTCATCTTGAGGCCTGCCCTGGGTTTGCTGGTGTCCAGTCTGAGCAGGTACAATTTACCCTGGATTGTGCTTCTCTCTCATTCTAGTGCAACAAATCTTCCTGCCAACCTTTCACATTGGCTTGGATTGGAAATTTGTTTCACTCCATCTTTTTATGGGTTTTGTTAATCTAGAATTTGTTTAAACTAATTTTTAAAAGGTATTTGAAGGATATGGGGGGAGAGCTCAGGTGAGTACTTGTCTTTACTCCATCATCTTAGCTCTGCCTCCTTCAGTAAAAACTTTCTAACAGAAATATCTATAAAAGATAAAGACTGCATTGGCAATAAGAGATTCCTACATGGTAATCTTTGATAGAGGCTATATAATCACTTGTTTGGCAGGTTGTATATGATATTCTTTTGGAGTTACGGACAATATATTCACTGAACTGTCTTTCTTACCTGCCATGCTGCAATCACATTATCCAATTGGCTTCTTTCTGCCATGCCTTGAAGGCATCTTGTCATACCTGTGTGACACCATTCTACATTCTTGGTTTTAAATTTCCCAATAATTGATGTAATAATGAACTTTTGTCAGCCATCTAATATTGATAATTCTTAATTATCCACTTCATTTCATGTTCCTGTCTCCCATTGAAAACAGAGAGAAATGCTTTAAAAAAAGTCCCAAATAAGTAGGTGATACATAAACAACTGAAACTTTGGGAATTTTGCATTTTGGAAAGGGAGTAAAAGTGAGTCTAGGAGAGTTAATTAGAAGTCTATAGTTAGACAAATATTTTCATGAATAAAAGAGTACAGTGATTAGAAAAAGCATCTTGAATCTCATGGAACAATTAAATAGAGAAAAAGCAGAAGAAATGATGAGGTAGAGACTAGGGACGTCTGTATATGAAATAATGAAGATGAAGTACTTTCACACCAAAGGAAATGAATTCTATAAAGAGGGGATGAAATTAGATTGAGACTACTGTTCAAGAAATTTGTTTCTAAATGGTAAGTATATTACCTTGGAGTTCTATCTGTCATGGCTTGAATATTTTAGTATTGGCAAAAAGAGGTGTAGTAAAAGTAGATTTTCCTCCAGGGTCTATATTTGAAATTGAGATAAATAAAACCTGAAACTCCTAGGATAATCTAAGAAATTAATCAAGAATGACTGAAAGATAAGGATAAAGATTTGCTTAGTTGTCAATAAAAGGAAAATGTGTATGTTGGAGGCAACAGTAGGGAAGGGTAAATCATCTCCAGGTTAATTTGATTCTTTATTGTGTGTGTGATCATAATAATTTCGTACATGACACACTGGTGCAGCTCTGAACCCAACCCTGAGTTTTTTCTTGTAGAAATCTTCCCTAGATATCTACCCAAATATTGGAGGCCTTCTGGCTCTAGTAATATAGAAAATACTAATGTCATCCTCAATCTATTCTTCCCTTATCCTTATGATGTTATGTGACCCACTGTCCTTTCCAGACATACAGTGGTTTATACTACTTTTAGCAATTTTTGGTACATAATATTTCATCTTACTTAGACCTACTGTGGGCCTGTCCCTTGGCCTCTCATTATGTAGATTTTTGACTCAGAATTCTGAGATTATGGGTCTCCCTGATTCATTTCCATACAGCAGTTCTCCACAAAGATTTCAACAAAACTAACGGACCTTTGGAATAGGAGTAACTCAAAAGCTCTGTAAACACAGAAAAGCTTCCCCAAATGCAATCTTGGCTTATTGCCTTCTGTTTAATGAAAAAAAATCTTCAAAAAGCCTTCATATCTATGAATATTCATTAAAAATTGAAATTTACTCATTAATAGACACTTTTCCAGGATACTTTTAGTTTACCCATCCACAATATCTTTCTTCTGGGTCAATAGTTCTCCAATGCAAGGTAATATCTGATATCTCTTTGTGTTAGTGATTAATAGTAGAGATACTCTATGATTTAAAAAATCTATTTCATCCTCTCTACTTCTCAAAACACTTATTGTAATCATTTCTATGTTTTCTTTTTTAGAAGAAATCTCTCCATTTTGTATATTTCACATAAGAACATCACTGGAGCCTGATTCCTTCTTAACTTAGTGATACATGTTACACATTCTAGCACTCTAGTTTAGTCCTTTGTTTATCCAAGCTTCTGAATTTAATTTAACTTATTGAGACTAGTGGGTATTGAGCAGTTAAACAGTTCACTGTGGGAATCAGTTGTGTTAGTATTTCCTGTCCTTAGATAGTAACATAGCAAAGAGTTTTTCCTCTAAATTTCTGGTGTTTTTGTGATTATAGTTTTTTATTTTGTTGTCTGTTCATGGGGTGTTATTCATGAAAGGTCAGAAGTGCCAGAAACTATGTGATATAGGTGTGAAGTTTTGTGTCATCAAACCAAGCAGGGAGGCTGGTGGGAAAAGAAGAGAAGTTTGGAAAATTCTGACCCTTCTGTAAGGGGAGGCTCTGGGAGGAGGTTTTTGCTCTGCCCTGCAGTCCTCCAAACACAGAGTAGAGCAACTGAACGTACTGAGAAGTTGTTCAGTATCAAAGCTGAAGCAATCTCCATGATGATATGATTTCTGGTGTTGAGCTTATACTGAAGGAATCAAGGTATTTATAGAGTAGAGCCCAGAGTCCTTTCATTTCCTACTACACTAAATCTTTCTTGGCTAAAATTTGAATATGGCCCACATTTAATTACATAGGTTTAGAATGTCTGCTATATTTTCCCCTTTTTAAATACTGTGCCACTTAGTAGCTTTACTGCTATGAGAAACATTGAAATTTGATACGGAATACTGAGGAATCACACTAATTTTACCACCAACACTTGAGGCATGCAAGAAATCCAATAATCCAGGGATATCTGTGTGTAGGATAGCTATTATAGAATTCAACTGACAATAAATAAATATCTAGGCAGATAAAAAATAAATGGATGGATGAACGAATAGGTAAATAGATAAATAAATATCATTTATATAACACTTTAAGGTCTGAAAATTGTTTTCCATATTATATTTGATACTTATGACTACCTTGTAAAGGTAGCTATTTTACAGACAGGAAAACCTATAAAGATTAAGGCATCTAACTTGGATCGTTTATTTAATAAACATCTGAGTTAGGATTTAAAATCAGGACTTCTAGATTCCAATCCCAGTACCTTTAGCCCAACTAACATAAAGTATACTATGGACTTACAGTACCATACCTTAATAGGTCTTCTGCTTCAGGAGTCTTCTGTTCCAATAAGGTCAGTGTTTTTGCTATTTCCCTTATATACTCCCCTCCTTCCTGGCCCCACTGCATCATCCCAACAAGCCGTTCAAATACAACCAAGTAGCCCTTATAGAAATAGTGGGGAAAGATAGACTTTTGGCTATTGCTGAGATATCTGAGATACATAATGAAAGTAAATACTACTGAAGTTCACTTGCTCAATTATTTTCTACTTCCTCCAAAGTAGGCAAGTGGTACATTAAGGCTAGAGTTATTAAGAATGAAGGGATAATGAAACTTTTGTTTCCCTTCTTTTCCCCCAGAGTTTCAAATGTCCTCTGTTGTAATAAGGTAGGAAAGCTAATAGGAAAAAGAAGGTGGGAAGAATTCCACACTATTGTACTTACGAGTCAGAATTTGTGCCAGTGTTTTAAACCTACTATAGTAAATCTAGCCCTGTTCCAGGAAGAACACTGGGGAATTCAGTGACAGACTAGGTCAGGGATGAGATAGGGTGTGGACAGAGTGAAAAACAACCAACAGCTGAAAGACAGGATCAGTTCTGTGAGCTAACCAGAAAGACCACGAAAAACAACTTAACTATATACTAGACTACTCCAGGTCAAGAATCTTAAAACTTGACAGAAACTTAGATATCACTTAGTTAGCTCTCCTCATTTTATATGGAACACTAGTGGATGTGGGTATCATTACAGAAGGTAAAGGTGACCAGCAATTGCCATCAGTGCAATTTCCTCCCTAAATTTGTTGAATGTAGAGATTTAATCATTCTACCTTATTATGAGAACAAGATCAAATTTTACCCTGAGGTAATACAATGGCCCCTTAGGCCAACATAATTTCTTCCTCCTCTGCTTTAAGAATTTATATTAAATAAAAAGTTAAGAATATAGTCACAATTGATCATATGCACCAGAAAAGTTCCTAACATTGAGGTTGACATTTGGCTTTCTGCCTTAATTTATATTTAAATGGCTAGCAGTCTCTTTATGGTTGAAGAATCAAGTTATTGGAAACATAAAGGTAAAGAAAGGACCTTGAAGAGGTGAGTATAACTAATGACTTCAGCACAAGGTTTTTGCTTTGAGATACCAATAGGGTCAATGTCACTTTTTGATTTTTCCCTTCTCTTCCATAGCTCAATTTGGTTTTCTCTTTCTCCTTTTATTCCAATACCCCTGATTCTTTCAGACTCAGCTCTGAATGCCCCTCCCCCTTCTTTTTAGTGTCTCTCACTCTCCAATTTTCTGTGTCTGTATTTCTCAGTGCCTGCCTCTCTCTCTCTCCCTCTCTCTCTCTCTCTCTCTCTCTCTCTCCTCTCTCTTTCTTTCTCTCTCTCTGTCTTTCTCTCTCTCTTTCTCTCTGTCTCTCTCTCTGTGTGTGTATTCATCTGTCTCATAACCAATACCAATGCAACCTCTGTGCATCATTACTTCACTTCATTCAAAGACCTTCACTCTCCTGAAATATATTACATTATTCAATATTAGTTTGATGCCTTTGATTAATTGATTAAATAGAGGTGTCCTGACCTGCTTAATGTATCAAGTTTGCAGGAATATGTCAGCTACTTTAAGTAGGTAAGATTACAAGTTGATTAAATCTACCCCTACTTTTACATATATATCAAGAAACTGAAGCCATGAAATTTTAAGTGGCTTTCTTAAGGTAGTACTTGACTCCCAATCAAGTAAGTGTGGTTTCCACTTGACTGGAAAAATGTGATTATATTTTTTCTACCTAGTATATATTGTTTATTATATGGGTTAAGGGCAGCAGATCAGAAATATGACCGATGTCTCAAGATAGGAAGTAAGGGATGCAATGTGGTGCAGTGGAGAAAAAAAAAACATCCAGATTTAGAGTCAGAAAGCCTGGTTTCAAATTCTGACTGTGCCATTTTCTATGTGTGTGTCTTCTAGGAGGTCATTCTGTTTTTCTGAGCCCCACTTTCCTCAACTTTGGATTGGGTGTCCTCCAGATCTAAAGTTATGCACCTATACTCCAATGTAGAAAGAAAAGCCACATAAATCAGGAGGAACAAAAACAAGTAAGACCAATGCATGGACTGAAGGTAAGGATTGTCAATATTGGATTCACAAAGAAAAGCTATTTTTACCTGGATCATTTAAAGGTAACAACTATTAGCAGTCCAATAAATTTGTAATTTAAGTAGTCATGGTGTTAAGAATCACGCAAAATTGTGTCCCTGCTCCCCTTTCCTCTACTATCCCTCATTCTACTCTTTATTTTTCTCTCAAAAACTATGTTATAAGACTCCTATTTCCACTTTACAAATGAGTACTCAGGATGTAGGACATAAAGGCATGTGTTTAGAATAGAAAAGCTTTTACATGTAAGCTAGTCCAATTATTTCTCCATCCAGTGCTGGCTTATATGTGAACCTCTTTATGTGCCCCCTTGTCTTGTCTCATCTTGTGATGATTACATGACAAATACAAAATAGTAGTTTCTGTGAATATCAGTTTATTCATCTGTCAATAGTGATAACAACAATGCTACTACCCAATCAACACAGTTATATGGAAAATAACATCATTTCTGAACTGTTAGATAAATGCAAATTTATAATAGTAATTAAAAGTAAAATAATATTGAAATAATAATTATTGCATTACTTATATCTCAGCAGGATGTTTTAACTTTCAAAATCCTTCAAGAAAAGTTAACTAAACACAGATAAACTTCAATCCAGCTTCCATATTTCTGTGGTATTGGGGAATGAGCACTGGCTATAAAGCCAATGAGGCTCTACTCCTCACTTTTTGGTGACCTTAGACAAGTGACTAAATCTCTCCAAAGCTCAAGTGCTTTATCTATGAATAGAGGATTGGATTAGGTAATCTCTAAAACTGTTGTCAGACATAAATCTATGATTGTGAAACAAATTCTAAACAAGGGGAATCAAAATGAAGAGGATACATAGAAGAGTTGGTCAGTTAAAAAAAAGTACCTATTATGTGCCATGCACTGTGCTAATCACTCATGATATCAAAAGAGACAAAAGATGGTCCTTGCCTATAAGCAACTTACTTATCTAAGGACATTTCAAAGAGCATGTGTTTGTATAGGCATGGGGGTTGTCTATACTAGTAAAATGGCTTAGGCACCAGAAGAATGTAATGACCTTGAGTGAAAGGAATATTTCTTTTTTTGTGTTTTCATCCCTCTAAATTTAGCACAGTATATTTGGTATTTGATAAATACTTGTTGAATTGATGAAAAATATACCTCCCATCCCTATGTTATTTTTTTCACCCTGTCCAACTCTCATTCACATTTATCATAGATTTTTCCACAGAGAATTTTTTGCTATACATTGGAAGACTTCTTATTGTTCCATTTTTATGTCTACTATAATACATATCTTGATTTTCTAATTTTTTTCATAATTCTAATCTACTGACTGGTCCACTTATTTTTCTAGTCATGGATATATAGATATAGATTTTTTTATACCTACACAGATATATATTTAATAATACATTTTTCTACTTGTCATTTTTAATGGGGATCTATTGATTTTTTGCCCCCATTTCAAAGCAATTAACTTTGTGAGGTAGGAACATTTCTTGATTGAGTCAATCAATTAGAAGTAAGGTGAGCAAGTTCTGTTTATCTCTTTGAATTAATCAGTCATTTCTGGAGACCTAGTTATGACCTAAGGAATATAGATAAAGGGAAAAGTTATCCCAAAACCATGCAGAGATTCTGAAGTTCTAGAAGCAGAGAAATAGGACTGGGGATACAGAGGTGAACCAAGAACCAGCAACCACAGGTCAACCAGAAAGGAGAAAAAAATCAATTCCTTACACATATAAGAGATAAAATAAATTTACTGACTAACCCTAATGCTAAGTAGAAGAAAATAAAAGTTTAATAATGTTCCTCTTTTAATGAGTCAAAATGAAGTTTAACTATCCTTTTCTGTTCTGCCATGAGGAGTTCAAGGCAGAATTTAAAGCACTGTGAAGTTAGAAAAATAATGGATGGTTGACTGTTTCTCAGATATTTTTTAGTACTTCATCCTAGGAGTTCTACTAAGGTGTAATAGTAATTTAAATGGGAAGATCTTTCCCATTCATTAGTAGACCCATGTGGCTTGCCTGGGTCACATGGAAGTCTAAGTTACATGGAGCCTGTGGTGGGAGGAATTTGCTGAACAGGTGGATTAGGAAGGGTAGAACAGAAAGAAGCAGAGCTAGAGCACAGCTGAGAGGAAATGAGTGAGAGAACAGTCAGAACTAAACAATGCAGACATGCTAGAAGGTGGCTGTGAGTGTGAGAAGAGTATTTTGTTTAAGAACAGCCTCCTTGTAATTTGTTTAAGGGAGCTGGTTTGTGGGAAACCTGGCAGGGGGAAGGCATGAGGCTGGTGTTATGCTCTGCGTTGTTATTGTGTATAGATTTTTGTTACTGTGATGGATTTAGCTTTATGGTGTTGGAATTTGACTTTCTGTTGTCTGAGGAGAGTCTGTTGTACTTTGCAATTCAAAATTGTGCCACAATATTCATGGCTGCCATAGGTGTTGTGAATGTCTCATTGGTGCTATATAAGACTCTCTTAAGAAACATCACTATGATTCTAACAAACAGTTTTTTATTGAAGTTTAACTGAAGATTTTTGCTTTCATAGTCTCCTAATATCAATGATACAGGATAAAATTATATGTCTTCATCTTCTGACTATTTTCAAGCTGAATTAATTCATCCACGATGAAAAACATGTTTCGTTAAATGAGGGTAAATTTACCAAGCACAATGCATTCATCATACTTGTGGCTGTCATACATCTCCATACGTGCTTGCATGCATCTCCTTAGTTTCGCCTTTGTTAGTGAGTTAGTTAATTTGTATTATGACCTAGGGTCTATTCTTAGTGCTTCACAAATATTATTTTACCTGATTCTTACAACTATCATGGGAATTAAGTGCAATTATTATTTCTAATCTGAAGTTGAGGAAACTGAGTCAGACAAAGGTTAAGTGACTTGCCTTGGGTCACACACTTAGTAAATGTCTTGAGTACAGATTTGAATTCAGGTCTTCCTGATTCCAGACCCAGTGTACACTACTTACCATATCACTTAGTTGTCTCCCTCCTAATCAGAAAATTCGTGAGAGGAGAAAGAAGAAAATGAGTTGACTTTTGGACTGTTGATTTTAATGTTATTATTTTGTCGGTGCTTTTTATTTTATGAGAATGTGATGCTTGCTTTTAGCATAAGGCTAATTTATATATATGTGTATATATATATATATATATATATAATATACATACGTACACACACACACACACACACACACACACATATATATATATATATATATATATATATATATATATATATATATATATATACACACATATGTATATGTCACCAGTTTCTTGGTATGATTCAAATTCCCACAGGATCATATACTTAGAGTCCTGTATGCCAGTTACCTTATCACCTTAGTTCACAGATGAGGGAATTTAGACACAGGGAGATTGAGTGACTTTGCAGGGTCATAAAAGGAGTAAATATTTAAGTATTTAATGTAGTCTAAGTTTGCTGTCTCTAAACTGTTTTTTTCCCACTCTACCATCCTGATCTGCATCATCATCATCTTCACCATCATCTTCACATAAACAAAACAATAACAAATCTCCTTTATGGAGAACTTTATCAATTTCAAGACACTTTTGATATACATTATTTTAATCCTCACTAAAATCCTCTTAGTTAAGTATATAACAGGGTAAATACTGAGGAATTTTAAAGTTGAAGAAATTGGATCTCAGAGAAAATAAGTGACTTATTCAAAGTCATAAGGACAGTCAGTGGAGGAACCAAAGTTACAAGTCACTGCTTTTTCTCTATTATCAATTTAGTGAAGAAAAGCATGAATCATGTTAATTAATTTCTTCATGAAAGGCATAGTCCAAGTTCATTTTTTTTCATTTATGACAAGAAATCTGCTGGGTAAAAGGTTAAATTTCCTTTATTCACTTGTAAAATTAGCTAGTTAATGCTAGCTCATTTTACATGTGAATGAAGGAAATTTAAAAGCCCTTCCTCTTTCCACTCCTCACACACTTGTAGAAGGGTACTACTGAACTAGGCTTGATAAACAGCTGCACACTTGAACTATAGTCATTGGAATCAGATGAGAATCTCAGAAGTGCTGTCAAAATTCCAATGGCATTATCTTAAATATTGTACCATATTTCCAGTACTTAAGTTGAAAAATTGGTTGTACTTGAAAATTTCTGTGCAGAACAAGTGTTCTTTTATCAAGCTCACTGCCAAGCCAATCAACACTGAAAATGAAAGATGTGGTTGACATTTAGATCATTGTGTGTGCATTAACATCTATTTATATTCAAATGATACCCATGGCCATTATAGAAGCATTAATTCTTGTGCACCACAAGACTGTATATAGGTGTCATCTTTGCCTTATTTATATGACCACATAGCTTAGTAGATGAAAAAGAAAAAAAAAACTAACCCTGAAAACATTAAGAACTGGATTCAAATCCTGTTTCTAAGACAACCTGGTTGAGTGACCTGAACAAGTCATTCACTTCTCAGTGCTCCAGGGTACTCTCCAAAACTAAGTTGTAGAAAAATTGCTGACATGTATTGGCAAAAGTAGTTTCCTCACTTGGAGATTCTTTAAACCAATGAAATCACAGATCTAATTTGAATCCCCCATTTAGACTGACATCCTGGTATAGTGGAAAGAACACTGAATTTAGAATCCAAATGCCTAGATTTAATTCCTTTACTACTTACTAGGTTGTATCCTTCATCTGGTCACTTAACATTTCTAAATTTTCAGTTTCTCTATGTATAAAAAAAGGATAATAAGTCATTCTGTTGTAATTTTTGAAACACTGCAGACTTTGGAGAATTGAAATTGAGGATCTCTCAAAGAGTGACAGAGGAATATGGGACATAAGCATAAAGCAAAAGTTGCAAAGAGGGAAGTAGGAAGCAGAGCTGGCATAATGTATGTCATCAGAGATGTATATGGGAGAAAATGGACTGGTCACATGGCACGAATGAGGAATAACTAATGAACAAACTCAATGCCACTTTGGTATCCTTGTGATGTTAGGAAACTTCAGAAATCTGATGGCTCATGTGTTGTGAACTTATATGAGATCACGAATAAAAGCACCATTAATCTCTATACAGATAAGTTGTTAGATTCAGCTTTGGAGGAACCATATTATGGCACCAGAGATCCATTGAACTCCTGGCTTGTGAGGATAAAATTAAATAATACATGGAAAATATTGTATAATTGTGAGGTTCAACATTAATACAATTACTATTACTGCCCTATATGAGTTAACTATTTTGTTCTTTTAGTGTAATTACATATTTTAAATAAAGATATAATTTCTTTCCCTTCTTCCTCTGCTTTTCCTCCAGTTGAGAAAGGAGACAAACAAAACCTTTGTTACAAACATGTAGTCAAACAAAACCAATTCCCATATTGGCCATGGACAGAAAAAAAAGTCTTAACATGTGTTCCACATACACAGCATATTTCATCATGAGTCCTTTGGAATAGTTCTTGGTTATTACATTGACCAGTGTTTCTATCTTCCAAAAATATTTGTCTTTACAATATTGTCGTTATCATATAAATATTATAAATAACATGCAATATTACTATTATTGTATAAATTGTTCACATGGATCATTCATTCTGCATCGGTTCATAAAATCAAGTTGTTATGAAACCATCTTCTTACCATTTCTTACCTCATAATACTATTTCATCACATTCATGTAAACATAATTTGCACAATCATTTTCCAGTTCATGTCTCATTAAAATTTTAGGTCTTTCAGAATGGAGTTTGTCTTACTTTTCTTTTTGTATCCCCTGTACTAAGCAAAGTGCTTTACTCATAAAAATACTTAATAAATACTCTATTCTTTCATTTATTCAGTGACTTACAATGAAATGTAATTGAACCCTTTTGAGATTAGCATCTGAAAGGGAATAGAGAGAAGTAGAAGGCCTCATACTGAGTGCTGGGCTAACCCTATGATTAGGAAACTGGGTGAAAATAATGATATAGCAAAGGACACTGAACAAGTAAATGTCAAACAGGTAAGGACTGAACCAGAAGAGAAAAGAGTCACAAAATTCACAATAGGAGCATGCAAAGAAAGATGGGGTAGTCAAGAGCATCAAATGCTCTAGAAAAATCAAGAAGGGGACTAAACATTTAAATCAAATTGGAAATTAAGACATGACCAATAATTTTGTAGAGAGCAATTGCAGTTGATGGTCATGGTAGGACATTACAACATAAGGAATTTAGGACTGAAAGAACTGACAGCAATAAGCCTATAGAATATAGATAAAGGTTTCTAGCAGTCTGTCTATGAATCTGTGTAAAGGAATAAGGTGATCACTCATAATTCCACACCAAATGTCTTTTCGTCCTTCACTCTGATCACCCCTTTTATACTCTAAGCTATCAACTGTTGCTCTTCAACCTGTTGCTATGTCCTTTAGATCCCTAGGTCTTGTAAGTTACTTGATTCCTAAATCCTCCAGCCCATAAATCATGAAAGGAGGGATTTAATCTTCTGAAGCCCTGAAATTACCTTTCTGATTTAACTGTTCTCTGTCCCTCCCCAATGTTTTACACATTCATTCTATATTTGAATTGAATTAAAATTAATTCATTTTAATAAATTTGCAAATTCCTACGAGATAATTAAAGATAAGTGAGAATTTTAAAAATCAAGACTGGGAATGAAAAGTTTGTTCATTAAATCTCTGCATGATACTACATGAATTTAACTGAAAAATACTATTGACCTTATATTTAATGATAACATAAACAATTTTTGAAGCATTAAAAAAATCTTTGCACTAATATATGAGAAAGGTAAATGGATTCCTCTGTCCTAGTAAATCAGTATGTTTTTAGGAGCAGAGAGAGATGGACACGAAAATTTGGGAACTCTCCCACCAGATATCATGAACACTGGCTTCCTTTGTCTTGAGAGTGTACAGTCAGGCAGAGAGCCTTACGTGTGAAGTAGGGCAATATTTAACAATAATGACGATGATTTTCAGATATTCACATTGAGCATTAAGTTTAACAATAATAACTGTCATCTATCTAGCATTTTTAAGTTTGTAAAGCATTTTAGATATATTATTTATTGTTAGTCTCACAAGAACTCAGTGAGATAAACACCATTTTATAAATCTGGAAGCAGATTAGAATGGTTTTCTAGGATTACATACTCAATAAGTATCAGATGAAGGACTTCTTTTTAAAGTCTAGTATAGTGAGGATTTTGCCACCCTGCTCTCTCTCTACTTTACGAAGCACTTTTCTCACAACTTTTTGAGATGGATATTTGAGTATAATTATCCCTATTTTGCAAAATGAGAAACTAAGGTTCACAAAAGTTCACTCTATGATGAGACAGGTGACATCAGAGCCAAAAAAAAAAGTTTTCTCCTGATCTCAAGAATAGCAGATAATCCAATAAATATTACAACCTCTCTCTAAACCTCTGTTTAAATGTAACTTTTTAAATGTTTGTTGCTATAGTACAATATATACTTTATCTAATCATGAATGTGTATCAACTATTATTCTCATATAGAGATACATAGAGTCATAACCCCTTTCTTTTGAATGGTCCTAAAAACATGACATTAGCTTTCATTCAGTGATAGTTGATCTCAACTTTCTTCTCACTTCTCACTTCTACCACTTTTGACCTTTAATTCTAACATTCATCTCTTCTGTGGTTCTTCCTGTAACATCAGTATCATGGATTTAAAGAGACTTTTACCATTTTCTTATCATAGCTCCTTGTCAGCCTACTGACCTTTACTCCTTTTTTGGCAAATCTCAATCCATGTCTCTTTTATTACGTTGTAGAAGAGAAGTGAAAAGTCATCTCTAAAAAGTCATATTAATCTCTACTCTCATAGTATAATTCTCAAGTCAAAATCCTACAAGATGGTGTGATAAACTGTTATATGTATACACACACACACACACACACACACACATATATATAGATAGATATAGATATATCAAAGCAAATACAATCACAAATGTCTTTCTTCCTTTGTTAAATCCATAATGGGTTGCCACATCCCTGAAGAGCATTTTTTCCCCTCTCTCCTTCCTTGAAAATTTATTAGAAAACTAAGATGTCTGAGGAGCCAAAGAATAGTAAATAAACAGAGTGGGTAAAAATATTTCTTCAAAATTCATAGGGAAACATAATCAAAGTATGATATTTGTGGATAAAAGCATTGACTAGATTCTGAACACCTAAGTTTACGTCCTGCTTCTAAGAAATGCTTATTACCTGTTTGATCTTTGTCAATTAGTTTAAACACCTTGGACCTCAGTTTCCTCATTTGGGGAATAATGTAGTTGGACTGGATAACTTCTGAGGTCCCTTCACTCTTCAGAGCAATAATCTTAACATCTTTGAATGACTTAAATGACACAATGCAGTATCTATCTCAAGAAAACTTCAAATGGGGCCACTGAGTCACATATGACTAAAATGACTGAATAAAAATAACAGCTACAATACAATTAAGCTGCACCAGATTCTCATGTTGTGTATCCAGAAAATCATTTATATTAGTTACCTGAAGGATCCTAAGGACCTTGTATCTGAATCATCAAATCATGTCACCATGTAATACTTTGCATTTTCATTGTCGTCAACTATTGATTTTCTCTGTGTGTGTGTGTGTGTGTGTGTGTGTGTGACTTAATTACAGCACTCAGAGTTTTCATCACTATAGGAGTCTACCTTCAAAAATTGTAAACTAGGAGGTTTTTAGGAGCCACTGAACACAGATCCCTCATTGCACAGATAAAGGACTGCACCTCAAGAAGCTAAAGTGTCTTTTTAAAGGTCACATAGATTTTTCAATAGCCCAGTTCATATTTAAACCTATAGCCTCTGTTTCAAAACATAGTGTGTTTACTATATCATGTTGATCATGCTTCTAATAAATTCAACTCACAATTCTTAGACACTCTCATTTCCAAGGATCTCAATTTAATTCCACTTAAATCATTTGAAGGCATAGTCACATTATAGAACTCATAATCAATTGCTACACTTCCAAGCTCCTAAAATCAAGATATTGATCTTCTTAATCACAATATCCTGTCCTTTGGCTTAACCTCTCTTTTCCAGAATGTGTTCTTTGCACTTATGATCTGCAGTCCTTGAAATCTTTCTAATTTAGCATGTTGATATTTAGCCTTGATCACAAAGCCAGCCATTTCACTTCTAATTTTTCACATTTACTCTTGCCATTCATTCCATCTCTGGCTTTCTGTCTCCCTTGGAGACTTTCCATTTTGCATTCTCATT
This sequence comes from Potorous gilbertii, assembly GCA_028658325.1. Classification (NCBI taxonomy): domain Eukaryota; kingdom Metazoa; phylum Chordata; class Mammalia; order Diprotodontia; family Potoroidae; genus Potorous; species Potorous gilbertii. The sequence continues at coordinate 35,622,000 of CM053773.1, forward strand.
TCTACCCAAGTGTCTGCCTCTCCCTCCCCATCAGGATAATCTGATTACCTCTAATCTTGTCACCATGCAGCTAACTCAGTCTTGGATGCTCTACACTTTCTTGCCCCCTTAAAGTAGAAGGCTGGAGGGTGGAAAACTTAACTCTTCCCAAAGATTTCCTTTATGTAAGGCAGAGATTAGACTTCCAGATGACTCCACTTTCCATCTGAAGCTTTGTTGGGTTTTAACCCCACAGAGTAAGATGGACCCTTGTTTCCACTTTGCTTTTGTGTGTTGTCTTCCCCTATTAAATTGCAAGCAACTTGTAGTGAAGGACTCTTTCTTATCCTTATTTGTACACCCAGAGCTTAACACAGTACCTGAAATATAGTAGGTGCTTAATAAACATCAAATTGAACTGAACATGTATGTTTTATCCCTGCTTTCTTTTTTGTGTCTAATTTTTTTCTTTTTTCTGGTTCTTTCCCACTTGCCCCTAGATTCAAGTCTCTCCTTCCCTAATATCTATTCAAACTAGTAATTCCTCTCTCTTCTCCACATCCTGACAGGCTTTTTGGAAGTGTTTTCACCTTTTCAGTTTCCACTTTTGTACCACCTATCTAATCTTGTAATTTAGCTTCCATCTTCCATTACTCTATTACTGAACTACTCACTTAAATGTCCCTGATGACATTGTTGCTGGACCTGGATGACTCAGGAGAAGAAAGTGAGGTGGGTGACCTTGCACAGCCCTCCTTCAATCAAATCAAAGTCAACTGCAAGTCATGTCATCATGTTGATGTCTTGGTCCTCTTCAAGAACGAAGGACAAACACAAAAACCAGCAAACCAGTTATAGGTGAAGAGCTCCCACTGCTACCAGCAGTTTTAGTCTCTACAGAAAGAGCTATCCCTAGCTATCCCTAACAGGCAATACATTGTTTGCAGAATTGAATCTGTTATTTTGAAAAGAAGATATCACTCTTTAAATAATGCCCACAGCACACTAAGGAAAGAAACATGAGTATTTATAATGGACTAGGATTTTGTTTTTAATGTTCAAATCATGGCTTACTAAGAAACAATGGCATCTAACAATATTACTTTGCACATACATTCCCAAAGTAACTGGGCCATAGTAAGGCTGAAATGATTTCATGCATGATTTCTTCCAGTGGTAGAACATACAAAGGAAAGCAAATGTTCTACAAGGATTAGTGTTCTTTAGGCAAGTATCTATCAATTAGATTTTGAAAACCTATTTCCAAAATACTAAAAAACAATGTAATTTTTACAAGTTATGTAAAACATGATTTGTAAATCAATGATATTTCAGCAGCAGTTAAATCTAAATTATTTCCCTGCCAAATCTATACCTCTAGTCTCCTCTCTTGTGACTCATAAAATTCCCAATGTTTTTCCAGCACATACATTTATGCTGTATTATTTTTGTAGTGGTTTTTCCTTCCATATTAAAACTAAAAAAAGAGTATTTTGGACTTTATGCATAGTTTTTATATTGAATATAAATTACACACAATTAAAATGTCATTGTTTAGCACTTATCCACAGTTCGCTAAAAAGGGAGATATTATGTTTTCATGGTTAGAATGTTATTATATCCTCTCACATTACTCTGATGCTTCTTCTGCTTTGTTCTTGCAAAGAATTAGAGAGCTTGGTCAGAACCATTTACTATAATAGTTATTAGAAGATCATGACTTCTGAATTAGAGTAATAATTATTGGCATTTTCTGTAGGTCCACTGGGAGATCCCAACATCTTTGGAGACACACTACTTAGTAAGTACTGTTAGAGTCCTTGGAGGACAAAATAAAGGTATGTACGTTAAAAGAATTGTTGAATTAATGTCTGGAACCAAATTGAAATTTAAATGTTCTCAAAGATTATCTTTTGTTTTTATATCACTTAAATCTCCCAATATCTTTCCTTCTCTATGTTCTCACAGAGAGACATACCATATTACAAAGAATTTTTTTAAAAAAAGAAAAAATGAGACATAAAGTTGAAGGAAGTCACCCCAAATGGTGAAAAGATAAAAAAACTGACCAAAAAAAAATTCCAGGCTCATGGACCTCCTCCCTCTGCAAATTAGTATTCAGCCTTCTCCTGGTTTTTCTTTGGGGCCATGCTTGTTTTTTATAATTGTGTAGTAATGACTTTTGATTGTTTTGCAACTGTTGTTCTTTTCATTTATACTTCTGTAGTCATTGTGTATATTGTTTTCTTGACTCTGCTTGCCTCGTTCTGCATCACTTCAGTTAAGTCTTTCATTGGATCTCTGTATTCATCATTTCTTACAGCATAACCATATTGCATCACATTCATCTTCCACAATTTACTTCACCATCCCCTTATTAATAGACACCTATTTATTTCTAACTTTTTGGTACACAAAAAGTGCTGCTATAAATATTTTGGTCCATTTGGGGACTTTCTTCTTATCAATAATTTCTTTGAGTCATATTCCTGGCAGTGGAATATCCATTAATTCAATGGATATTTTAGTCACTTTATTCACCTATTTGACATTTGTATCCAACATGCCTGTACTGATCCTTATCACCACTAGCAATGCTCTAGTATGCCAATCTTCATACAGTGGTGCCAGTATTGACTGTTGTCATTTTTGTCAATTAGCTCACTTATAAACTAAAGATTGTTTTGATTTGAAATTCTTATTATTGATTTGGAGCTTTCTTTTATAAAGTTATTAAAAGTTTGTGATTATCTTTTTAAGAATGATTTATTGCTATCATCTGGCCATTTGTCTCTTAGGGGATGCTTTTTGTTACAGAAATATAGATATTAGATTATATGGGTAACCATTTCTATGTACATATATTTATAAATACTATATATAGATATAAGTAGATAATAGTATAGATGACAAAAGTATAAATGCTGTGAATAATATAGACATAGGTAAATACAAACACCCTTCTAATTTAATTTTTTCTGGATATATAGATACATAAATATTTCAATACAGATATCAATATAGATATCTGTATATTGTCTACAGCTCTTCTATAACAAAGCGTTATCTGAGAAATCAGATACAATTTTTCCTCATATGAATGCTTTCCTTCTTAACCTAGATTCATTTTGTTGGTGAAGTTGGTGTAGTCAAAATTTTTTATGTAGTTAGTCATTACCTCTACCTCTTATTTGATTACCAATACATGTTCTATACATAGCTATGACAGATTTATCATCTGCTTCTCCTCTTTGTGCGTGTGTGTGTGTGTGTGTGT
>CM053773.1:35625755-35669113 GCA_028658325.1 Potorous gilbertii
CTTTCAACCTCAGTTTCCCCATCTGTAGGCTATAGATGATAACAACATTTACCTAATAAGATAGTGAGTATCAAATGAGTAAAGTGCTTTGCAAAGCTTAAAATGTCATATATGTATATATATATATATATATATATATATACATATATATATATATATATATATATAAATATATATATATATGTTTAAGCTATTATCATAAAAAATATAACTTTCTCTCCAACTGGTTTGCCGGTTGGCATTTCTTTCTTTACACTATCTCCAGTAGGTCCTTATTTAAATGAATATGTTATCTGAGAAGAATAAATACCACATACTATGAATGTATATTTAGTGAATTTGCAAAAGAAGGGAACAGAGAAGATCTCTAATATAGAGTAATGCTGGAGACAGAAAGAAATAATGGGTGTTTCCTTGGCTTGCCAAAGACATATGAAAAGGCACTTGACACTTTGATTATGAAGGAAGGAGCTTGCTCAAGTGGAAAAAGACTTTGTTAAAAATGGGGAAAGAGAAGATCTAAGTAAGTCTAGTGATTTAAGGCAATGGAAAATGAACTTATATTTATGGTATTATCTATAAATTTTATAACATTTATTATTAAAAGACATGCATATTTAAGTTTTATTCTTATTTTTTCATCATCCTATAAGAGCTACTTAGAAAGCCGTAAGAGTAACTTTATAATGCTAGGCCAACACATACCTTTTTGTTCTTTGGAAATTTTTGAAATTACAACTGGAATGTTATGTTCTGCTCCTCCCTGGAAAATAATTAAAAATAATTTAATTGATTGTTTAAAGGTTTAAAATACATTATACCTAAGAAAATTAGCAATTTGTTCACAAAATCCATTTACCATGTTTTCAGTGAGCAAGTGCAAAATGAAACAACAAAAAATTGTCCTCTATATTTTGTGAATAGATATTAATAAAATTACTTTTATGTAACATCAGATAGAATCAGAATAGCATGTTAAATGGAGACTGTGCATATTTTGAGACAGAAATATAAATTACTTTTCTTATGGTTGCCTGCCACTTCCTCTTAGTAAGTTAATTGCTTATGAAGGTGCATTAACTAATTTTGAATGAATTATATTAATTTTTTTTTAAAAAGTGTTTCATGGTTCATCTGAATTTCGTGACTAAATGCTTTAATATTTCAATATGTGTATATACACTATGAAAATCATATAAAATGAATGTTTTATGATCAAAATTGCAAAAAAATATATGTTTAACAAACACAAAGCAAAACAAAAAAGATCTGAAAGCTATTTTTTTAAATCAAATTCTCTCACTGAACTTCTGCTGATCCGTTATGACTGGGATGTTGAAAACAAAAGCTAACCAAAACAGATTAAACTGCATAAGAATAAAAATCAAGATTATGGAAAACAATTGAAACTATCATTTACAAAAGGGAATTTTCCTGTCTTCCAGAATTTGAGAGCACACTATTTTCCTCCAAAATAAAAATCACTTCAAAACAAACCTTTCTTCTTTAATAGAAGCAATAGGACAGACATCTGGCAGTGTGTTCACATCTTACTTTATTAAGCTTTATGCACGAAACTCCCTCTCATAAGTGGGAAAGAATTCCTGAAGGGCTCATTTTCTTTTAATAAAACCCTTAAGAATTATGTATGGGATGCATTGGAAAGATTTGCCATAAGACCTTCCCTTTGCAGAAATTCCTTCCTTGGGGTACACAGGTGCTTCACAATTCCATTAACTCTATAAATGTACTGAAATTCAGAGTATTATGAGGATAGTTTATGCAAAACTGCCTAAGTATCCTGAAATCACCTCTCCAAAACATCAAGCATATGTTCACCAGGAAATCTGGATGATGGGTTATTACTCTTTCCTGACATGCTGATAATGGTATTTTCCAAAATAATCTGGAAGAAAGTCATCACTAAAATTCACTTTCCACTGAACTCCAGTAATTCATGACAATAAGTGCCTGACTTTACTTTGCTACTGTTTCTTACATAAGTTCAGATAGTCACCAACTTACTCATGGTCTATATTCTAAGAGCTCTTTTTGTAATTTGAGGTTTGACATCTTTGAACCCGTTTTATCTATAGAAACAATATAATATGTTGTGATTGCATCCACAAGCCAGACCAGAAACACAATTTTAGTGCTAAATAATACAACAATTTAGAACTATTCAGGTTAGTCTGACACCAGGAGATCACTAGTGTTATTGAGAGTGATGGCCAATGCAGTGTCAGATGGGTGAAGAGTTGAAGGAGAAGAAAAAAAGAGAAAGATTTAGAGGCAAGAGAGGGAAAATAGGAATTAGATAAGGAAGACAAAGGGAGAGTGTTTCTTCCTCTTCCTTGGAGTACAAGGATAGCACTAGGCAAATTTTTAAAATATAGCTAGTTCCTGATTAATGTCAATAGTGAGAATTGATAACATTTGCACTGCATATTTCCATTGGGCTAGAAGCAATTACCATAACTGCATAATTATAATTTTGAATAGTGAGAATTTGAACATATTCAACCATTTTATGGGATTATTTTTTATACAAATTGCTACTGAGCTATATTCTCTAGTTCCTACCTCTAAAATCACCTACTGTCCCTAACCCAACCAATTCTCAGTGTATGCAGGTATAGAAGCTGGACTGAAGGAAGGATAAGAATTCCTCACTAATCAGTCACTTATTACTTAGTAGCCAAATGACCTTGGGTTAATTTTGCTAAGCCTCAGTTTCCACATTTCTTAGATGGAAATACTATTTACTTATCTGGGTTGTTATGAGAAAAATGTGTTTAAAGCACTTTATAAATGTAAGCTTTGCTATCATTCCCTCAGCACAGTTTATATACACTAAATTCTAGGTGGAAAACTATTAGATACACTCCTCAGTGAATTGACTGATCCTATATCAGAGACCAATAGTTACTTCAATATTAATTGACATTCTGTTCCTATGCTTTTGTCACTCTACTACTGGAAGGTAGTTTATAGGACCACAAGTGACTGTGTGTGTGTGTGTGTGTGTGTGTGTGTGTGTGTGTGTGTGTGTATTTTCTGTTTTATAAGCTGATGTTGCTAAAAATCAAAAACAATCTACTAATTATCCTCTCAGTACTTGCATGGGTTGATCCTCAGACAAAAGATACAAAGATCATTGTTAGCCTGGTATTTGAATCATTTCTAGGTTTATATGTTCTACCCGAGCTTTTCCTCTAATGACATAGCATTTAGATGAGATTTTGTAAAGAGGCTTTAATGGAAATTATCTCCACTATGAGGGATATTCCTGATTTTCAAAGGCTTCCTCCCATCTTCTACCTCTGACTCCATATATTTTTCTAAGATCCTTAGTTTATAGTATAATAGATTTAAAGCTGGAAAGAAGTCATCTATTCCAACTCCTTCATTTTACAAATCAGGAAACTTGGGCCCCAAAATGTTATATGATTTGCCAAAAGTCACATACATAGTAAGTCATAATGCCTGAATTTGAACACATGTTCTGCATTTCCCATGGTGGAGGAAAAGGTGGGGGGAGAGGAGCAGTAGTCATCATTTATGTATGCATACATCATTTCTAAATTGAAGAATACTTATGCTTTTTTATTTTGGTTGTTGTTTTATTTTTAGTTGAATCTTATTTTTCATCAACTTCCATTATAAAAGAGCATGAAGATTTTTATGTAGGTGGCCCTTTTTAGAACTTTGTCTTAATTTCCCCAAATTATTGACTTCTTCATACCTATTCTAAGAATCAGTCATGCTTGTGTAATTACCTGATATTATATAATATGACCTTCCTCTTATACACCTACATATGGCACCAGAGATTGTCTTCTACTGATATGGACTTTAGAATGAGGAATTGGAGAAGGACTTTAATGGAAATTATCTCCACTATGATAAATTTTCTTAATTTTCAAAGTCTTTTGTGTATCTTCTGCCATACAAATATGGATTGTAGAAGATATATATTTCTATAAGAAGTTATATGTCTGTATAGATCTGTCTATCTATCTATCTATCTAAAAACTAAGTAGCTACAGCAAGCTTCCCAATAGATGCTGCCATATAGCCCATAATCTTTATCATACTACAACCACCATAAAGTTAATGGTTAAGGATTTGAAAAATAGTAATGTCCCATTGTTTATTTCTGTATGCTTAGAATCCCATTAAAATTGTGAGGGAGGACCTACACTTTCCCCAAATATTTTAGAAATAATCTTTTTTACATGATCAGTCGATGTCACTATAACAAATTATTGCACAGTAAAGCTTTTTTTACATTTTCTGTATAAAATTATTACTGTATAGATTATTTTAAAAGCTTACAATGTATATATGTGTATATTTTTAAATATGTGTGTAAAATATAGTTATGGGGCAGCTTTAATACATCATTAATATATTATTGTTTGATAAAAACTGAGGCTTTTATTTGTAATTTCACACACAAATATCATACTACTTGTATTTGTCTGCAGCTGTACCATTAGTGTAATTGAACTTTCTTGCAATTGGTATTAATTCCTAAAATTCACACCTGACTATTTTGAGTCATTTACTTTCATCATTATAATGTACCTTGATTATATGGCTCTAAATCCATTTCCTAGAACTTGGCTATCACAACCAGCATAACTACGTGGTAACACTGCACTAATGATGCTATCTTGAGCTACCTCTCGTTTTCTCCATCTTTTTGAAAAACACAGAAAGATAAGGACATAGGATATAGTGGCCTCGGTCATCAGAAAAGGTTACTTAAGGAATAAAGATACAGTTTATCAAGTTGAATGAATAAATAGTATATTCTTGCCTAAACCTTTGAATGAAAAGTATGACTATTCTAAACAATCTGTCAACCTTATTATATTAATTATTAGGAAACATTTATTTTGTACTTTCTTTGTGTATTACATAATGAGGGAGAGAAAATAATGAAATAGGTTCTAAGTCCTTATCCAGGAAGAGGCCACTTGGTGCCTCATGGACAAAGATATATATCCAAGCAGGATATATCGGGAGAACAATAACCTATGGAGCAGAGGAAATGAAATTATAGTTGAACCTGCATATCTTCCTCTGTGCTACTTCACATGGTGTAATTGCCATATGCTCCAAATTTTCCGGGACTGTCTTGATTTTCAGAGGCACAGAATATTAGAGCTACAAAAGATCTTAGAGATAATCTAACTTAGTTCCCTTAAAATGAAGAAAGTGAGGGCTGCTGAGCTCAAAGGACTTAAGGAAAGGTCACATAGCTGGTTAAGGAAAAGAAAAGCAGGATTCAAACCCAGGTCTTTTGACTCAAAGTTTAATACATGCTTTTCTCTACATTGCACTGATAATAGAAGAAAAACGAATGTCCTTTCGATGACACAGTAGTAATCATACCTTTCAGACCATGTTCTGAATTTGGGTTGGAAAAGTTCAGTCACAATACTACTTGCTGTATGCCAGAGTTGTCTGTTTTTGTTGTCATTTGTTTGGTTGCTTAAGTTTCAAGTCACTAAAATAAAATAGGAATTTCTTTTTTTTTCAGATTGGTCTCTAGAGGTGTTGATTGAAAATTGACACATAAAATAGTGATGATGATAAAGACACATAACATCTTCAATTCCTCACTGACTACAGTTCCATGTAATTCTGATAGAAGCAATCTACTTACTCCTCCCAATGCAAAGGTTTCATCAGTAGCATTCCCATATTTCTTTTTTTCCATCTCTTTTTATTGCCTATTGGGAATCTATTACTGAAAACCCACAGAAAGAAAATCTGAAAGGAAGATATGTAATATTGGGTTTCATTTAGAGATGCAAATGAAGGGAAGAAATGGAAATTATTGGAAGGAACTTTCTGCATGGAAAGAATGGTGATATAAAAGAACTAGTCCAAACATTAAAATATCAAAATATTGGATGAACTGCTAAAGAACAAAGATGAAGACAGTGTTGCTGAAGAAGACTTAGATCTAGCTCCTCTTATACAACCATGACTATCAGAATTAATAATTTTGAAGTCTTTGTGAAACTCGTAACTTCTTTTAAAAATGTTTTTGTTCTCATTTCTGTAAAATGTTGCTAGTAGGAAAAGCCTTAGAACATTTTTAAAAAAAAGCTATATGAGTTTCCTTCAGGAGCAGAAGAAGGAAGTTGTAAGTTTGTGTTCTGTTATATGGGAAGAAAACTGAATTGGGAACAGCACACAGTGACAGTCATAGAAAGAGATCAGATTAGTCAGTGGAAGAAAAGGAGCTTCCTGGGGAGCTGGCCAGGACTGGAATGTATTTCTTTTAGAAAAAACAATTCATAAATTTCAAACAACCGACTTACAAATAAACTTTTGAAATATGTTGTTTATTTATAAATTGGAGCCTGTATATAAAAGATTCTTTTTTATAATTTGTTAATTTGCATGCATTCAGTGAAAAAGTTAGCTATTGCAATATCAAATCATATACGCCTACAAAAATCCATACTATAAGGCAATAATAATGTTAAAACCTTGTAGCCCATAGGACAATATCACAAAACTGCCAAGGTTATTGCTTTGCACAGAAAAGAAAAATGGGGATATATCATTTTTTTTTAAATACTAGAATGGATATTTGAAAATTGCTCAAATTGATTTTTTAGTGAAAATTTATTGCTTTTTTAGTGGTCTTTTTCATCATCCATCAATGGACAATGCACCATACTTAGAGTAGTAAAAGACAAAGTTAATATTTATAGACTATCTAAATATGGTGTATAGGGCTTCAAGGTGGTACAGTGAATAGATAAAGCATCAGTCCCAGAGTCAGGTGCACTTGAGTCCAAATCCATCCTCACATATCTATTAGCTCTGTGACCAAAGGCAAATCATTTTACCCTGTTTGCCTCAGTTCCTCGTCTGTAAAATGAGCTGGAGAAGGAAATGGCAACCATTCTAACATCTCTGCCAAGAAAATCCCAAAAGGGGTCACAAAAAGTTGGACATGACTAAAAAGCAACTAAGCAACAACAACATATGGTGTACTTCTTAGCATTCTCAGTATATTTTTTTGGTTAATTTGACTCCAGTGTAAAAGCAGAGGGGAGGAATGGAGGAAAGGAGACCATTTTGTGTTTTTGTTTTACTTCTTCATTAAGTGATGTTTTATCATAAGGAAGCCTACTGGTAACAAGTCTTTAAAACTCATCAAAAAGCAGTTATGGATGGGTTGAGATTTGCATTGTTGGAGGAAATACTGATTATACGTGGGATCAGTTACTGAAATGTCTTAGTATGAACTTGACTATCCTTTGCATTTGAATGGCTCAGATAGATGTTTTACTCATCCTTACAAAAGATTCAGCTTTGGGAGTTAAGAAAAAGGTTTATTATGAATAAAGCTATAGTAGAATATTCAATATTTTAGGAATATATTTCTACCTAAATTATTTTTGCTTTTATTTTAATATTGCATAAAATCTTAAAATCTCAAAACAAAATCAATTAATATACATACTAAATCCAAGCAATTTTCTTCTCATTCCTCATTTTACACATTCCTTTCTCTATCTCTGATTCTGTCCTTTGCTCTCTATGTTTCTCTGTGTTTGTCTCTCTGTCACTGTGTCAGTTTCCTCTCTGGGTCTCTCTTTGTCTCTGTCTCTCCATCTCTGTCTCTGTGTCTCTCTCTCTTGCTCACTTGCTCACACACACACACACACAACTGAGTGATCTACTTGGTACACTGAATTTTCTTTTTTCTTGCAATGACCAAGTAAACAAGTATCTTGGGACTTGAATTTGAAATCCTGTCATCCTAGAGAGTCAATCATTGAAAAGAACCTCTTAATTAAATATTTTAGAGAAAGAAGGAAAGTAACAATGGGAAAAGAAGGAAAGTAGCTAATTTTGATGACTGTTAAAAGGGAAAGAATGGAAAATCTAGTTTGAAGTTTCCCAATGTCCTTTACTATTTAAAAAAATAGGTCTATCATTGAAATATTTTCTTTCACCTCTACCTGTCTTCATTATATTTACCAAATTTCTTTATTTGTATGACAAAGTATGGATATATTTTCTTTTTATATCACTTACATTTCCATACATATATATATATATATATATATATGTATTTCAAGAAAACTAAGTATCATATTAACAGTTACTGACAGTTTATGCATTTTTTTCCACATTCATAATCACCATAATCTTATTCAAAGAAATAAGGCATGACAAGATGCAATGTGATGTGGTAGAAACTAGAGGTTGAGGACCCCAGTTCATATTCTATTTGTGGCACTTAGACCTGTGTGATCTCAAAAAAAAAATCATTCTACCACCTGGGGGCTCAGTTTCCTCCTCTGAAAAATCAGGGAGTCGGAGTAGTTAACCTATGAAGTCCCTTTTGATCTTTAATCTATGATCCTATTAAAAGGTGAATATTCTCATTGCTTCTTTGGAGCCAGGCTTTTCTACTTATTTTTTTAAGAACTCAGAATATTAAGTATATTTTGACTTCCCTTGATGAATATGGTTATGGGAAAAGATATCTGTGATTCTTTAAATAAATGGAAAATATTAAGCTTATTTTTGAAAGATGAAGAAACAATATAATGCGGTATATTTCATAAGTGGGAAAAATGTGGATTATATATGAAGGTTATGACTTTTCCTATATGTTTTTAAATAATTCCAAAATCCCCCTTTCTTTTTATATCACTTTATATCTACAATAAAAAACATTCAGTCTTTTATTAATAATACTTGCTGGCATACTCTCTAAGAAAGGACAATTGTAATTACTTAGCTGATGAGAGTGAGAAGCAAAAAAAGAAAAATCATAATTTAGATGTTGATTCAGATTGCTTGAAGCAGTAATAAATGTACCCAAGTGGAAAAAAACACACTAATATGACTATAAGATTAGAATATTTTAAAAAGTAAAAGTACTTTAATCACAGATGACTTTATGTTTGGACTTACAGAAAAATACCCATAGCAGTGAGGTACTGCATGCAGGTTACTGATGTGGAATCCATAGCAACAAGGTTAGGGGAGGACCAAATTCAAGCCATGTTAAGAATATCCAAATGAACTGTCTAGCCTGAGGAAGACAGTGCATCAGCATCTAGCTTCAATGATTTGAAGGACTCTCAGGTGAAAAATGTCATGTTGGCTGCTAGGTGGCACAGTGGATAGAGTTCAGGGCCTGGAGTTAGGAAGACTCATCTCCTTGGGTTCAAATCTGGTCTCAGATATTAGCTATGTGACCCTGGGCAAGTCTCTTAAGTCTGTTTGCCTGAGTTTCCTTATCTGTATAATTAGTTGGAGAAGGAAATAGCAAAGTTCACCAATATCTCTGCTAAAAGAACTCTAAATAGGGTCGAAAAGAGTCAGACATGACTGAAATGACTAAGCAGCAGGAACATATGAAGAAAGCTATGTTCAGTTTCATTGTAGAAGATAGTTAACAACAATCTAAAAAATGCTAAAAAAATGTAAATGTAGATGCTAAAAAATGGTAAATTTAGGCTTGATATAAGGAAAAGCGCTAAGACTATAATGGGTTACTTGAGGAGATGGTGGGACTCCTTTTACCTGATGACTATACAAGCACTGGACTACGTAGACATGTCAAGTATGTTATGACATTCAACCTTTTGCAGATATGGGTTGGATTAAATGACCTCTTGATGCCCCTTCTAACACTAAAAGTCCCAGAATTTCCAAGTGACTCTATCAGAGGGTAAGTTGGCCTATTTCTTTCTCCTCATTGCCATTTGCAGACTTTTCCTCAACTAATATCACTAAACAATCCCTCCTCCTTTGAGGTTCTCTCTTTCTGAATTTAATACCCCATTCAGACTTGGTAGCCGTTTTCTACCAGACCCCAAACATTCTCCTTCCTTTATCTATCAGTAAGTTCAGTGCCTATTTTTCATTCTCCATCTCTACTCTGGTTTTATGCTAAGGAACTTCAGAATACACGTTGATACCCCTTCAACGATCCTAACCAATTAGTTTCTAAATCTGCTCAATCCTTATGACCTATTTATTCTGCTCAACAATGTTTCAGTCTCATGATTATGAATTATTCCTCCTAAATCAATTCTTTGTCCTCCCTATGACCTCCAATCTATCCACCACTAAGCGCGCTTTCCCAGGCTGTCACCTGTATTCTGACTACAATCTCTTTTCTTTCCCTATCTTAGCACCTAATTTAACTTTGCCTTACCCTCTATTCTTGAATTTCATATTCCCCTGTTCAGTAAATGCTCACATTTGCCAAAACCTGATCCTGGATTACTCCTAAACTTCTACCATCTTCCACCTCTGCTCTAACTCATGTACGGTTGAATAGACTGAAGGAAGTCATGCAGTTATCCTAGGTATATCATAAATGCGTCTTATCTAACCTAATGTAACCAGGGTCCCCACTGGAAATCATTCCTTCTTTATTTCTCTAATTAATTCCATATCTGCCTCGCTACAAAGGTTCCAAGTTGCTCCATATATTTAAAATATCCTATTCCATTTCTCCTAAAGTCTCCCAACTGAGAATTTTCCCAAGGAAATAGAAAGTATTCAAATGAACTCCCTCTTCTCCTCTTTGCTTCATATCGCAATCACTTCACATCATTCTCCAACATCTCTGCCTTTAGTCTGGTTTCCAGGGGGAAAATTGTCCTTTGTTTTTCAACGTGGTCTACCCCTCTACCTTTATTCTTGAGCACATCCTTCTCATATTTTCAGCCAGATTAGTTCTTCTATCATCACCTTCTAAACTCTTCAATCTCTCTCTATCTATTCACTTCCTGCTGCTTAGAAACACAACCAACTATCCTTCATCCCTACAAAAAAACCTTAATTAAATCCTGATAACTTCATTAGCTATTATGATTTATCTCTCCTCCATTTCTCAGCCAAATTCCTTGAAAAAAGTTGTCTACACTCATTAATCTACTGATTTTCTCACACTCTCTTCTAAGACTTCTGTTTTATGACTTTATCTCATAGATGGCTCTTTTCAAAATTACTAATATGCATTAATTGCCTTTTCTCAATTTTCATCTTTCTTGACCTTTCATCTCCATTTGACACTGTTCAACATCTTTTGTTTCCTGACTACTCTCTTCCCTGGGTTTTCGTAACAATGCTTTCTTTTGGCTCTTTTCTCTGAACAACTCTTCTCAGTTTCCATTGATTTATTTTTATCTAATTCATATACACAAATTTTATCATGGCTCTCTTTTTTTCATTCTGTATTCTATTGCTCAGTGACATTATCAGCTGACACCGGTTCAGTTATTAGTTCTATTTGAAGGCTTCTCCTATCTATACATTCAGCCCTAGTCTTTCTTCTGAACTCAAAATCTACATTACCACTTCAAACTGGATATCCTGTAGACATCAGGGCCAACACTGTCAAAACAGAATTTTCTTTCCCCACAACTTTCCCAAACTTTTCTATTCTTACTGAGAGTACCAATATATTCCTAGTAACAGTGACTCACAACTTGTGGATTGTCTTTAATTCCTCATTTATAATTGCCCCCGGAGACTCAAGATGTTGTCATACCTAGTCATTTTTACCTCTCCAGCATTTCTAGCATACACACCATTCTCTCTATCTATTGCTCTAGTTCAGGCCCTTGTTACCTCTCACCGCCATTATCGCCAACTGTTTCTAATAAGAGTTTCCTTGCCTCTAATTTCTCCCTCTACTCAAATGACAAAATGACTTTTTTTTTTTAAAGCACAGGTCTGACTATGTCATTCCTTTCTCCCTGATACTCCATACAAACTACTGTCTTCCTGATACCTATGGGATCAAAACTAAGTCCTTCTACTCAATCTTTGCTGTCTTTATAATTGGTCTTCATCCTATCTTTCTAGCTCTCTTACACATTACTCCCCTTAATGCCTGTCATTCCATGACCAATGACTGTCCCTGAAAGTTACCCATCTGATCCTGGGATTAAAAGTTTAGTTGGCATAGTATGGCTCAGTATAGCTTCTAAGTAAACAGTGACATATTCAGCTATAATACCAAAGGAAATTTAGTGTGTGATGCACATTAACCAAAACTGAAATGGGTTTTCTTTGCCTAATTTGGCGTATCAAAATAACCTTATAATATTCATTTTTTTTGCTAGTTGGTGAAGAATTTGCATATAAGTCACCATTTTAAAAACAGAAGCCATCTGTAAAAGTTATTGCCTTGACTAAGAGAAATAACAATTATTTACCTAAAAATGTAACAGAAAGTAGGGTATTAGGGGAAGGGGTATTATTGTTTCATTTTAAATATTCATTTAATCTGAAAATTAAAAAGAAAAACTCAAGGACAGAATTTACATGTATTTTTTATAAAATGATCATTTTCTCCCCCAAAATCAGTACAGTAATGTTTTCAATTTCTTCATTGAGAATTATACTGTCATACCTGCTTTTAAAAAAATTATCTTATATTTGTTTGACTGGAAGTCAGGAAAATGTGAGTTTGACTCCTGTGTCCGCTAATATTTAAATTTATGACCTTTTGAAAGGCTTATTTTCTGGCAAAATGTCCTTCCTTATCTGTAAAATGGGACTAGTGATATACCCATTGTAAGTACTTTATAGAGCTCTTGTAAGACTCAAATCGGATAATATATACAAAATGTCCTCCAAATCTAAGAGCGCTACATAAAGTATGACAATAACAAGAATGGCATGGTATTGTGGAAAGAACACTACCTGTCGCCTTAAAGGACACGGGTGAGATCTAATCTCACCTATGATTTTTATGACCTGTGCTCTTAACAAATCACTCAGCCTCCTCAGAGCTCTTTTTCCTCAGCCACAAAATGAAAGTATTGGACTAGATGACCTTCAAAGTCCTTTCCATCTCCAAATCTATGAACTGTGTGTGTGTATTACACACACACACACACACACACAAACACATACACACACCTCAGGCTTGAGATGGTACATGGAAGGAGACAGAAAGAACTCCTGATTGCCTAAGAGAATACTGAGTATTTCAGTGAAGGGGATACATGGAAAACACACCAAGGCTGAGAAAGACAAAGACAGGGGTGGTCAAGAGAAGCAAGTATGAGCTTTTGAATAGTTACTGGAAACCTTCAAGTTGCAGGCATTTAGGAGGAGCCACTACCTCCCCACCCCCAACTACACACACATACATGCATACATACATACTCACATTCCTTAAGTTGTGGTGCTCATAACCAGAGAGATTGTTGAAAGCAGACCCCCTCCCTCACATGTAATAAAGTCACTTCCTTCCTTCTTGGTTAAGATGAAGTGCTTTATCTTGAGTCTAGCCAGAGATCCTTTACAATTGTGTATTCTTTGGTGTATTTTAATCTCTGTTCACATCATGAGTGCCCCAGTTTTTTCATTTTCATCTGACCATTTTCTATGTAAGTCTGTTATCTATAACATAACATTAGAGAAATGATACACATTATTCCTCCACCATATAATGTGAAAGATGAGTAGTGAAAAAATACTTTCTCATAAGCTGGTAGAAGGAATCAGCACAATGCTGGTATGTGTGGTCAATTGATTTTAAAACACACAGAATGACATGTAGTACAAGTTATTGAAGCTCAAGAATCTGAGCAGAATGTAATTGTTTATTTCTCATGTACTGGCACAAGATGTGCAATTGGATGGTGTGTACGTGTGTGTGTGTGTGTGTGTGTGTGTGTGTGTGTGTGTGTGAGAGAGAGAGAGAGAGAGAGAGAGAGAGAGAGAGAGAGAGAGACAGAGAGCGGGAGAGAGAGAGAGAGAAGGAGGAGGATGAAGAGGAGAAGAAATGGGAGAGGGAGAGACAAGTTCATAGGTTAATTAGTGATGATACTGATTTTCTAACATAAATCTACAGAGAGAGGTGGGAGGAAAAAGGAAGAGAGGAGAAGATGAAATGGGATAAGGAGAGTGACAAGTTTTATAGGTTATAAAGTGAATGTGAGGACACTTTTCTAACATAAATATACAGAGAGAGGTCAGACTGTCAATACTTGACACAAATACCATTTCCCATTAGATTCCCAAGTCTGATTATATGTCATATAACTTGAATACTTTTCAAAATTAATCTTTAAAAAAATACTGAACTACAGAAACTTTGCTGGTTAAAATATTCAGCACATTTTAAAAAGGTAAATTTAATTATTTTTTATTTTAATAAAAGGTCTTGGTTTACTTTTCCACATTATTTCATTTAATGCCCAATTCTTTACAATAATAAAGTTATTCAGATATTCTATGAACTATGACCTGCATTAAATTAGGCACCTTAAATTAAAAGAGAGAGAGAGAGACAGAGAGAGAGAGAGAGAATAACATTTCCAAGTGGTGTACATGTTATGATAGTTTGACTAGGTAAAGTGAAAAGAATTCTGGGGCACATACAATTATTCTTCCAAAATAAGTCAATCATTCCACAGAATTTTATATGGTGACTCAAACTCAAGTTTTATATTCTTTTCATATACTGCCTAAGTGGATTTGAGCATATCAGGGCAATTAAAATACATATCCTTGCTGCATAAAAAGGACTTTCTTTTCCTTAGCTTAACTTAACTCTTAAGAAAATCTGAGCAGAATGTAATTATTTATTTCTCATGAATAGAAGTCATCTGTTATATCAAAAAAGAAAGTCAAAGCACCAAAACAAATTAAAAAAATAATAATCCCACCTGGCAATTTTCTTATTTGGGTGCTACACAGCAACTACACATTAATCTTTCCGAGTCACTTTTGTAAGGTCAGCTAAAATCACATATTCACACAAATAGTAGCTTCATTTTGCATGCATACCTTGAAACTTTTTTTCGTTCCTTGAGATATATCCTTAGTTTTTACCCACTGCTATCATAATCTGAAGATGACTGTGCTGAAAAGATGGGGAATTAATTTCTTTTTGCATACAGCTAAAAGATTGAAATCAGGTATAATTGTTAATGTTTTCTCTCTCCTCAAATCTTTTTTACCTGTTTACACACTACATGACCCCCAAAAGAATGTAAATTGCCTGAAGGGTAGGAGTTGTTTGTTGTGTATGCTTTGTATCCCCAGCACAAAACATAAAGACTCCAGACTTTCAATAGGATAGGGGTTTAAGAAATGTTTTCTTTCCTTCCTTCCTTCTTTCCTTCTTTCCTTCCTTCCTTGAACACAGAGAATTTGATTTTCTTCTCTTTAATTCAATGTTAATATAATGATACTACTTATTAACTTTTTTCTGAAGAAAAGGAGGATTATAAATAATATTGATAGTATATCTTTATTAAATGAATATCAGAAAAACAACAGCACCTTCAGTTTTATTAATGAATAAAAATGAATAAATAAATGAGGGTCATCTGGTCAAATGTGATAATATTTATAAAGCATTTAGTGTAATGCCTGGCACATAGGAAGTCTTATATAAATAAAAGTCACTTCCCTCCCCCTTCCCTTTCCCTGCTCTTCATATTTATCAGAGAGTTGTTACCAAATTCTGACTCTCCTATGCCTTTGCCTCTGCAAGATAAAAAATTCCAATGAATTTTAAACCCATAATGGAAATGAATAAAAGAAAACTATTAAATACAATTTCACTTCCATATCTTAATGGATATTGACCTTATTGGTGATACCCCCTCTTTGTTTCACCCACTGATAAATGCAACCTTTGGTATATTCATTAATTACAAAATGATATATAAAATTCTGCGGGATTTAGAGCAGAAAACGAAGATGGAATCCCATGCCAAATACAGGTACAAAACCTGACTATTTATATTTTGGAATGCCCAGCCCAATTTGATCCCTATGACAAATAGGGGGGGTGAGCTTTATAGCCCTCTCATTTGCTTTCTTTTTTATTCACAAAAATAAAATGCATGATAAGGCAGGCACAAGAGCATGGCCTATGCGATGATAGACTGAAATGACATGCTACCTTTATGCTTAATCCAAATCCTCCTACAGTTTGTCTTCTAATGGTCACCGTTCTTTCCTGAAAGAGAGGGTTTTTTTTAAAGTGGTTAGTAGATTCTAATACTGTACTTACATTCACATTTCTTTTCTCTCTCTTGGTTATTTTATCATAATAACAACATATTTTAGATTCTTGCAAATAAAAAGATTATTTTTTTAAGTTAGATTAATGCTAATAACCTAAAGCTTAAATTACTGAAAAGTGATTAAATTATTATTATACTTTATAGTGAAGGAAAAATTAAGCTTTGTTCAAACCATTTCTACTCATGTCTCAAAATCTAAAGCTTGTCAATTCTTCTCATTATGTCATGTTATCGTATTTTCATGATAAACAGGGCTAAGAGGCTCTCTTTGCTTACAATCAGCTATTGATTATCCACAATAAAGACTGTTTATCAACCAAGGATACCCTATCTATCACTATTTGGTTCAATTTCAACTTTGGATGATAAAGGTGAGCCAGTAAAGAGTGAAGTACAGAGGGAGGAATAGTTGAGGAAAATATTTATATATTTCCAATTGCTTTTCTGTATTTTATGTATTTTAGTTACAGGATATTAGAAATAAGGAAATTTTAGGTTGCAACTCCAACATTTTAAATGGTAAAGTACTAAAATCCAACGATGTTAAGTGACTTGTTTAAAGTCAATCACCTGTATTATGGATGGTGTAATTTATTATTTAAAAAAATAGTTATGAATCTCTAACTATTTTAAATCTAAGTAAGAATGATTTTTGTATCTTTTTTTTAATTGTGTAGCTATCTTTATCCTTCAAAAGGCAAGCAAGTGTTAACTGATACTTGAATTTATATCATCACAGGTAATGTGTGGTCCCAAATACAGATGAACATACTTCTACTTTCACATCCAAGCTCTCTTAAACAAATTGTATAATAGCAACTCTAAGGAAAAGTTCCAGGAGTTTTGTGACCTGACATTCTGAATTACTGAGTTGCTATAGCTATAAAGAGAACATGGGGAATTGAAATCTCCTTCTATCTCTGGGCAAGTTGAAGACTCTTCATCTGATTATCCTTGTTTTCCCAAATGAACTTTCATCTTTGATAAGTGTATTGAGTTTAGTTCTAAACGTTATAGTCTTAAGCATTTTCCTCTACTTCAGAGAGAATTTTTTTTTCCCTTCTCCTTGTAGTCCTGGTTATACAAGCACTTTCAGAATAGATAACATTCCCTGAGGGACTAAGAAAATGCAAAAGAGACTTTTATTTTCAGTAGCTCATGAGCACAGGCTACTTATTCATCATATTTTGGCAACTTTCCAGTTTTTCTTAAACATGAGTTAAATTACTTAGTTTCCATCAAAAAAAAAAAAGATGAAGGCCTTAATGACAAGGTTATCACATCTGAAAGTAAAGTTTCTTAAACCTCATGTAATCTATATTTAAACAAAACAACTATGTCAATTTTTATACAAAACTTCATTTCTCCTTGGCATAAGACATAAAAGATAAAAAGATAGAGTTTTCTTAACGATTTGTTAAATAGAAAACATTCAGCAGTAAGTATATCTGATCTTTTAGGAACTCTTCTACTAAACACAATCTTAGAAATCACTTCTTTATTTTCATACTCATTGTTCTATCATGACTTATTGAATAAATTCATCTTAAGCTCATCTTTGTAATTATGGGGAGTTATTTAAAAAATAATATAAATAGAAGTTAGAAATAAGATGAATATTTTCTTTAAATTATAAATCATTTAACACATAACCATGTAGTTCTTTAATTAAACTATGATTTTCCAGTCTGTAAGTATGATTGTGGAGATATAATTTTTTTTTCTAAAACTCCAAGTACATACATATCTAGTCATACCCAAAATAGAAAATAATTAAAATAGATATGTAAATATCTGTGTATATATGTATATATACACACACATATATGCATATACATAGTCCAGTACAGTTTTATGATAATTAAATATTAAATTGTGAAATACCTTTACATTTAATAAGTTAGAAATGAATTCAAGGCAGACAGGTATTTAAAGAAATAATATTTAATTTATTCTGATCATGAATGCACGAGGAATTATACACAAGAAGCAGCAGAATCTTATATCCAACAGAAATATAAACAGAAAAGGAGGTAGGTCAGTTATAAAGTGAAAATGTTGGATAATCAAAAGACTGCCCATGTATTGCTCTGGTTCCCATGTTAGTTGCTCAGTTCACAAGCCTTTCTTTGTCTAGTATTTTATCATGTTCATACAATATGCCAAATGCTGAAAATACAAAGAAAAGTAAAAAGAAATAAAAGTCTCTGTTCTCAAGGAGCTTTTTTTGAATGAAGATAATATGTAAATAACTAGGTTCATTCAAGAAATATACAGAGAATATGGAAGAGAAAGTGATAGCAGCTAAGGTATATTTGCAAAAGGTATCTTGAAGGTTTCATCTAGATAACCTTGAAAGCAGCCTTGAAAACTAAAAGTTGAGATGGGAAGGGGCAGAGAATACCAAGAATGGGAGACAGCAAGAGCAAAGGAACAGAAATGGAGTGCCATGATCAAAGAACCCTAAGTAGGATAGTGTAGTTGAAAATTAAAGTATGTAGAGGAGAGAAAAGAGTAAGAAGACTGGAAAGTTATCAAGCAAACAGGTTATGAAGGGCTTTAATTGCCAAAAAGATAAGTTTATATTTGATTCTTCAGAAAATAGGGAATGATTGGAGGTAATTGAGCAGAGGAATGACAGACCTTTAGACTTTCGTTAGACAAAATCATCTAATGAGGCCTGAAGTAATGATGCTTGAAGCAGGGTGACTCTTTAGAAGGCAACTGTGACAACTTAGACAGGGGGCAGTTCTGTGAGCGGAGAGAAAGGAAAACATATGGGAGATGTTTTAAAGGTAAAAAAAAATAAAGGTGAGTGAGAGTGAATGGTTAAGGATGACATCAAAAGTTGGGACTCAACTGGGTGACTAGGGTGATGGTACCATGAGCATAAGGAAGTTCAGAAGAGGGAAAAATTTGGAGAGTATGAGAATAATCCTATAAAGGGAAATCCAGTGTAAGATGTCCAACTGGTAGTTGCAATTGCAGGACTGAACCTAGGTTAAAAAGAGCAGGGCTTATATATAGAACTGGGAGATGTCTGAATAGAGATAGTAATTGAAGGCATTCAGTT
Organism: Potorous gilbertii; assembly: GCA_028658325.1. Classification (NCBI taxonomy): domain Eukaryota; kingdom Metazoa; phylum Chordata; class Mammalia; order Diprotodontia; family Potoroidae; genus Potorous; species Potorous gilbertii. Next base: position 35,644,896 of record CM053773.1, read on the forward strand.
AAGGAGATCATCAAGTGAAATAATATTGGGGGAAGAAAGGACAGGGTCCAGAATGAAGTCATGGGGTGCCATCAAGGTTAGTAGGCATGATATGCATGATATGCATGAAGAACTAGGAAAGAAGACTAAGGGATGGTTAGATACTCTAGAGGGAAACCAAGAGACAGTGCTATCACACACACACTTACACACACACATACACACACACATACACATGCATATGCACACAAAAGTAGAAAAGAAAGAATATGTAGGAGAAAATTACTGACCAAACATTTCCAAGAGTTTAAGGAAGTTGAGGAGTAGGAAAATACCAATATACTGGGAATTAATTAAATGATAATTGGCAGCTTTGGAAAGAGTTTCTGTTGGCTGATGAGATCAGAGGACAGATTGCACAGAGTTTAGAAGATACAAAGAGGAGATGAAGCAGGGGCACTGATTATAGATGGCTCCTGAAGGAATGAAGCCATGAAGGAGAATCCAAATACAAGATGATAGTGGGGATGGTAGGATAGAGTCAGTTTTTCGTTTGGCTTTGATAACTTAAAGATAAGCAAGCATGCTTGGAATTTTAGGTAGGAGGGAAAATGCCCATAAATAAACATTGAAAATAAAAGAGAATAGAGATGATAGTGGATGGAGAAAAACTGAAAGGGGATGGAATCAAGAGTATTTTTAGAGAGGCTGGCTTTTGCAAGGAGATTAGTCACTACTTCATCAAAGATTGGAGTGAAGAGAGAAATGATGGAGGGGGACATCTGAGTGATGTGAGATAGGAATTTTGGAAAAGGAGAACTGAAGGTTATTACGGGAGGCTTATAGAGAGACAAGAAAACTTGGGACAGGAGACTGGGCTGCTGGAATAATTATGGAAGAACATAATTTTATGGTCGAGGATAATGTAGGATTAAATTTGATTACAAAGAGGTAGAAACAGGAGAAAGAGGAGAATACAACCAAGTGCAGGGTGATGAAAGTGCTGAGGAAGAACTAGGAGAGAGAATGGAGATGTAACAGCCGTTAGACAGTTTTTCTCTTCCTTGCAGAAAAACATTGTGTCTCTGCTACTGGGTTCATTCACGGCTGGACTGGGTCACACAGATTGCTCCTCAGTACCAGCTTCTTACCAGACTCAGTCACTGCAGTCACTGGCAGACTGCTATCAACTCTAGCTGCTGAACATCTGATGGCTCTTCTAATCTTTCAAAGATCAGAAGGTAATACTCTGGTCCATTCCATCTCTACAAACTCATTCACCCATCATATAGAAATAAATAGAAAGGATGAAAGGAACAGACAACATGCTCTTACAATCAAATGACAGTTTGGGTGGGGAAAAGTAGTTATATTCCCTGCTACTGTCCTTTTCCCACCTGAAGACACTCAATAATTCTTTCTATGTTTATAGTTAGGCAGGGAAAAAAAATTCAAAAAGGGCTAAATGAGGAGAATATTGAATTTTCTGAATGAAAAAACAAATGTTTCAGTTCCAGTTCCACCATCAATCCTTTAAATTCCAAAACCAAACATAAAACTCCTTGTCATCTCACAGCACTACAGTTACTCATTGCCCAGTCTATATATATTGGATTGAAACTAAAAGGAAATAGTATGTGTTTGTGTAATATATCAGGAAGAGTATATGTCTGCATGTTCTCATACTGGCACTTCATTGTCTTTCGCCCCATTTTATATGGACCTGTAAATGCTGATTTTTAGGATTTTAAAGTAGTTTAGTAAAGAAATCAGGCTTTCTACACAGCATATATTCTTTCTTTTAATCAGCAGGTATTAATTGTGAACTTCAGAGTTACAAAGAACTCTACTTAGCTCTGTGGGGGATATTTTATAAAAAGTAAGACATAGCTCTGACACTGACAAAATTTATATCCAATAAATTCTTATGTAATTATGTTTCTATCCAATGAAAATTGCTGGCAGTTCCATTTTTTATTGGTTCCAAAATAGAATTTCATTGGTCTAGAGAATACTGGGTAAAGAATCTCTAGCAATAAAGATATGAAACTTATAGTCTTTGAGAGTTACCTGGAGTATTAAGAAGTTCAGAGATGTACCCAGTGTCACAAAGTTAGTACATGCCAAAGTGGAACTTGAGTCTGTCTTTTTGACACCAATTTATCTCTCTACAATAATACTTCAACAATTCCTAAAAACCATAGAAAAGAATATCCTAAAGAGGAGAGAGAACTAGCTTAGTGCCTGCTGAGCTAAATGGTCATTTTTATTCTCTTAAAACTGGCAGGAACTCTTCTCTCACACAAATTCCTCATCCACTAATAGCTACTCTTGGGCTGCATGAACTATTTTCTTAACTCTTGTTCTGTGGATAATAAATAAATGATTGCTTAAAATAGAACCAAGCCCAGTGGTGCAGTCAGCTCAGGAAGAGAACATCAGCAGTATCAAGATGAAGTTTTCAATCTGTCCGAGAAAAATGCATCTTAATTAGCCAATGTCATCACCCAGATTACCTAGAATATCTTGCATGGCAATAATTAACATTAAACACATCTTGGTCAGTTAGTTTTGTTCCACAGATGATTTTGTGCTGGTACACTGATTTCTTTGGATGGCAGTCAGCAAGCATAATAGGGTTATCAAAGATTTTTTCCTTCTCATTTCTTACAATTCTAGCTCCAAAATCTCAAGGCAGAGAACATTTAGAACATGTTTCAAGTACAAAAATACAAAAGAACTGAGATAAATTGTCTGGTAGAGATTGTAGAGAGCCAGCAAAATTTGTTGAGACTTTCAGAAACAGCACTTATTTCAGTTAAAAGAAAAGCAAATAGATCTACTCCAGTCCATGTGGTATAGCTTCAAGACATACATGAAGCATGGATTTAAGTCAGCTCATACTTGCTGATTTATACACACTAAAAAAAATCCTTTCCATTGAAACACAATCACTTTTTGCAACAGTTATGAAATATGAATCATAAATATCTCTCTCAGGATCAATTCTTCTCTACCTATCCTAAACAAATTATGTCAGTTTCCAAAATTCTGCTCTGTATTTCCTGTCTCTGATTTCTTTGTGCTTAGTGAGTGTATTTTTGTGTTATTGAGTGTGAGTTCATGTTAGCTCACTGAAGGATCAAGGTATATCTCTAACCCCTTCATACACACTTTCCTTTCTGCTTTCCAAAGAGAAAGGAAAATAATGAGGTTTCCAACATTTTCTTGGTTATGCAGGGCTCCTCTGGACCCTCCTGGCTTTTAGAGTGATTATCAACAGTAACTTGCTATTTTCATCCCATCCTGATGTCTTTCTTTTTCTTGGCCTCATTAAAGGGGCCATGCTCTAGCCACTTCTTAAACAGGCTTATTCAATGAATTGGTGTTATCTCACCCTAAGAGAATACCTGCAAAGACCTTGGCCTAAAGGTCCTAAGGTCTTTCAGTGCATCCTGGGTCATCTCCAGTCATCCTGACGAATATCTGGTTACTGGATTCAGATGGCTCTGGAGAAGTGAGACTGGTGACCTTGCACAGCCCTCCCTCACCCAAAACAAAGTCAAGTGTAAGTCATGTCATCATTTCTCTGATGGCATGGTCTTCTTAGGCAATGGAGGATGAACACAAACAAGGTTACACAACTCATCAATCAGTCTATGCCTGAAAGCAGGATTGGAATTGTGTTTAGTCAACTCATGTAGCATACTGCAAGTACTGTTGCCTGGTAACAGTCCTTATAATATCTTGGGAAATCAAGGTCTAGAGTCTAGCTGTACTTTAATGCTTCATCAGAACTAGTTTAAGCTAAGGGTACAAAGCATATGTTTATGTAAACATATGTATATATATATATATATATTATATATACACACACATACATATGCACATATACATATACACACATATACATAAATATGTATATATATATATTGTGTGTGTAAAGGAATTTGTGATAATCCTCCTAAACTTCTTAGAATAGGAAGGAATTCAAGAAGACTATTAGCATATAATATTCCTTTGTATTTTAACATCCCGGAATGGTACAAACAACACTGGGGACCTAAGTCACATCTTAATTTTCTCATTCCTAAAATGGGAATGATCATACTTGTCTACTTCCTTGTAAAACTGTTGTGAAGGTAAACATTTTGCAAACTGTAAAATACCTCTATGAACTATCACATCTATATTCTTATTCCTCATAATTAAAATATTTATTGTCCTTGATCACAGTTTTGATTTTGTTTAGTACTAAACAAATACTATTACATTCCAAGACCATACTCTTTTCCTTTAGGAGGGTATGATCTCTAATGGACATCATTGATGCACAGTAGACATCACAGGTATAAATTATGTACAGTATAACCTATCAATCTATATTTAATCCATATTTCATTAGTCAGTTTCCTTAGATGCATTATATAGGTCATAAACTCATAATCTATATCAGGAGTGCTTCAATCATAAGTAATTATCATTAAAGGTCCTTTGCATTCACAATACATTCTTGATGAAGTATCATTTTATAATTTTACAAAAAAAATCAATTATTAATGTACTTCACATTTCTCAGGTATAATAATCATTAAAGAATTTCTGTCTCTGGTACTGTGCATACGTAATGGAAAGACACAGAAATAAGCAATTAACCAGGTCATTCATTCTTTCATGTAACAAACTTATTGGAATGCCTCACATTTTTTTCACTCAATGGGACGGTCATTATGAGCCACTCTGCTACTTAAAAGTTGTATAATCTTGGGGCAAATCATTTCATTTCTTAGACTCATTGTTATCATCTCTAACAGGGCTTAGAGTGGATGGCCTCTGACTTCTCCGTGAAACTCTAAAGATGTGAACTATTTTCAATGCACACGAACCTCCTTTTATGAACGGGCAATGTTCTAAAGAATACATCCAAAGCAGTAGCCACATTAAAAAAAATGCTTCTAATCACTGTTGATTACAGAAATGCACATTAACGCAACCATTGACAGGTAACAAAAATTGAAAATGACACTAGTTGGAGGGATGTTTACCTTCCCCTCCATACCTGCTAAAACTGAGATCCTTCATTGTTTGCAAGTTGTATCTCTGCCTAGCTACCCTTGCTACAAACTATGGAAGAAATTTGCCTATAAAACATTGTTACCAAGTATTTTTAACACAGTTTGATAGTATTGTTCAGGTATTTTTTTAAAAAGGTATTATTTTTAGCTGAAGAAACAGTAACCTTAAACAAGTTGATGTTATGGCTCTGAAGTGAATTGTGAACGACTTATAAATAAACCTATCCTACTCATGGAAAGATAATTCAGCTTTCAGATGCATTCCAGTCAAGGTATATCTTGTCAGTACCAGCTGACGTTCATTAGTGAACCAGTACTGTGTGGGCAGAACAGGTTTGAAACATAGACAGCCCCCAGCAGTCTAGGAGTAAATGAAGCATTGTGTACAAGCCTCATAGAGCCCATGCCAGTCTTGCTGAATCACCAGGTTTTTTTGGCCCTCACCAGGTTATTTGGTTTATGCTTTGAGTCTGATTCTTTCTCGTCACTTTTTCACCAGTGTTCCTTTCTGCTGCTGTTATGATTTGATTCTTGTCAAAAGGCTAGGACTTAGAACTCTTAGTGTTCCTCCCTTCCCACCAAATCATAGCTCACAGTAGCAGTGTGGATTTGCCCTGCACCTCATCTCATATAAAAGTTGTACCCCACAAAGTTTCTGGGATATCCCTACTATTTGAGAATTTTCCCCCCTTTGCCCTGCAGAATGGATTAAGCTGGTAATAAATGAAGCCCTGAGTCATTGTTTCATCACAAGGAACCAATTCCCTACCAAAGATTCTCCCTCCTGTCACCAATGGATATAAAGAAGGGTCGTTGACTGAAGATCTTGGTCCATCACATTTATGTCGATCAATTTGTTGCCTCCACTAGTGTATCCATTATGAAAGCCAGTGTAATCACTGCAGCAAGAACTACTTTGCAGGGTGGTTGCTCTCACTACTGGAGTCTGTGCCTGCTTCAACAAAATGTTGATGAAGAGTGGAAAGATTGGTGACTTAGTAGCACCTTGTATTCTTAGGAATCTGGTCAATCAAAACAAGCCGAGATTTACTTTCTCTCCAGTTCCTAAATTGATTTCTGTTTGGAAAGTTTTTCATCTAATTAAACAATAGTTCACATTTGTAAACCACTTTCCTTACATGATGTTCTCACAGAACTGATACCATTTTATGAATAAGGACAATGGCTTTAAAAGAATATCACAATCACAAAATTTCAGAGCTAGAAGGGATCTCAATGGTCACCTCATACAACTTCTACCTGAAAAATAATTCCTTCTGTCAATAAATAATTAAAACAGCTTGCACTTATATAGTGCTTTATGGATTGCAAAAATACTTCATATATACAGACCACCCCCAAAGTCTTAGCGGAGTTTCAAGATTTAATAACTTAAAATCGCACTAAGATTTTAGGACATCCTTTATTATAGCATCTGAACCTCATAATATTCCTTTGAGATTAAGTAGTATTGTTATCTTCATTCTATAGAAGAGGAAACTGGAGCTGATAGAGGTTCCCAAGGTTCTTTCCATGGAGCAGGAAATGCATAGTCTCTCCTGCATTATCTCCCCTTGATAAGAACATGGAACATTTCTACCAAGCTCTGTTCTGTCCTAGCAAAAGGCAAATCTAAAGAAGAGTAAGAAGAAGAAAAAGAAGAAAAAGAAAAGGAGAAGGAGGATAAAGAGGAGAAGGAGAAGATGAAGAAAAAAGAAAAGGAAAAAAGATGGGAAAAAAACTAGAGGGAACAGCAATCAGTATTTAGCTTTCTTTTATAGGTTATCATAGAGCAGGAAAGAGGCTTTGCATCCTCGTGAGTCCTAACATGTTTAGGGTACCCCAGTCCTTGAACCCCCTTAAAAGTACCTCACCTTCTCAACAAAGCACAGCATATGGTCACTGTTTTCCTTATGAGGTGCCCATCAGATGTCACCAAGCCTAAACACCTCTTGAACCTAGCAAACTGATTGAAATGTGAAATTAATCCAAGGATTCCGTGATTCCCCTGATCAACCCACTTTATTCTCTCTCACACACACGTCATATTATATATCTATACATGTCATACATATCATATATGCATGAATATATGTATACTTATGCACTTTGACATATTGCAGATAGAAAATGGCAACGAAATTTAATAGGAAGAAGACATCTAACTTGATTGCCTTGGAAATAAAAATTTCCTTTCAGTTCTCCCAGGCTACTGCTTTTCACAAAGCCTATCCGTTTGAATATTTTTTCTGTAATATTATATACATCACTGTCTCCAAAGAATCAAGATTTTCAATGAACCGAAAGTCAGTGGAATTGGTCCGGAGGAGACTGCATATTTCCAATAATGATGTATCAACAAGAAAAGATGGAACGTGTGTATATACACATACACACATATATGTTTGCATATTTTTATATTTATTTGCATATACATATGAGTTGGTCAGGTAACAAGATTGAAGAACAAGAGATAAACAGCCTGAGTAGCATATTTGTCTTCTCAAGAAGTTAAAAAAAAAGCCCAAAAGTTTTATAGAATAGCGTGGGCAAGTATTGCTCAAAATAAGAAAGTGAGAATAGGTTGTGCTCTTCAGTAATAGAATTACCGGCTCTAATAAGATAATGGATCCTTTGAACTGTTGAAGTGTTAAAGGGAAATCCAAAAATTTGCTGATTCAGCATAATCAGGCTCATAAGTAACTGATCAGTTAAGTTCAGAGGAAGTTTCAATGGACTTCTAATCAAAAGACCAGGGCTTATTTAGGCCTACAGAAGTAGGAAGAGTCACCTAAAACCTATGAGCCTCATTCTCCCTATCTATTAATAAAAAATACTAATATTAAACTATACACGTACTGTTATGGGGGAAGTGTCTTGTAAATTCTAAAGAGGGACCTAAATTTATTATTAATTATTATTATAGATAATGTTATTATTTGGAAATATTTAATTAAAGAGACACAGATACTACTTTTGGATGATAGTAAGTTGCTTGTCTAGTGCTCTGTCAACTTGAGCAATTCACCTCACTTCTCTTTCTCTGTTTCCTCTTTGTAAAATGAGACAGTTGAACTAAATGATTTGTAAGGCATATTCTGGCTCTAAAACCTGTTTTACCCTTAGCTCAATATCTACTTAAAAATATATATTTGTTGCACCCACCATGTGATGGTCTCTACCCTGTCTCATGTCATCTACCATGTAGTAGCAGTACCTCCCAACTAATAAAATTAAAAGCAAATGTTACCTCCCCTTAAATTGCCATCTGGTTACTTTGCCTATCATATAATTCTAATCCAAATTCATATGCTTTGTCCCACAAAGCTGATAATCAAAGACTTATATTGGGCTTTTACCAAAACACATTTCTAAGACTTCAGGACAATTTCCTTTAATAATTTCTTGTAATACTGTATCCACAGTTTTTTAAAATGTTAACTTTCAGGTAGTCTGACAATTCTTGTATTGCCTTTGTGGTTTTTTTAAATAAAATGTTTTAGATTGTCTTCTATTTTCTCTGGTTTTATTATTTCTTGATGTCTTATAATGTCATTTGATTCCACTTGTTCAATTCTAGTTTTCAAGTAGTTACTTCCTTAAGATTTTGTATCTTTTTTTTCCACTTGGTTAACTTTAAAACTTAACTTTCAGGTAGTCTGACAATCTATTATCATTTTGTCCTAGAACTGAACACCAAGGATAATAGATTGAGGAAAGGCAATACAATTGGACAATTATCCAAGGATAACTTTAAAATAAGAAGTTAACTTTCTTTTCATAATTTTCTAGTAGTATTTTTATTTAATTTTTTTTAAATCAGGTTATTTTTAATTCCTTTTTAAGTTCTTCTAAGAGTTCTTTTGGAGCTTATAACCATTTGACTTCACTCTTTGGGGTAAAAGTAACCTTTTTTTTTTAACCTCACTGTCTTCTCTGAATATGAACCCAGATCTTCATAGTTCAAGTTCTTTACCCTTGCTTACTCATTAATTTGTTTTATTTTCTTATCATTCAATATTAATCCTGATGGGTAATATTGCCTAAAGTCTTAGGTCCTTCTTACTGTTACTTTCAGAAATCTGCCCAGGGCCTCAAACTCAAGGACTCCTCTTCTCTTCCAATACACAGTTAAGTTCCCTAGGCGTGCTAGCACCAAAATGTGTTTGTTGCCCTCAACCAGTTTGTGATCTCTCCTCCTTACCCACATCCACAGATTATATCTGGTCAGCATCACTAAGCCTGACTTCCTGAGACAGCAGCATCTTCCCTCACTCAGAGTGTGGTGGTATTCAAATGAAAGTTTGTGAGGTAAAAAAGTTTCTGAGGTGAAATTACCTGAGGCTGTGAGTGAGTTGAAAGTTGAGATGAATTTTCCAGGGGCCTATTCTGCTCTCTGACAGAGCTGCTCCATTATCGGTTTTTTCTGTTGATTCAGTGGAATTGACTTGGAAGTGTTTATACTTCAGCAGGCCAAATGACTTTTCTGAGGTCCTCTCAAGTTGTCTTAGAGGACAACTGCTTTACTCCTTATTTTTTGCTGCTTTCTGTTGATTTCATGGTGATTTCCTTTCTGTCTATAGAGGAAATCTGGAAAACCTGGAAATCTCTGATCTACTCCACAGTCTTCCCAAAATGCTTCTATCACATCTGGAATGCTTCTGCACATTTGTGGTGTGTGTGTGTGTGTGTGTGTGTGTGTGTTATCTAATACATGTATGGAGCAGCTAGGTGGCACAGTAAATTAAGTTCCTGCTCTGAAGACAGGAAGTCTCATCTTTGTGTGTTCAAATTTGGCCTCAGACACTTAGTGTGTGACCCTGAGCAGGACACTTAACTATGTTTGCCTCAGTTTCTTCATCTGTAAAATGAGCTAGAGAAGAAAAAGGCAAACCACTCCAATATCTTCGCTAAGAAAACTACAAATGCAGTCACAGAGAATAGAAACAACTGAAAAACTGACTGAACATCAATATAGGCATTAAATGTGAATCTAGTCTATATATCTATATGCAGCTGGTCATATGATGGTTTTATAAGCTTCACATTATAAAGCAATGAAATAAAAGGTACCATGGTTGATAATGATGTTAACCACATAGCCCTTCCATAAATACTGTGCCACTAGTACATAGTGTATCACTAAATTTGTATTGCTTGAATAGGTATTTCTTCAAGGCAAACATTGACAGAAATGGTACACTGATGATCAAAGTTACTTATGTCTTTCCAGAAGCTGACTGAATTGTTAGGGCAGGGTCATAGGAGGCTCACTCTGACCATCAGAACGACGTGAAGAATTTATTGAGCAAATGGATCTGACCTGAGGCAGTGGAAGAGGTGCTGGTATTGGAGGCAGAATTGGAAGCTTGACCATACTACATATATCACATCGAGTAAGTCATTTCTCTTAGCTTCCATGTGACACAGTGGTTTCAACCCCATTGGATGCTTTCATAGGTAACCTTATCAGAAAATCTGTTGACAGGTTGTTGTATAGGTAAGAGCTGAAGTGGTGGGCTCTGAGGTCCATCTTGACTGAGATTCTTTGATTCGGTTTGACCAGGTGTAATTATGGTCCCTAGCAATTTAAAATCTTGAAATCCTGTGTTTCTGTGTATCATTCTGATTAGAAAATGCAAATGTTCAATCAGCAGAAGTGAGGTTCTTCTCTATTGTGTGCACAGTGTTACTACCTGAATCATAACAGTTATGGTTTTTAGTGAGATATAGTGCTGTAAAGGGAGAAATTTGAAGCAATCTCCCCTCTGAGGCAGGACCTATACATAGAGGTGTAGCTTCTTTGCCTGACTCAGAACTTGTTTCATCATTTTAGGTAAAAGAACTTGAAGCCAGGTTTTGGAACCAATTCAAGATGGATGCCTCAAAGAGGAAGAACGACCTTTAGCAGTGACCTTTGGAGCCCAATCACACAGTCAATGAGACAAGGATTCATCCAGCTGCAATGCTACCTTTAGAGGTCAATTTAGCAGTATTAATACAATGCATCAAATGGGCTAAATTTAAGTCAACTTTACCAAGAGACCAAATAGGAGAAAGTATACCCACAAGATATCGGGGAAAAAGGGGAGATGTTTGTACTATTATTCTTGCCTACCATATTGAAGTAAACATTTCTCTGTAAAAGCTAATAGATACTAGGTAGTTAAATGGAATTAGGGCACTAGTCACTGATAACTAACTGTGGGGGCAAAATCTATCCACAGGATGCTTATATTTAAGCCAGCAGAGAAATACTCACAAATCCCTTGGGGAAGTTAATAAATATTTATTAATCAATTACTGCTCCATGTTAGGAATTGTGCTAAATACTAGGGATACAAATACACAAAAAAAGAAAGATAGCCTTTGCCTTCAAGGAGTTTATAGCCTAATGGTGGAAGTCTACGCATAAAAGGCCATCCCAAGTAGTAAAGATATTCCTAGTTTGACTCTGAAAGAGTAGGCCAGAGTACCCTTGCTCTGTGGGGCATGTGCGCGCGCGCACGTGCACATGGGCACACTGGACCCATAATTTCAATTGCCTCTCAGGAGAGAGAAGATAGTATAGTGGATGGAGAACCCTGCTCAAATTTATGAAATTCTTGGTTCAAGTCTTGCCTCTGACTTAACATTTAATGACTCAGGGCTCCAGGCAATTCTGTTTATCTATAAGGTTCAGAAAGTGTATTATCTGTATTGCTAGAAAGAGTTTCCTTGCTAGGAATTCTTTTGACCAAAAAAAAAAAAACAAACTCACAGTAACAATCCAAAAATGTAATTCAATAAGCATTTATTAAGCACATATGATGTCCCAGGAAAAGTGTTAAGTTCTGGGAATAAAAAATTAATAAAGGCATTCTCTAATGAGTTACAATCTTAAAGGGAGAGGCAACACCCAAAAGGACACAGTGTTGGGAGAGGAGAGAAGACCATTGAATTGAGAACAGTCAGAGCAGCTAGATGCCTTGGGGGATAGAATGACAGGCCTGAAATCATCTTCCTGAACTCAAATCTGGCCTCAGTCACTTAGTAGCTGGTATGACCCTGGGCAAGTCACTTTACCCTATTTGCCTCAATTTCTTCATCTGTAAAATGAGACGGAGAAGGAAATGGCAAACCACTCCAACATTTTTGCCAAGAAAACACCAAATGGGGTCACAGAGAGTCAGACATGACTGAAAATGCAGCAGATGCAAGGTGATGTGACTTAAGAGCTCAATTTATGCCTTATATAAAGGAAGGCATTGGAAAGTATGTGATACTCTGCCCTCTAGACTTCCTAATAAAGGTGAGAGAAGGTTGAGGAAAGTGTAGTCAATCAACCTTTGAGTTAGTAGTTTGGTGACAGTATTAGAGATGATGAGCTCATGCTGGGAGGAGCTTCTTACTCCGCGGAGTTGAGACCAGGGAGGGCAGCAGGCACAAGGTAGAGTGAAAATAAATATCAGTCATGCAAAATTGTAGCTTTATCTATCTATCTATCTATCTGTTCATTTATTTGTTTGTTCATTCACTCATTTATTTATTTATGCCAGAAGTAGCATTCAATATATTTTTCTTTTCAAATTTCTAGTATCACTTTGCCTGGATGTCTTTTCAATATTTCAGGTTTAATTTATTTATTCTTTCCTCATTAGATTGTAAGTGCCTTGATATCTGAGGCATGGCATAACTTTCTTTTTAAACTTACTGCCTATCCCAGTGTCTTGGGAATATAGGAAACACTTTGTATTTCTAGGGACTGTTCCTTCATAAAATGAATTATGTTCATAAACTTTTTAGAAGACGTCTATTGCAAAATTTCATGTCCATCAATGAGATAGACAGAGTTGGTTAATGTTGTTATATTCATAAACATAACTTCCAAGTCTAGGCATTATTCTTGCTCTTTCTAATGACAGATGATATTAGCATACATTAGGGGTGATTTTCATTTGCACGGGTGTCTTTGGATTAGTGTAACTGTGCAAGTATAGGTTATTTGAAATTCTGGGTTTGTATTGCCATTTCTTTCTAATTAAAATGACTTCTGCATTAACTGAGCTATGACTGCCTGTATAGATTTCACCAGTACCAGATTTCTATCAGATGAGAGTGGTAATATAGCACAAAATATTTCAGGTTCTAGGATGGCACAAATCCTACAACACTGACATAAGTCACCTTTAACTTCAAGAATATAGTGAGACCGCAGAGGTCAAACTGAGATGACTGATTAAGCACTACACAAAATTTTGAGATTGCTAGATGTTCAATGGTCAGTTTTCATCTTTGTAGAGTAAGAAAGCAATGACTGAATATCATGGACCATCAATTGCTTTTAAGCCCCCAAGAACTATTTCATGACATCGTTCTGAATTTTGCTGAAACCCAGTTGCCAATTCCACCTATCATATTGCTTATATGCATTCTAAGTTCTTATCATTCCATCATTCCATCCAGATCAGGTATCTGTCATATGTACCCTCTAGTTTATCTCATAGTGTCATCATTTTTATGAAACAAATTCTGGTATTTCTGCCTCTTTTAGGCAAGTTTATTGAGGAATCCAGATATGTAACAGATTGAAGAGTTCCCCAGCTTGATAATTCTTTAAGCAGATTTAGAGTTTGATACGTTGCCATCACTGTACTGTAACAGCTGGTCTCATAAAGACATGCAGATGGGACAGAGGGAGGTCCTGAGGGAATATGGTATTAGATGGGTCATTTTTAATAGGTGGAATAAAGCAAAGTAAGTGAGGCAAAGTGGCAAAGAAGAGTGCCAGGATTGAGACAGGAAGAACTGAGTTCAACTCTGGCTGCAGATACTTATTAGCTGTGATACCCTGGACAAGTCACTGCTTCAATTTGCTCATTTGTAAAATGAGCTGGAGAAGGAATTGGCATCATTGCCAAGAAAACTGCAAAGGGGACTTGAAGAGTCAGACATTACTGAAACAACTGAAGAATAACAAAAGGAAATGTCAATTCCTCATCAAGCACTTATCTAAGGGAGTATTTGAGTGTCAGAGCTCTAAGGGCACAAAAGGGGGTAGATAGGGTTGAAATAAAGAATCAAGAATGCCAATTTTTTCCTCCTTCATAGCTATGCTGAACATTATTGAAAAGTAGTTAATTAATGTCAGTGTTACAAAAAGAGACTCTAGGTGAACCTTGGTACTGAACTTGGTTCTAATTTCTATTTCTTTGTTTATCTATGTTACTTTGGTGACACCTTTTAGCTTTGAGGTTTAAAGAAAGTCATTGGCTTCATGTTTGGTTCCTCTTATTATGGAGTGGGAACATTCAGTATTCTCTAGCAGAATTATTAGTATATGCTTATTTGATGACTCAACAAAATGGTCTGTGATCATATACATACATATACATATACACACACACACACATATATATGCATATATAAATATATAATATATGTATATATACATACACACAATACATATATGCACATGTAAGCATCTGTATTCATTTATGCATTTATGTATATGTGTGCAAATCTATATATGTGTATATATAATGTATATCTACACTACACACACACACATTTATGGCATATATTGGCAGGCTGCAGATATCAGTATATAGTAGCTTTAGAAACAGTCTCAGCCTTTTAACATTTATAAATTGAAAGGATTCCTCAAAGGATTAGGATAGTAAATATCAAATTTAATGATCATCATTCTGTTGGGAAACTTCAAAAATAAATAGAATGATGTGGACCTTTCCTGTACCTCCCTTATTCATAATTGCAATGGAAGGCAGTAGAGGTAACAGAACACCATTTCTTGGTGTGGTTTCAGCTTGCCAGGGCCTTCTCTGGCCACCCACATGTATTTAATAGCCTCTGGGGTCTGATAGTATCAATGATTCTGGGAGAGCAAAGAAAGGAACATAGAGCTCTTGATATAAACAGCTGAGATAGCTTTTCCTTTAGGTATCTTATCTCTGATCATCTCCTGTTTATGTCAGGCAGAGGAAAATATCTCTGCTGTGCACTGGTGAGCGAGGAACTTGCAGTACAACCTCTGATGTAATCATTGTTCAATGAGAGGGAAGAAAGTGCAATATCTTGAGCTATTGATTTAATGTTTTACAAACATAACAGGTTGACTTCTCTGTCATGGCTTTTGATTTAAGTTCCCTCTGTTATTCTGAGCTCTCCTCATTTTTTTTTTGTTTCACTTCTCCTTAATACGAAGACAACCTCTTTGCAGCACTGTCTTAAACAACATTGTCTTTGCTGACAAAACTCACAAATAAACAAAGATTTTCTGAGCACTGGACCTGCCAGAGTGCATACATTCTAGGTACAAGCTAAAATAATGTTGGCTTACATCAATCATACAAGTGCAAAACATCAGTCTTACTTTCTGAGAATACAAAATAAATTCACCACTATCCCATCACTAACTAAGGTGAAGGAAGAGTAGCCTTGTGGGATTTCTCTAATCAGCTTTGACAACTGGAGCACATGATTCAAGATGATTTAAATGGTCTGTGACAAAAAGGTAGTTAACAGTCTGTGAAATGTCCATTATCCTTAGTTGGAAGGATCCTACTGATTTAAGATCTTGCCTTGGTCCCACAGGGCATTAGAGAGCAGGGAAACACTAGTTCAACAACAAGCAACAAAGAGCAATCAATCTGAGGTAAAACTGTTAATGTTTTATGAATGTGCTCTGAATACCCAAAGGGGGCAAGTTAATCAGTAGAGCAAGATAGAGCACGTCACTCAATGTCCGCTCTTTAATGTTCTCCAAGTAGATAGGGAAGCTCTTGTTTAATCAGACTCTAGAGTGGTGCTACATAGACCTATAATAATTATAGTCTATCCAAAGTGACAACGTGGACTCTTCTCTCTTGGAGGGGAAAGCATTATGAGCTCTGCATAAGGGGTGACTATGTGAGTTGGAATTGAACTTTGGATTTGTAGGAGCAACAAATATCAGGCTGAAAGCTACTCATCCTTCCTTTCTAAGCAAGGGGAACCCAGGATACCTCCTTAGGCTATAATTCCTATAAGCCTGGTTACATCCAGAAAATAAAACTTTTCTACGCTATATTGGATAGAATTTGTCACATTTTATGTGACATACCATCACATTTTGAAAATGAAAAATGTAGGCTAAACAAGAGAACTCATGCTGAGTGATGAATTCTTTCTCAGTCAAAAAATTTAATTTGAACTAATGATGTATTTTAGGTCTTTACTTTGGTTCTAGGAAAATATAAGGTTTGATATAAAATTCAAAGTCCTTTATAGGACTAGTAGTATGGTGTCAACAATTGTTTAATGTCAATAGAAAAAAACACTACAACACTGATGTCATTCTATCAACAACACCTATGAAATTTTCATATTTGATCCACTTGGGAAAATCATTCACACAAGGTTCAGTGACAAACTATATATCAACCTCATGCTTCACTGAAAATGAGTGAAGAAAATTGTTTAAATACTGACTTCAAAAGTCAAATATGAGGGCAATATAATACCAGTACCAGGGCAGTTACCCACACATTGCTCATTCATGTCCTATGGGGAATGAAAGGAAGCTTGGTCGTGTCATCTGAATAGTTTGTGGTGACTACAGGGAATGAAGATCACTCTATTTATGTAATAAAAATAAGAGACAATAGAACAACAGATTATATAATAGTCCTAGGTCAAAATGGGTATTATGACAGGGAAAGTATTCTTTCTCTTTGATTTAACAAGAGGCAGTACTATTATGTAGTTCTTGCAGGTAAGGACATATTGAGCAAGTTCTCTGAATAGATTGAGTTAAAATAAAAACAAAAACAAAACTTGAACAGAAAAAAAAAACTACTTACACCAGAATAGAAAGGCTCGCCAGACACACATATCACATCCTGCTCCTGGATCATCAAAATATCTTTGGCTAGGTGCAGTCGCACTTTGAAAGGTTCCTGATTACCATCCTGCAGCAAACAAATTCCTGTCTTTGTCTTTAGTGGGAAAAAAAAAACAAGAAAGAAAGAGAGGGGAAATAGTATGCTTAGTTTCCAAATTGTTATTTAAATGACCAAATTACATTAAAACATCAAGAATAAATAGCATTTGTGAGCTGGTCAAATACCCTGATGAATCTAGGACTAAAGCTTTAATAGAGCTTCTTGTGTATATAAAAAAAGAAGGTAACCATTTAAATGAAAGTAAAGCTATGAAGAAATTGAGTTTTTGTGTTAGAAAATGAATATCGAGTCTCTCTTAAAAATGAGAATTTTGCCTCCAGTTTTTCTAAATAACATTAATTCTAAGTCTTGGTTTTGCATGGTTTTTAATTGCAAAGTGACAAGATATTCTATGGATTGTCTTTCTTGACATCATTCTGGTCCTTCAGTACTTACCCTTTAACTTTAATGCAACTATATGCCATAGAAATATAGCAGGAAGCTGATTTGGAGCATTT
This sequence comes from Potorous gilbertii, assembly GCA_028658325.1. Lineage (NCBI taxonomy): Eukaryota > Metazoa > Chordata > Mammalia > Diprotodontia > Potoroidae > Potorous > Potorous gilbertii. Next base: position 35,662,389 of record CM053773.1, read on the forward strand.
CTCATGGATTTGGGCATGAGTATTTTATCTTCATAGTCAGGGACACACGTCCTCTGGCTCCTTCCTAAAGGGCATAAAAAAATCTCTGTGGAAAGCTATCTGTTGACTCATGCCCTTTAGGAAGGGGCCAAATCATGTGTCCCTCTCCACTGAACCAAGTATTTGGAGAAAATTCAATCCATCACCACCACCACCACCAATACCATCCCCACCCTCCCACTCCCAACCTCCTCACTCCCAGGGAAAAAAAAAGGTTAAAAAGAATTAGCAAATCGGTTCTGTGTGGTGGAAAGAGACAATAAGGTAACTAATTGTTTGAGGCATTGTAATTACCTATTCTCATTTGTTATTTTGTTGTGGAAGTGATTCTGCGTTATTGAGGTCAATGCCAAAGTACTAAAACCTCTGTTAAGTCCTTCTAAGATAGAAAAAATTTTCCAATGTGGCTCAGCACTTCAGTATTTTCCAAAGGATCAGCCTATCTAGAGTGGATAAACTCATCTTCAGAACATTCTTACTAAGTGACAAAAATTTTCAGCTACATTACATTGTTAAGACCAGTAATTAAGCCATGAAGGAATTCTGTTCTACCTCTGCAGTAGAAGAAGTAATTGTACTGAAGAAATCACAGATCCTTGAAGTAGAACAATAAATCACTGAACCAATTGTGTCTTTTGATTTTGGGGGGTCTCCTAAGTCTGTAGTGTTATCCCAGACACATAGAATACAAACATAAACTCACAGCAAATAATTCACTCAAACTCTTCCACTCCAAGAGATCATTTTAAGAACAGAGCCCAATAATAAACATGAGATAAGATATGGGATTTGTGTCACATAAGGGTACAGGAATTGGGGAGGGGAATATTTATTCAGTGAGTGAACTCTTTCCCTTAATTATTTAGTCACTACAAAGATTGAATTGCTACAAAGAAGGAAGCCTCTCTCAATCTTCCTTTTGACTTATGCCTTAAAATACAGTCTCAGTCTATCAAAAAACTATAAGGTGATAGAGTGATGAAGTGAAGCCTAGGTTTTAAAGGATAATTGTCTCTAACATTTCTGGTTATCTCTAGATTTTAGAATTTCTACAAGAATTGTTTATATCTTGTCACTTATAGCATCTTCCTTAAAATTTTTAGTATTCTTGGAATACTATTGTGTTATAAGAAATGATGAACAAGTGGACTTCAGAAAAACCTGGAAATACTTACATGAACTGATGTTGAGGGAAGTGAGTAGAACCAGGAGAAAATGTTCACAGAAAATGTACACAATAATAGCCACAGTATGTGATGACTGACTTTGATAGACTTAGCCCTTCTCAGCAATTCAAGGACCTAAATAAAGCAATTCCAAAAGACTTATGATGGAAAATGTCATCTGTATCCAGAGGAAGAACTATGGAGTCTGACTACAGAGTGAAGTAGACCATTTTCTTCCTTTTGTTTTTCTTTCTCATGATTCCTCCCATTTCTTCTAATTATTCTATACAACATGACTAAAGTGAAACTAGGTTTAATAGAAATATATATGTAGAACCTATTGCGTGCTGTCTTGGGGAAGGGGGAAGGAAGAGAAGAAGAGAAAATTTACAGGTTGTGAAAGTGAATGTTGAAAACTAAATAAATTAGTTTACTTTTAAATAGTGAAAATAGTATTTTGTACATGTATTTAAAAATTATAAAATGAATGATTAATTCTATTTAAACATGCAATGTAAATGCCTGGAAATAAACTCATCATCCTTTTGGCTAGAGGTTTCTAGCATCTGCAATTATATGAGAAGTTTTTAGTGCAATCTCTTCATTTTACACATAAAAAAATTGAGACCCAGGAAAGTAAAATAACTTGGTGGATCTATATGTTACCTAGCTCCCTCAGTGTAGACAATGATCTTGCTCTATTGAAATGTTTCTCTTTCTTCCAAGCCTACCTCAGATAGCATCACGATGAAGCTTTTCAGACTAGATGTAATTTCATTTTCCTTTGAATAACTTGGAACATACTGAATCCTTTAATTTTTGTTTTTCAGTTGAGTCAAGTCTGACTCTTCCTCATTTGAGGTTTTCTTGGCAAAGATATGGTACTGATTTGCCACTTCTTTATCCAGCTCACTTTTACAGATGAGGAAACTGAGAGTTAGGTGATTTTTCCAGAGTCATACAGCTAGTAGTGTCTAAAGGTAGATTGTCTGAGGCTAGATTTGAATTCAGGAAGATGAGTCTTCCTGACTCCAGTCCTGGCACTTTATCCACTATAGCACCTAGCTATCCAAGACCCTCTTAATACATTATACTTAATAGTCTGTCAAAGCCTCAAGGACAGGGAGTCTGTCTTCTTTTTTCTTTAACCCATAGACCATGACTTCGCCAAATGTGACTTGCAAATAATAATTGAATTAAAACGGCATCATCAAGTGGATATATGACCAGAGAAAGGAATGTCTCGGGATGGAAGAATTATAGATAAGAAACAAAACAGCCTGAGTGCTATACTCCTACACATGAAATATTTAAAAATCAGACAATAGCCTCTAGGATATTAGGTGGATCCTCTATGGAGTATTTGTTCACACAAGTGTGGAAACAAGAATTAAATCAGATATAAAAGTCTGGAGGAGCTATGATTTGTAACGTTTAAAGGGATTACCCACTCCAATGAGATGACAAAACCACTGAAGTACTGGACTGTAAATATTCCAAGCATCTATCACAAAATCTTGTAGAGAGTAGATTTCAACAAGCTTCTTGAATTATAGTGAATTAAAAAATGATATTTGTTGAATTGAATATAAATGAATACTTGAATAAACTGGAACAGTGATTTTGTTTTGCATTTTTCATAGGGGAATACCTTCTACTCATAATGCAATTTGTGCAGGGTATCAAAATAGATTGAAACTAGAAGATACCACTGAAATAAAATGTACAATAAATGAAAAGTTCTTTTTTGGTGCATTTACTTTTCTTCCACATGAATATGAAACAATAGCAATGGTGTATGTACTCATCTCATTTTCTCATTTTGGCAGCATTTTGAAGGATAATTCACATTATATATATATATATATATATATATATATATATATATATATATATATATATATACACACACACACACACACACACATATACATGGATATATATGGATAGATAGATAGATGATAGATAGATAGATAGATAGATAGATGGATAGCTAGGTGCTCCCATGGATAAAGTATCAGTTCTTCTAAAAACAAAACTCATGGTCAGTTGAGGAAGGGGTAAGGCTTCCCCTAATACCACCCTGGAACAATGGAGATAAACCTAGATTCTTCCCAGCTAAAGATCTTTTCCCCCGTTCAGTCAGATTTTGTACTTTGGTACATTTTTGAATAATGCAAAGGCAAATTTTTGAATTATGAGCAGATTTCCAAGGAGGTAGACTGGAAAGGGAAGTAAGAGAAAATCAAAGACATCATTTTTCTACTTCTTAGTTGTATGCATAGGGCTAATCCTACATCACTTCCAACTAAGATCTAAGTAAAACAAAAAACAAATAACTGTCTGGCATTACAAATCTTGGTAAGGAACCCTAAGTACCACTGCTCTCCTTGAAGTATATCTGCAGTTTTCAATTATTATTTCCCATATGCATTAACTGCTCTATCATCAGGATATAACAGGAGGTCACTCTTTTTTTTTTTTACTCAGAAACAGTTGGAAGGCAATGTGTTTCCTCTGAAATAACCTCCAACTTGTCCAGTCTATATCTTGTTTGTGTATGATTGAGTGTTGTTTTTCCCATTAGACTGTGAGCTTTTTAGGAGCAGGGACTAATTTTACCTATAGGAAAAGAAATGTGGAGGTCTTTATAAAAAGCTACCTTTAATAGTATACCAATGCCATTTTTAAAAAGCCTATGTAGAATGTTTTTTAAAATCTTGTGATTTTACTAGTATGGAGAAGTCCAGGTGAGAAAAATTTCATTATCAGTGCATAAAAGTACTTTCCCTGCCACTTAAAGTCTTAAAGAGTTGACTGAGACACTGAAAGCTTACTTGACTTATCAGGGCCACAAAGACGGAATGTGTGTCTTCCAGACCTTGAAGATGGCTCTCTATCTACTATACCATAGCTCTGTCTCAGTGCAATTTTCCTGACCAAAAATTCTCTTTCCAATATCCCTAGTCATTCAACAAAATGAAAGATATTCTTTGGGGGAAATTTTCAAATTGTCATCACATATAACATTCAGGTCAAGAACAAAACTATCACAAGAAATGCAAATGTTTGGACAAGTCGTAAGAAATGAAACTAAAAATAGAGACCCAATAATAACTGAAGCACAGTCCATAACATGTACGGTTAAGTAATCAGGCACTATAGCTTCAGCTCTAAAAATTAACATGTTTACTTCTAGCTCAGAATATAGAATTTTTTAACCATGAAATCTCACAACTTTTAATGAGTATGACATTTCATACATTGTAGAATACTAAAACAACATGACTACATTATTTCATGCATAACACATAAAGCCAGATTTATATTTCATTACTTTCCTTTATGCCTGCTGATCCCTTACCTATAACTCCCTCTCTCTCTTCTCTACATAGCTAAATATTTGCCTAACCTTCAGTGCATATTCCCCCTGAATCCTTCACAAGTCACTTCAGTCTACTGTGTTCTCTCTCCTCAGAAATGACAGCTCTAATATCCTGAAATATTTATTAGATAATTAATCTTATGTAGTTTCATGACAGCACCTGTATTGTTGATTTTATTGTTATTTAAATCAAATTCCAAAGCACCATGGGTAGCAACTTTCATATAGTAAGCTCTCAATGAATATTTGTTGAAATAAAATAACCAAAAAGTTCACTTGACTGAACCTGTTGAAATCTGTCTTTTCCTCCTTTTCTTTCATTTATACTTGAAGTATAAGCTTCTTGATGGGCTGGAAATGTGTCTGATTCTCTCTTACATCCTACACAATGCATAACCTGGTGATTTACACATAGAAGGAATTAAATAAATATTTGCTAAATCAAATTTATTTTCACCATGGAAGATGGCAGTAAGCAAGCAACTGACCTTGGAATAGCCTAGTCAACACAGCCTGGTCAATGCAAAGATAAAATAAATTGAGGTCATGTCTACTACATATTTACAAGCAAAAACATATCCAGCATTGTAATAGAGTGAAAAGAACACTGAGTACTGAGATCAGAAGTTTGTCCTGTCATAACCTGGTTATGTGATTTTATTGACTCAGGCTACTAGGTTTCAAGTTCTGTTGATGCTGCTGCCACACCGTCTCTCTCATGCATCCCTTCTTATTGATCAGGAAGCATTGATCATCTACTATGCTATGGGTATTGTACTAGATGATAGATAGAAAAAAGAAAAGTAAGACAGTCCTAACAATGTTACTGCCCTTAGTTCAGAATTTTATTTCTCTGTTGGCTAGAATATTATGATTCCCTGACTGGCATCCCAGCCTCTACAATCCACCCTTCATGCAGCTGACAAAATCATCTTCCTAGGACACAGAATGCTTCTCCCTGATAAAATGTCTTCATTGGCTTCCTATTGTCTTTCAGAAGACATACTATCTTCTTAGCCCAGCATTTGGGCTAATTATGGCAAGATGTTATCATGCGGCTGTAATCTATTTTTCCAACCTTATTTCACATTAATACATTGGACATATTCTGCATACCAGGTGAACTAAACTATACCATTCCCCAATTTTATTCTGTACCTTTCTGCTTCAAAATGTTTGAGTCAAGCATCTTCCATGACTGGATAACAGTGTCTTCATGGAACCTACTCAAATCTTCCTTTTCCTTAAAATCAGCTCAGGTGATATCTCTTCTTTTATGAAACCTTACACCAACTGATTGAAAGTGATTTCTCCTTCCTAAAATTTTCTCCAGGCATTTTGTCTTGATATTTCATTGTCTATCACATTCTGTTTTTCATCATATTTCATATTATGCTAATCTCACCTAGTTCTCATAGATTATAAGGATATAATGCTATATTTAATCTTTGTGTCCCTAGCAGGTTCTTTCTCATAAGTGTTAGTATATGGATATTTGTTAAATTAAATTTCATTTCAAATAAAGTATGACAAAAATATGCTGTAATTGAAGCAAAATACTAAGAATATCACTATAACATATCTTCTGTTCCAGGAAGTAACTAATTTTTAAATATAGTTATATGAAAGAAAACTATTAACAGGGCCAGTTTCTCTCTCTCTCTCTCTCTCTCTCTCTCTCTCTCTCAGATTTGATTTCATATGACTTTTAAAATTATGAGATACAATTTCTGTTCAGAAATATTTTGATTTCACCCATTGTCTCCAATATGAAATATTGTGTTTCCCTTTTAAATTAATAATTTTTTCAGGGAGGCCTGGAAAGACTTATATGATCTGATGCTGAGCGAAAGGAGCAGAACCAGGAACACTTTGTGCACAGCAACGACCACAGTGTGCGAGAGTTTTTTCTGGTAGACTTGGAACTTTGTAATAACACAAGAACTTACGGAAAAAAAAAATCCCAATGTCAATTTTCTAAGGCAAAATGCCTTCCCCACTCAGAGAAAGAAATATGGAAGTCATTCGCAGAATGTAGCAGATCATGTTTGTGTGTCTGTGGGTTTTAGTGTATTATGTTTTGATTTGTTATATGATTTCTTCCACTTATGTCAGTGTGACTACATAACATCACT
>CM053773.1:35669613-35715559 GCA_028658325.1 Potorous gilbertii
GGGGGTATAAAATCTTAATTCTAAGGAAGTGATTGTAGAACATTTATAAATAAATAAAATAAAAATTAAAAAAAATAAATTTCCAAAGATTCCTCATATATGCTGTTAAGATTTCACTTTAAAGGAAAAAAATGTTATATTATAATTCTTAATTGTTGTGAAACTAATATCCAGTGTTATACAGATTATTGATTTTTCAAGGAAGTAAGAAATGGAAGAAGAAAAATTTTAAACAACACCTTAAAAGATTAAGCTCTCATAAAAACAAAAGAAGGAGTCTTTTAAATTAAAAAATTACATATTCATTTGCACTTTAATTCCAATTAAAAATTTTCACATTTTCTTCAAGCAATATCATCTGGTCATTTCCTTTTTCATGTCGATTTCTTCATCTTCATATTGCTTTTCATCTCTAACAGATAGAGCAAAATTCATTTCAGGGAAAATCTAAAGTTTTCATAAATTTTCCATAAATTTAAAATAAAATTTACTCAGGACATCCTTTTTTTTACGTAAATACTTTATATTTATGCGACAACACTTAAGAAATGTAGGGCAACGACTAATTGCATTTGTCTTTGCTTGTAGAGATTTCATTATCCAGTGAACAATAAGTAGACATTTTCCTGAATTCTTCATAAAATATTAATCATGAGTATATTCTTTTAAAAGAACAGTGCTTGAGAACAGGGCTCAAGTCCCTAAACTTTGCTTTGTTATAGACCACTGTAAACTTTAAGACATGAACTAAGCTGTATTCACCCTTATTTCTCCCTCAGGGACTAACACAGTACCTTAGACAGACACATAATAAATGTGTATTGAATTAAAGAAAAAGCATTGGTGCAACCAGTACTCTCAGTTTCCTACTACTAGCCTGAAAGATGATATCTCTCTAAGGTGTATTACAAACAATTCATTTCAGCAATAAATGTTAATAATCCACAATTATATAGCAAGTTTATAAAGGGCATCCCTGTTAAATTGTGCAAAGTGTAAGTATGATTTCTTCATTACTTAGATGAGGAAAATTAAGAGACCTGCTGAAAGTCACACAATTTGAACCCAGGACATTCTTGATTTCTAGTCAAGTGTTTTTACCACGATAACACTATAGTAGGCTAACTCTTAACAAAGAAAACCCCAGTATCCTTTTCTTTAATGCTTTGGAGTATTAATGGTTTCATCAATATGGGTATTATATTGATATGGATTACAACACATCTATACTGCATCCTGTATGATTCTTGTCTTTGTTCTCCCATAAATCTGGCAAAAAAGAGCTGTAAAGCTAGAAGTCCTTCCCCCTGACAGTGTATTAATGTTTAATTAATGTTGCTACCATTTGTTTGAACAGAATGGCTTTTCACAGTAATTATGCAGGGAATAATACATGTGTAAGGGGAAAAATTCAGTCAAATCAATAGTCTGATAAAGTTCATGTTGAAGACACATGGTTGCCTGGGCAAACACTGGTTTCTCCATAATGGTAGGAAGGTAGTATTACTTTAATAGTTCAATGGGAAACTCTTTGGTTCATATTTGAACCTGCTATAGATTCAGTCAGGCAAATCTAAGTTAAAATAATACTTGCTTGTATTTTTCTTGAGGGAGGCTTTGGGATAGAGTGAACAAAATGACAACAACACAAACAAAACAAACTCTCCACCTACCTCTTCACAGCTAGTCCTGAAATCCATGTGCTATGGCACAGTAAAGAGTATCGTCTGAAATAGATAGAGAAATAGTACACCATTAAATTCAATATTGATGGGAACATGAGTTGTAAAATTACAAAAATTATAAAAACAAATGTCATGGCCTTTTTGGCAAATTGTGTTTCTGACTATATATAAGTGTCAGGGACTCCAACAGTGTAATGAAGTGAGAGGAATAAGGAGAAAATAGGCCCTATTTCCCAGCTTGTATAAATATTCCTGATTTTATTCACTGTGATTAAGAAAGTACATTTCCATACCCCTCTCCATTCTATCAAGCATTCAGACATGACTTACCCTATGATTAACCTCTTCTTACAAGTGCTAGCTTATTTCTAACATTTATTTGGAAAGTTGTATTTGCAGCAGGGAAAGAACCTTCAAAAGAGTAATTAAAAGTTGCTTTTCATACGGTTATCTTTTACAAAAGGTTGACTAATCTTTTTTTTCCTAATTAAAAAGATGCATGCATGAATAATTTGCTCCTTGAACTTGATATTTTCTTCACAAACATTACTGCTCGGAGAAAATAAACCATTTATCAAAGAGGCTAATTTTCAGAAATTTCTCTGTCGTGAAGTAGAGGAAATTACTTCAAACAGGATTAGGTAGAAAGTCACTGGTTTCACATAAGTGAATCCCACAATTACCGAAATGACAGATCTAGGCCTAAATGAATCTCAAGATACACTTAAGCTTCTGTAAAGTGCAGGTTTAAATAGCTTTGCTTTAGTTACAAGGTAAATTTAGTGGATTATGTTATTGTCATAGAACACTGCTATACTGTCACTACAAAATGCCAATGAGATGAAGTATAATAATTTAGAAAAAAGATGTCAAAGCAAAATAAATTCTTAATTTCAAAATAGAAAATACATGACATTATGACAATAAATAATGCTATGCTTATTTGCTGTCTTCTATAGCGCTAGAGTGTTTAATATATCTTATACGAGATACAAGTGAAATAGACTGAAAATTTTCTCAACATTGTCATTGAACTGATAAATTATTGGTGTTTAGGGAAAAGGAATAATATCTTTTATTGATGTTCATTTACTTTCATTTAAAACAATGTGTGCATTCTTTCCTATTTAATAAAAATAATAGCCATCATTTATGTAATGCTTTAAGATCTTAAGAATGCTTCACAAATATTTTATTTTATCCTCACAATCACCCTAAAGATAAATGCCATTATTATTCTGACTTTATAGATCAGAAAACTGAAGCAGATAGAGTGTAAATGATTTGCTCAGAGTCATACATGCAGATCATTTTTTTCTGAGGCTGGATTCAAACTTAGATCTTCCAGAATCCACTTCCTTTATTCTATCTATTGCACCACCCTACAGTCTTCTATTACTGGGTAACATGAAAGAGCTATTTAAAATTCTGAAAAGTATGCATAAACAGTTCTAATAAGAAGTCAAATTGGTTCTAAGAAATTAAAAACCTTAGAGATTTCACATATGGTTAAAAGTATATGTGAACTTCTCACATATAAATGTAGTTTCATTTTACACATGAGCTTAGTTAATAATAGTTCAGGGCCCAGCATTCATATCATTATCATACCTATGTAATGTAAAGAAGATCTGATACTTAAGGATTTCTTGTGCAATATGAGGAGAAATCTTAGACATTAACAAGGAGTTGATTCTGAAGGGAATGGAGAAAGTAAAAAAAAAATCCATTAATCATTGACCCATATTTTTTTAAGTGCCCATAATTTGCCAGGCATTATGGACACTGAGGAAAAACAAATAGAAAGGCAAATCCTTAAACTTTTAACATTTGACTGCAGAGAATAATAATAAAAAAGATTAAAATTACCAGACACTAGTAGTCTACAGCCTTGGGCAGGGAGTGCAGTTACACAGTAGATGATGTGACTAGCCACTCTTAATGATCTTTGGAAGATAGTGCATAATGGGAGAGGCATTGTAAGGTAGGAAGAGTGGAAATGCTGTTCTAATTTTCCAAGAAAGAGAGGGGAAGGGAAGACTGAAGAGAATGGAATCTGTAATAAATGTCATAGAGTTTGATTTCAGTTTCTGACAACACTGTAGAATATATCATTAAAGGAATGGTTAATACATATAAAGACAAGCTGTGATTAAAAAGAACCATCATTTTATTATCAGTAATAGATCACATCAGTCTGGCAACATTTTTCTATAAGGGGGAAGAGGATGAGGATGAAGTAGAGCAAAAAGGGAGAAAACAAGAGGATGAGGATGAAGTAGAGCAAAAAGGGAGAAAACATATTGTGCTGGGTATATTAGAGGGATGCTTTAGTCAAAGCATATTACATATATTTGGTAGTCTTTCATGATTTACTCATGGAAAATATAGGAAAATAAGGGCTAGATGATAATTAAGCTAGGTGAGTTTAAAAGTGGTTGAAAGGCCAGACCCAGAAAGTAGTCATTAATGATCAGATACAAATTTAGAAAGAAATTTCTAGTGGAGTAACCCAAAGATCTATAGTTGATCCACTTCATAGATAGATATGGATATCCAGATTATAGATAGATATACACCTCTTTATATTGCCCTAGATTTTATATATATATATATATATATATATATATATATATATATATATATATATATAATTAATCTATCTATATCAATATATTTCTATTTGTTTTGTTATTTAGCCATTTCAGTCATGTCCAACTCTTCATGACTCCATTTGGGTTTTCTTTTCTTGGCAAAAGTATTGGAGTGGTTTGCCATTTCCTTCTCAGCTCATTTTACAAATGAGGAAACTGAGACAAACAGGGTTAAATGACTTGACCAGTCACAGAACTAGTAAGTTTCTGAGACCAGATTTGAATTCAGGTCTTTCTGGCTCCACACTTAGTGCTCTATCCACTGCACTACCTAGCTGCCCCTGTTTATATCTTTCTATATATACTATCTATAGCAATACCTATATGTCTACCTACTTATACCTATACATTCATCATCTATCTAATCTATCTATCTATCTATCTATCTATCTATCCATCTAATAGAAGAACTGACCTTAGAGCATGCTCAAATTTCCCCTTTCTGGTAGATTATACAATGCATGAAAAATATATTCTTATTTCTAATCCAACAGTTGGAGCCTCAATAATCTTCTTCAGACCAGGAGTGACTGAAGTGCTGGTACTGAGAGGTGACAGAGTACTTTGGTAGGTGAAGGAAGTGGAAAAAAGGTTGCTCAAGAGTTCCTAAATAAGAAGATGGTTCAAATACATAAGGATCAATATTCACCTACTTAGACCCTTTACTGCTCCTTTTCCATTAAAAAATGCAACTCATGAAGATTGCTGTGAATCTTTTGGGGGGATGTGGGGAGGAGAAAAGTTGTGTGTTTTCCCCCTACCAGCCAACATGAATTTCTGAGTGCCTAATGTCTCTTTTTTGGGGGGGTTATTCTTTCCTAATCCGGAGTGACTGAGCGTTGTGAGATGGGAATGCACAACCACCTAAGGGACCAGGAAATCCATTAAAACTATCAAATACCCACAGATAACAGTAGCCACAGTATCCAACTCCAAAGACAAAGGAGCACAGCAGCCAAATCACGGCTTCATCCAGACTGTTAGCTGAAACATCATGCTTTGCCAAAAGTCAGCCTGGATCATCCAGGAAATGACTCATCCATTGCTAAGGACTCGTGAAAAAGGAGATGATAGGGAATCCACAAAGGGTGAAAACACTCTCAGAACCAGGAATCATGAGGTATATTTTGGCCTCATGCGTTCCCCACACATGTGCCTGTCTTCATTTGTATGATTAGTTGAGCAAGCCCTGAGAAATTTTTTTTGGGAAGGAGGGTAAATTTCTATTATTGCTATACGTACTCAGTTGATATCCTACTATAAATGCTGATGAACGCCAATTGGTTGATCAAAATTCGGATATTCGTTAGCACACCAGAGCAGGTCTCAAGAGCAATGTTATTAGAAGTCATATCTCTCAAGTTTATCCGTTAAAATACTGAAAGGAGCAGTAATATTTTGTCCTCTAGAAGCTTAACCTAACAATGTAATGAAAATTGGGCAATGGTCCCAGGGAGTGGGAGGGGATTCTTAATGTACTACCACTTTAGTACTGTGTAAGACAGGTAACAGCACACAGACAGCTGCTAGCATAGGTTCACTCTTGATCTGGTCAGGTAGGAAGCACATGAAGACAACTTCAGAAGGGTTAATAATCCTAAATTATTTTAGTCTAGTCTTCTTAATGGAGTTGGCTGATAATGGGAGCACCAGCTCCTATAGTGTTCCCTACTCACCCTTCTCATGAAAGGCAGTGAGAAGAGGGGGTGGGGGCAACCAATCTGATGCCTGCATGTGGTCAGTTGAGATAGACATAGCTTGTTCACTCTCCTAAATTCCCTCGAGTCTCAATGCGGCCAACTGAGTCAAACACAGAGTCCCTCTGAGCCTTGATGGGGGCCAATCAAGACACACACAGCTTTCCAGCTTGTGCATTCAACCCTAAGGATTTCCCACTTACTGACCAGTGCCTACTCTTTACAGGGCAACAGATAAAGAACATTATGTCACTATTATATCTCACTGTGCTGTCATAGTGGATATTTACAATTTAAGCATGGATGTTTATATTATTTATCATTATATAACACTGTGCAAGCATGGTAGAGATGTTTATAAGTCATGAGCCTGGGAAACAGAAATTGTTATGGCCATAGATCCTGAGAAACTAAAATCTAAGAAAAAATAATAAAAATCTACCTTACACACACTAAAGTCCACTTTATTTACAACTCTGTATTCCTATGCTATGTACACAAAGGGAGATAGCACTCCTAGTGTGTTGAGACATGCTTATGACACTGGGTGCCTTTAGAAATGAGCAGTTTTGATAGTATACTGGATAGAGTAGTAGGCCTGAAATCAGGAAGATTCATCTTTCTGAGTTCAAATCTGTCCTCAGACACTTAATAGCTAGATGACCCTGGGCAAGTCACTTAACCTTTTCCTCATCTGTAAAATGAGTTGAAGAAAGAAAGGACAGAGCACTCTAGCATCTTTACTAAGAAAACCCCAAATGAGGTCAGAAAGTGTCAAACAGGATTGAAAACAGTTAAACAACAACAACCTGAAGTAAGGGGAGTTATTTGGGAGCTGGTTGCAGAAGCATATGTGGAAAGAAGATTTCCAAAGAGGCAATGAAGAGAAATATTTTTTAAAAAACTAATTGAAACCCTCAAAATCATAGATTCATAAAGAAAGTCATTCCCTTCATATCCCTTGAGTATTTATCTATCCCCATTAATCTCCTTGAGTTACAAATCCAGTAACTGATGTGAGTGGATCTCCCCCTGGATGAGAACTTTTCTCTCTCTCTCCTACTTGTCACCCTGAGGTGAGATCTTCTCTTGTTGAAGAGCTTCATTTACTCTTATGCATTATTTGTTATAGTCCAATCTGCAGAGGTGTTATAATTTCTGTTTTGCTTCAATAAATGACTTTATTTGCTATTCATTCTTTTTAACAGTCTTTTATGCAACCAGAGATTGGTTGGAAGGGTCTGTACAAGTTAAGTCCAATATCTCCACACCCCTCCTTGGAGATGAAAGATGACTATCCTCATTTGTTCTGAATCTTGGCTTGCCTCTCCTGCCTCCCATAGCAAAGCAGCTGAATTTGAAGCAAGGGTCCTCTTCCTTTTTTTCTTAGAGGTGGGCCAGAACATAGATTATATCTACCCATGCCACCTGTTCTCCAAATCAATTCAATAATGACAAGATCAGGGAGGGGAGGAGAGGTGAGGCAGCAATTTGCATGAAAAATGTCTAAGTTTTATTGGCCTGCATTCCCAGTGAATCAACATTGTTTATGGTAACCAAGAAATCTGAGTCAATTGTTGACAGCATTTAGAGAGCAATAGGGTCCAGAAACAGGAAGATGACAATCTTACTATGCATTGTACTAGTCAGGGGGAAAAAGCATATGAATGTCACATGTTAGGAAGGACAGTGAAAACACCGAGAACATCCAAAGGATGGTAACCAATATAGAGAATGTGTTCAAGAATAAACCATGTGACAATTCTGTGAAAGATATAAGAAAATTAACCCAAAGAAAGAAGACATAGGATTGGGATGGGATGGGGTGTATGTGTAGTGATGATAGAAATTTTTTAGTATATGAAAGCCTGTCACAGTGAAAAGGAAAGAGAAAATCGGTAAAAATTGCAACTTTAGGTTTGACATGATAAAAGACTTCCTGACAATCCCCTAAAAGTTAAATGGAGTACTTTGGGAGGTAGTCACTTTTCTGTCACTGGAGGTCTTAAAGCACAAGCCTAAGATGATCATTTACTGGGTATAACATAGAGAGATTCTTGTTCAAATATAGATTGGACTAGATGGCCTCTGAGGCCCCTTCTCATCTGATGATTCTGCCAGTTGAAAGTATCATATCCTTTAATAAAAAGAAAAGAAATAAATTGCAATTTTTTGTTTAAAAAGTCATTATAAACTGGTGGCATATCACTTACATGCCCCGCCAACTTCTAAAAATATAACAAGACAAGTATGTTAAATATAACTAGTGAATGTGAAATAAAAATAAATATTAGAAGGAAAACTCGGTATGTCCATTTTTATAAATAGCACATAAATGCTTTATGTCTCAATAAATAAGATACATAAATATTCACTTTTTCTTGGTTTTGACTCATTTACCATCCTACGCAAAATGACTACTATGTCATATTTCCAATTGCTCATTCAGAAAAAGAATAACTAAGCAATTAAAAATGAGTCAATGACCAAGATAGCGAGTGATTTTTATAGCGGTAATAAAAGTCTTTGGAGTGATTGTAAATGTCAAGAATAAAAAGCATTTAAAAAATACTACTCAGGGAAGAGTAATAGCCATTTGTTACTTCTACTTTACTGACAAAAGCAGGACCTTCAGGGCTATTAGCTTCCTTTAGACCATACACATTCTTAAAATATTTTTATAAACATACCATATTGGGGGAGGGAATTTTGGGACACATCTGGAGAGAATTTTTTTAAGTTAAACTGACAATGTATTATACAATCTAAATAGCAAACATCTTCCTGTTCGTTGTCTTATGGAGAAGATGCTGGTAATCCTTGGTGTTATATTTGGAATGGTGCACAGAGAGCTGGATTTGAAATCCAGAAAATACAATTTTTAATTCTACTTCAGGAATGTCCTAGTTCTATGATATTGAACAAGTCACTTAACTTCTCTGACCCTCAGTTCCCTGATCTATAAAACAGCAATAATAACAGCACCTAGCACCCAGAGTCATTTGGAGAATGAAGTGAGATAATGTATGTAAAGTGCTTTCCAAACCTTAAAGTGTTATATCAAAATCAAATATTATTACCTTCTTTTTATCTATTTCTATGGAGTTCAGTCTGGGAATGAGTTGCCATCTTGTTATTATTCCATTATATCTTCTGTTCTATAGAGTATAACATTTTTTTTTGTAATTGACCAATGTTTAGCATAGTTTTTAGCACATATGATGTACTTGATAATTACCTGTTGACTTGAATTTATTAAAAGTATAAAGATATAATTTCATCTTGTGTAGGCTCACAGAAAGAATCTTTGGGACAATCTTAACAGACAAGAAGGAAGGCTTGAAATAATAATGTTGATGATGATGCTTTTCCTGATATAATGCAATCTTGCAGTTCATAATTACAACCATGCAAACTGGGAACACAGTGGAGCATTGGTATACAAACATATACATATGCTCAATGAATATTGGTATAGATGCATAGATAAGGTATAAATACATTTTGTGTGTACGTGTATGTATATTTATGTATGTTTATATCTTTATGTATGTGTGTATATAATTTAAATTTAAATTTGTGATTTACCCATACCATTATGGGAATATACATATCAATGAGATCATTGAATTGTTTATATTTTAAGTATTACTTGCTTAATAAATAATACAAATAAAATTCATACTTTCTTAGATGTTTATTTTTGAAAATATTCTGAAATTTCCTTTGCTTAAAGTACTACATCCAAGTTTTTCAGGTGGGCTCGTTTCCCACTTTTGATTCATCATATACTCTCCTAGTTATAGAAGAGTGAAAGGAATAGCTTTCCAATCTCTTTCCGGAATCCCTCTTCTCATCCTATCTATCTATCTATCTATCTATCTATCTATCTATCTACACACACACACACATATATATTCTACTAGTTAATGAGATGCTTTCTTCTCCATGGAAGAATAAAAGAAATAGCTCCCCCATTCCCTACTAGCATTTCGAGTGTGTGTGTGTGTGTGTGTGTGTGTGTGTGTGTGTGTGTGTGGTCCTATTTTATTGTCTATATTTGAGATATATGATTCTGTATACATAAGTCTCTTGGTGGAAGCATATAATAGAGTTGCTATCAATGGTTCTAGAATCACAATATAAGTATACAACCTATTTTTTTACCCTAACATATCAACTTCATTTCTTTGGAGACCATGTGACCTCCACATGAACCATACAATATGGCAATATTCATGTCATTGAGGAGAAACGTTTACCCTGCCTTTATATAAGTGACTAAGAATCACAACCTGAACACGATAGTCTAATGCTTCCTTATGTTGTAGAGGATTTAACTTATTATGGACTGCCTGTAGTGTGCTCAAATTGTACAACATCTATCATCAGACTCTGTCCCTGCCCAGAGGTCCTGCAATCTAAAATTAAATCTAATGCTCAAAAATTAATCAGAGCTGTTGTCATCAATTATTTGGAGTACAGGTCCAATTGCTGTTGATGAAATTTCATCTCTGCAAACAAAATAGACCAAGAGAGACAAAGATGTGATTTCAGCATGCAAAGCACTCTGGGGCTGCTACTAAAGAAGAAAGTTTCATTGCCACACGAGTGAGTGATCAACAATGGAGAGATGAATCTCTAAAATTGTAACAATAAAGAAAAAGTACCTGAAGGAATGTTTTAGTTTGTTTACATGGGGAAGACAAAATAAACCAGGAGAATCTTATTGGAGCAAAATTTTTCATTTTTTGTATTATTTAAATAATTGCTAGAAGTCTTTCCTTGGGACTCCATGCTCTTCTAGCCTCTGGAGTAATTTGTATTCATGGCAATTTTATATTTGTTTTTAAGAGAAAAACATTAATTAGTTAAGAGCAGGAGCAGCTAGTTGGCAGAGTAGATAAAGCATCAGCACTCAAGTCAGGAGGAATTGAGTTCAAATTTGGCCTTAGACGCTTAGCTGTGTGACCCTGGGCAAGTCATTTAACCCTGATTGCCTCAAAAAGAAAAGTGAAAAAAATAAAGGATAGATCAAAGGGAAATTTGAGTTAGATAAAATGTGTATTCTTTGGCTACATTGGAGTGGTTAGCTGCATCTCTAGCCTCACATAGCCTTCTAAATCTACCTGTATTAGTCCCCCAATTCATCATGCTCTCTTAGGATCAATTTGCCTAGGTTTGTTGTGATAAGAGACAGTGATGTGGTAGAAAAAAAGGGGACATTAGTCCCTTTGAGTTTCTGAGGAGTTTGCTACTTTTATCTTTCTGTAATTGATGATATAATGATTTCCAAAAGAATAAACTTCAATCCTATTGGATGTATGCTGATCAGAGGTGGTGCCAGATAAATGTCTATTCTCACATTTCAGGCACTATACAGATGTATATTCCCTACCTTTCCTCCATTTATAAAGCCCTGACTGTGTATGAGGAACCACGCTAAGTGTTTTACAAATATTATCTCATTTGATTCTCACAACTTTAACAAGTTATTATCTCCAGTTTACAGTTGAAGAAATTGAGGTAAAAAAAAGTTAAGTGACTTCCTCAGGGTAATAGACTAGTAGGACTGTGAGGCTGGACCTGAAATTTTGACTCTAGGCCCAGCATTGTATCCATTGTAGCCTAGATAGCCCAGATGAGATTGTAGTAAGGAAATTGCTAAGTTATATAAAATGGAATGAAGGTAAGCAAGACAATCAGTGCTGAATGTGAATTTACAGGTGTTCGCAAGCCCTCTATTTTTCCATTGTGGTCCCTTTTATTCTTTTTAACTTCTAACAAATTTTGCAAGCCATTTTACTATCTGCTTAGTGTTTAACTTATCTGTAGAGACTATTTAAAATCTGACTATTTAATTCCCAGTGTTGTAGTATTATTGCCCTGATGTATTATTTTGGGTGGGAAGGGAGGGTTGAGGAATCTTCATATTTAAAAAAAAGATTTCTGATGATACAAGTCTTAATCCAGAGGAACAAGAAGCAAATGATAGGAATTTTAGTCACCGTGACAGATCAATATAGTATAATTTTTTGTGTTTTTAATTCAGTCAAATTTCCTAAAATCACTATACCACAGTACACACATACAAATACCACACACACACACACACACACACACAATGCACACATACACACCAAGTCACACTAAATATATAATAATCACCTCTACCTATAAATATTGACTTACCAACCATTTGTCTTCAATTATATGCTCATAAAATTTAAATATTTACACATTCTGATTTTGAATGTAAGGCACTTCTTCCATAAATCACTGGATTAAAACAATTAAATTCTCCCACTTATTTCCCATTATGTAATTATCTATCTTTCTATCTCTCTAATCTATCTACAAGTCGCTATAGACATATACACCTATATTATCTACATACAGGTGTATGTCTAAAAATAGACATGTTTCCTATAGTATATGTATATGTACATACATATACAAGGCAAGTAAGATTTAATAAGAGACAAACTTGTATTTGTTAAAAATATTGAATATAATTCTTCAACTAGTGAGTGAATTGCAATTTTATGGAAATGCAGCTTTTATGAGTGACTTCCTCATCTATAACATGGACAAAGTACTAAGACATGATATAGCATCAGTATTGACACAGACAGTGTAGGCAGATGAAGTTTGGAAAAAACTGCCTTTGAGATTGGGGATATATGTAAATTTAGAACGGGTTCAGAGGGAGAAAGAATAGAAGAAGGAAAGCTGAATTGGGTCTTGTCTTTGACTTGGGTTTTAATTTGGGCTTTACTATTTATTTTCCAGTTTATTTACTAGTTATTTAATTACACAAACCTGGATAGGTCACTCTACTTCTTTGAGTCTCAAAGTCCTTACCCAAAAAATGAGAATATTGCCTTTTCTATCTACCACATCAGAATATTTTGAGGATTAAAAGAGCTAATTATATACAAGTATTTTAAACTCATAAAGGTTTACAAATATTTGAGGTATATCAAAAACATGACTTAGGATAGGGCTATGGGGAATTTCTTCTTTCACATTAGAGGACAATGTAATACCCTTCACAATTCAAAAGGAAAAATCAAGATCCTAGAATAATGAATACAAATACTAATACAAACTTGGTTTGGGTGATTCTAAAAGTTTTTTTTAAACTGCTATTCACATTGGCAAAAACTGCAAATCTCAGCTTCTTATCATTCAACACATTTAACATTTTCAACATAATATTTTCAGTCTATTTTACCTAATATTTATGTGCATTTGCATTTTGTGTATACTTAATTTCCCATAATATGATTATCTACATGTAGAAATAATTTTGAAGACAGAATGAAATATTGTATTCTTTGATCTAGCAGTTTCAAGCAATCTCTATACCATGAGATTGTTAAATGTGTGTGGGAAGAGGAGGGCACCAAAAATAGAATAGATTTTCTTCTGTTAAATGACAGTTTAGGTGAGAGGCTTGCCTAAAGACAAGAGGTAGAATCTCCTTCAATGTCATTCATCTCTGTCCGCCCCCATCCCTCCACTTCCATCTTATTCAAAGAGTGCCTTACAACCAATCCCAAATATAGCATTTATTGCATAATAAGCACTGTACATATGTAATTCAAGTTCTTTTTAGGTGAAATATTATACCAATTTAGCAGTATGTGATAATCATCTGCTGTAGTTCAGTACATTATGTATGGAAGAATATTGTATCCAGTTGAAAATGCAGAAATAAGTTAGACAGAATATAATAACCTATTTTGGACTTTTTCCAGGATATTGAAACTAACAGTCTTGCTTTTGTTTTTTAAAAAAAGTCAATCATTTTAATGACTCATAAGTTAAGATTTAGTTTTAATTTTTTTCCTCTAAACTGATAACACGCTAATCAATACAAATCTAGATATTTCCCAGAGGAGTTTAGTTGGGGTGGTGGTGGTGGTATGTGAGCATAAACTGGTTTTGCAAATAATATCAGACTTCAAGTAAGAAGACCTAGGTTAACAAGGTAGATGCCCACAGATTGGATAAATAACAGATAAACAAAGCATAGTGCATGAATGTGATGAAATATTACACTGCTGTGAGAAGTGGAAAATATGAAGAAATTAGTGAAGAATGTTAACACATGAATTGATGTAGCATGAAAATACAATATACAATGATGAACAAGTAAAAAACAAACAATAAGAAACTGGATACTGCATAATTACAATGATTCAGAAAGGAGAAGAAAACATATGCTTTCCCCTTTTTCCGTTGTAGAGGTGAGGGCTATGTTTTCTGAATATTGAATTTTTAGTCAGTCTTGGATGATGGGTTGGTTATTTTTCCTAAACCACTATTTCTCCCCTTTTCTTCTTTATTTTATATTACAAGGGAAATGTTCTCTAGGGACATAAGGAAGAGAATGAAGGGCAGTTAAAATACCAAGGTATTTTTTTGAAACAATTTGGTTAAAGACCTAGATGGATCAGTTTCCAATTGTGTGGTCCTGGTCAAATCATCTCAGTTCTTTGGGTTTCAGTTTTCTCATCCATAAAATGAAGGGACAGGACTTTAAGAACATCAGTTTGCCTTCAAGTTCTAAATATCCCATATCTCAGATATATTTTATAGGTATTTTTAGATTTTAATGGGTTCTTAGTGGCTATTCAAATCATTGCAACTTCTGAAAATATTTAACACAACGTAATTAAATTTGATTAAATAGGCATTTTAAGAGTACCAATAAGTACCAGACACTGTGCTAAGCACTGATGATACAAATAAGAAAAAAAAAGAAAGACAGTCCTTGACCTCAAGGAGCTTACAATTTAATGGGGAAAGATAATATACAAAAGGAAGTGGAAAAGTGTGAGATGTACTAAGGGTATCTGACATGGAATCATGATGTTCTGTGGAGCCAAAAACCAAGTAGAACTGCTAATGGAAAATGAAAAAAAAAACATCTGAAAGTTTTGAACTAAGCCCTTTATAAAAGAAATTTTTGGGAGGAATTTATTGCTCTATTCTCTAGCCTTGCAATCAGAGAGAAGAGGCAACTGAGGGAGTAGAGAAGATATTGAGTATCAAAAACTGAGTTAACCTACATGATGACATTTAGATGATTAGATTAGCCTGTCAATCATATCAATCAATATTTCCCCAAAATAAAAAAAGTATTACTTTATCATTATTTTGTTTAATATGCTGCTTGCTTAAAGGCAAGAGGTAGAATCTCCTTCAATTTCATTAATCTCCACTCCCCTAGACAATACTAAATGTAGACTGAAGATATATGATAAAATTGAAGTCATAGTAATTGCTAATCACCATTAACAAGAATTTAACTAATTGAAGTTCTTTTCATGTTTTTGTTGTTTTAATAAAAAACCACTGTGGGTTGCAAAAAGAGGGAGATAAATTTATAGATGAATTCTATATATAGTATAATCTACAATTGTGTCTAATCTCCAAATAATACTATCAATTAGAAGGAAAAGTGCATGTTATAAATGACTTGAAGTCAGCATCATCTTGATATAAAAACTGGGCAGTATAGTTCTGTCTCTGCTTTTTCTTTCTCTCCTTTCTTCCTGTCTTCCTTCCTTCTTTCTTGCCTTCTTTCCTTCTTTCCTGCCTTCTCTTTCTATCCTTCCATCTTTCTCTTCTCTCTTCTCTATCTGTCCCTCTCTCTTCCTGTACTTTTTTGAAAGATATTCTCTTACAAATCTTTTAAAAGTTTTCTTTTGAAAAAAAAAAGATTACAAGAGGGACTGTAGTCTTCATTTGATTTTCAAAAATGTTACCAGACTGTTCTTTGACAAGAAAAGTAACCTGATGATAGATCATAGCTTGAATACAATTTTGTTTTGCACTTGAATTACCAAAATCAAGAATACCAACTTAATCTCTAAGTAATCTTACCTTGCCAAGGAGACTATTAGAGACAATTTTGTACACATAACTCTTACTTTTAGGAAGATGCATTTAATACATGCTGTTCTTCTTCCATCTATGAATGTAAACCTGCTATGAATGTCATAATTAAATTAACTCATTCTTTGGTAAGCATAGCAAAATTGCAAAACTTTGGTTATGTTGGGTTTTTCTTCTTTTGAAATTGAATGGTCTAGCTTCTATGTCATTAATGAGATTTATTATCTTACAGCAAAAGAAACAAATAGTGACCAAAATGTATCAACAGCAGGTATGCGTTCTTGTAATGGTTTAAGTCATTGAGTTATACTTTATATCTGGAAAGACTGTCCTGAAGAAGCTGTCAAATTCATAGAAATGAGTAAGAAGGAAGCAAACTGATATGGGCTGATGCTTCATCTGCCCTTCACTTCAGCAGCAAAAACCACCACAACAATAAGTACCCTGTCCAAGGCAATTATATATCCAACAAATTAATTCCCTTTTCAATTATTTCAAAAATAACAAACTACTACAGTGAAGTCTAGTCCCAGCAAAAGAGAAACTAAATTCTCACATTCCTTAAAAAGAGAGGAAATTTTAGTAATTAGAGATGTAGTCTGCAGTCTTTAGCAAAAGTGAGAACAGTGAAGATATATCATCTTGATATCTTGACAGAACACATTTAGTAGTCAATTTTTTCCTGAAAAAAAAATTACTATCGGTTTGTTTCCTCTAACAAGTTAGGAAAATAAAAATCAATGTTTATCTACTGTGTGCTCAATAGATGCAATACTCTCACAATCACATTTTGCAATTGACACAAAGACGCATTTTAGAAACATAGTCTGTCTTTAGGGAGCTTTCACTCTAATCAAATGGATGTGGTTTAGACATAGTCAAGGTTAGAAAAACAGTAAAATAATGCTTAATTTTTAAATGAATGAGGTAAGTAAACAATGATAACAGTGAGTTTTGGGTAACTAGAGATGATCATAGACTTGGAATGTTTCACAGAAGAAGGACTTTGGATGGGCCCTGAAGAATTGTTACCATTTGTTTAGATTATTCAATCTAAGGAAGGAAGGAGTAATGAGACCAGTGTGAAGAAAAGGTATGGAGGGAAATGAGGACAAAAAATTGGAGGGAGACAGAGAGTAAACCATTTTGTCTGTACCTTATCTCAGTTTATATGTAAGGGTGGTTGAAAACAAGGCTGGAAAGGCAGATTGGGGTAAGATTATGGAAAAATCTCAATATGAGTCTAAAGAATTTGGTTGACTAAAGTTTGAACAACCATCAGGCTTGTTCTTAGAGGGATAAAAATAACATTTTCACAAGTTTAATCTGTTGTGTTATGCAGACCTGAAAATAGAGATTCTAGAGCTGTATTATCTAAGGCCCTTCAAGGTGTATAAAGTTCATACTTTCCCAGTGACTTGTACAAATTTTTGTTATTCTTATTCCAGGTGTATGATTTCACCAGGATAGGAGGCTCCCATTATGCAAACTCCTTTCCACAGTTACAACTTACCAACATCAATGTTAGTTTATAATCTCAGTGAAATGCCTAGGGCAAAATATTGTTATCTCCAGTTTACGGAAGACGAAATTTAGATTCAAAGAGGTTATGATTTGTCCATAGTTAGCTAGGTAGTATTAGGACCAGAAGTTTCAACTAAGGAACTTGAGAATATGTAGGTACAGTTAGGTGGTATAAAAAGTGGAGATCAGAACTTGGAATCAGAAAGGCTTGAATTTTTCCCATATATTTACCAGCTCTGAATAAATGGGCAAGTCACTTAAACTAAAAGAGTTTAAGTCTCAGTTTCCTAAGGTGGAAAATAAAAGTTAAACTCAATATCCTCCAAGGTCCCTCCAGAACTAGACTGACAATTGCACAGGGCTACCCCTCAGCCTTCACCTGGATACTTACTCTTCCCTGGTCTTTGGACGACTCTGGCCCCTATACCTCTGGACCCTATACTCTGGCAGGAGAACCCCTCCTGTGGGGGAGAGGAAATGACTACACAGAGCACCCGAGGAGGCAAGTGCACTTCACTTTATTGATTACATCTTCCCTGATCTCTTCCCAACATCCCCTTACATACCCAGGCAGAGCTCCTCCCATGTTCCTCCCTGAGGGCAGAGCCAGCTCCCACATGGGCGGTCCCAGCACCTGAAGGTGGGTTAACCCCCAGGGTGTCTTCCAGGCTCCTCAGAGAGCCATGGTCCAGAGCTTGGCCCCTAACAGACCATCCTCTGAATTCATGATATACTAGTTCATAGGTTAACAAAGCACAATTATAGGAGATCCGTTTTAGGTTATAGATAGATTAGATTACATAGATATATCTGTTTCTATATTTAACATATTTATATTTGTGTCTTATCTATATCTCTCTATACCTATATGTATATCTGTATCTCTCTCTCCCTCTCTCTGTCTCTCTCTATCACTCTGTCTCTGTCTGTTTCTGTATCTGTCTCTGTCTCTCTCTGTCTCTCTCTCTCTCTCAATTGTGGCAGAGCCCAAGCATTTGAATCCAAGTTTCCCTTAATAATAAATGAATTTGTCAACTAGTACAAGGGCAAGCAAAGTAGTATCTTCTGTTGTTTTTTTTTAGACAATCAAGTGCCTCTGATTGAACCTTGCCTTTATCAACCAAGAGTTTTTACTAAGAGTACAGTGCAGAAAAAGAGAATCTTTAATTAGAAAAAGTATATGTATCTAGAATGTTAATGTGATTAAATATCTCCTCCATCTGTTAAAGGGCCTGCACATTAAGGGGAGTTTGATTAGGGAAGATTTGTAGGAAGGCCCGCAGAGTTGGGATGCCCTATGGCTCTAAAAAAGGTATAAGTACTCTAAAGGTGAAGTTTTGTTTTGAGGCTTACTGGAAGTTTTTGTTTGGCCAGATGAGGACTCTGGGAAGCTACTAAGGACCTCCCTCCCCCTTGGAAAACCCAGATGTCAGTGAGTCCCTCTCTGGAAACTATGGTCAGATAGTTGAGCCTGTATTTTGATGGTCAGGCAGAGGAAGTCACGTCTGTTAATCTTTGATTTCTTTGTATTTTCTTTGAAGTTGAGTCCCCTGAAGTAGGTGAATGATATATGTGCATGGTTAAAGGAATGATATATGTGCTTGGTTAAAGGAATGATACATGTGCTTGATTAAAGTGATTGTTAATCCATTGAAAGTTGCTTTCCTTTTATGAATGCTGATCTAAGAACCTGTAGTAGCACAGTCCCCACCACCCCTGCCCTGTGCTACTTTTACAACCAGTCTTGACACATCAATCTCTCCTAATATTTGAATAAAATAAGACATTTAAAAGCTATCTATCAATAAATAAAATGACAGCACATGTATAGGTATTTAGTTGATTCAGTTAAATTAAGTTTCCTTGTGTTAACCACTGAGATACACCAGTCAACTACCATAGCACCACTTCCATCTCATGGCTGCATTGTACCTAGGTTATAAAGAAGTGAAGTCAGCTACACTTTGTGTCAACTAAATCTCAATGAATATTTCAATACCTTTCTAAAGAAAAAAAACAGCTAGTCTAACTTGCATGGGGAGAAGTGCGTTGGGATATTGCTTCTATCCCAACAGTTATATCACAAACACTGTATAGGCATTATTTCATTTGAGTTTCACAATAACCCTGAGCAGTAAACACTTCAGGTATTACTCTTTTCATGCTAAAGCAAAACAAAATTTAATGGTCAGGGTTACTTGCCTATATTCACATGATTAGAAAGGTGACATATATATGATCTGATTCTGACCTTTCTAGATTCTATCATTTTTGCCATTTTGCTATCTTGCCTTTCCATATATTCATTATACTACATTCAGGGTAGTCAGGTAACATTAACCTATATATTATTTTCAATGACTAACAAATGTGGCATCTTACATTATGTGCCTTTATTAGCTTCTTCCACTAAAAATAAAATGAACTTGTTTGTTATATTTTGGTGCCAGATTTCAAATCTGGCCTTTACTTGCTGTAGTGAAAAGAATCTACCATAGAATTCCTCAGAAGAAAATAGCCTGTCTAAGGTATAGCAAAACTATATTCAAACCTGTTGAATAACATGGGCATAGAATTCAGACAGTGGTCATGCAGCAAATCTGTCCTCTCTCCAAAATCGTAGGGCACAGAGGTAGTGCAGGGATTCTATCTGCATAACACATGACTGAGATCTGTCAAAGAATAGTGCCTCAGTCTGTTGCAGCATTTTTTTTTTGAGAGGAGTCAAGGGGAGAATAAGAGATTTGAATGGACAAACTTGTCAATGGTACAAAAGAAAAATAGATTTTTATTTTTACAAGCACAATTTATCTCATACAAAGGAAGTTGCTTCACTTGATACAGTGGGTTTAGGGGATGAAGAAAACAAGGAAAGCAATGGCAAGGGAACTATGGGAGGATGATCACAACAACTAACATTTGCATACTGCTTCTGGGTTTGGAAGAGGATGATTTATATATAACCATAGCTCTAGCACTAGAAGGACTTCAGAAAACATCTAGTCCAGTCTTCTCATTTTATAGTTGGGGAAACTAAGTCTGTAGAAGTCTAAGTGATTTGCTTAAAGTCACAAAATTAATAGGTATCAGAGGTAGATGGGAATCAAAATATTCTGATTCCAAAGCCAGTGATATTTTTATTATACCACATTGCTTCTTATAATTTTATCCCATTTGGAAGCAGCAGCAACGTGGATTCTCAAACTTATCAGCCCAGAATCTAGTGGAACTGAGCAAGAGAGAAGCACAGTACCCTAGGTAAGAGCTTCTGAGACTAGGAGCCTGCAGATTACGTCTGTAAGTCACCTACTTGAACTTCTAGGAGCCAAAATGGCAGATTGATCTGTAAATGTTATACCCCTCTACTTGTTGACCCTGAAAAACACAGAGAATATTTCCGCAGGGAAAAATCCTGGAAAAATGAGATCAGTTGAAGGGTAAACAGTCTCAGCCAGAGAGGCTAGGAAAATTCAAAAGTTGCAGTCCCTCTTGCTGTGGCTGAAGGGGACCAGTGACGGATCAGAACTGTCCCTGAAAGTCACTCTTCAGCAAACCAGGAGGAGATTCTAAGCCCCAGGGGAGTGGAGCCCATAAGTACCAACACCAGGACCCCAGGTGTGTCTTAGGGAATCTGGAAGACCCTATCACAGCCAGGGTTCAACAATCACAGAACCTGCTAGTGATCTAGAACAGGAGAGGAGATCTCCTGTGGCCAGACAACCCCTACCCCACACCTCATGGAGATAAAGAAAAGAAAATAGAAGCTTACTTTTGGGACAAGGACCAAAATACAAATACCAAAGATAGTGACATTAAGAGTATAGCCCCATCTGAAACCTCAAAAGGGAACATGAACTGGTCTCAAGTCCAAAGAGTACTCTTGAAAGAGTTCAAGAAGGATTTTAAAAGCCAGACTAGACAGGTTAAAGAAAAATTGGCTAATGATTTTAAAAATATGAAAAAAGAACTCACAGAAGAATTTAAAAAGCAAATTGGACACAGGGATAAAGAGATACAAAACCTAGCTGGAATAATTGGATAAAAGGAAAAGAAGATGCAAAAGTTAACTGAAATAACCTATTAAAAATAAGAATTGGGCAAGTAAAAGCTAATGACTCTTTGAGACATCAAGAATCTGTCAAATAGAATCTAAAGAAAGAAAAAATAGAAGAAAATGTAAAACATCTCATTGGAAAAAACAATTGACCTGGAAAATAGATTCAGAATAGAAAATCTTAGAATTATTGGTCTATTGAAAAACCCTGATGAAATAAAGAACCTGAACAATAGCTTCCAAGAAATCATCAAGAAAAACTGTCCTGAGGTCTTGAATCCAGAGGGCAAAATACTCATTGAAAGAATCCACTGATCACTTCCTTAAAAAGATTCCAAACTGAAAGCACAAAGGAATATTGTTGACAAATTCCAAAACTATCAAGTAAAGGAGAAAGTACTTCAAGCAGCCAGAAGGAAACAATTCAAATATTGAGAAACTACAGTCAGGTTAGCACAGGACCTTTTAGTTTCTGCATTAAAAGATCAGAGGGACTGGAATATCACATTTCATAAGGTCAAGGAGCTTGGATTACCACCAAAGATCAATTACCCAGGAAAACTGAGCATAATATTTTTGGGAAGGGGATGGACATTCAGCGAAATAAGGGATTTTCAGAACCTCCTGATGAAAAGGTCAGAACTCAATAGAAAATCTGATCTCCAAATACAAGTCTCAAGAGAAGTATAAAAAGGTAAATGGGGAAAACAACCCCAACTTATTATTCAACAGGGACAAATGGTTTACATCTATCAGAAAGATGATACTTGTTAATCTTGATATTATGTGATGTGATGATAAATGAGAAATGATGTGATGATAAAAATGTTATTTAAGGGTGAGAAGATGCAGAGATGTGGCATAAAAAGGTAAATTATATCACAGCAAGAGGCACAAAAGCATATTACACTAGAGGGAAAGAGGTAGGGAAATGAGCATTGCATGAGATTTATTTTCATCTGATTTGGTTCAAGGAGGAAACAAAAAAATCAGTTAAGTAAAGAAACTTAACTAGCCCAATAGGCAGTAAGAAGGGAAAAGGGAAAGAAAATGGAGGGGAGGCTAAAGGGAGGGAAGAGATAGTAATGGAAAAGGGGAAATAAAGGAAGGGGGGGCTGATAGAAGGAAAGGAAGACAGAGGGAGGTGATGGTCAAAAACTAAAACTATTTTAGAGGGGAAGGGAGAAAGGAGAACTAAAAGCATAAATGGGGAAATAGGATGGAGAGAAAGACATGGATAGTAATCAGAACTGCAAATGTAAAGGGGATAAACTCTTCCATTAAACAGAAATGGACAGCAGAATGGAATAAAAATGACAATCCAACAATATGTTGTTTACAAGAAATACATTTGAAACAGGAGGATACACACAGGTTAAAGGTAAAAGGTTGGAACAGAATCCATTATGCTTCATCTGATGTTAAAAAAAAAAACAGGGTTAGCAATCCTAGTCTCAGACAAAGCAAAAGCAGAAATAGAGCTAATCAAAAGAGATAAGGAAGGAAACTATGTCCTACTAAAAGGCACTATAGAAAATGAAGAAATATCATTATGAAACATATATCCACCAAATGGAACAGCATCCAAATTCTTAGAGTAGAAGTTAAGAGAATTACAGGAAGAAATACACAGCAAAACTATACTAGTGAGGGACCTTCCCCTCTGCCTATCTGAACTTGATAAATCTAACTTCAAAATAAACAAGAAAGAAGTGGAGGTAAAAGGAACTCTGAGTAAGGTAGATATGATGAATCTCCTGAGAACACTGAGTAGGGATAGAAAGGAATATACATTTTTTCCCAGTGGTATATTGCACATATAGTAAAATTGACCATGTTCTAGGGCATAAAACCTCATGTTTTAGTGATGAAAGGCAGAGAGAGTCAACGCACCCTTCTCAGATCCTAATGCAATGAAAATTATATGTAGTAAAAGGTCAAGAAAAGGTAGACCAAAAATTAATTGGAAACGAAATAATCTAATCCTAGAGAATGAGTGGGTTAAGCAACAAATCATATAAATTATAAATAACTTCATTCAAGAGAATGACAATAATGAGACAACCTGCTAAAACTTATGGGATTCTGTATATTGTTGAATTCCTACATGAATAAAACAGAGATAGAGATGAATGAATTGTGAATGCAGCTGAAAAAGTTATACAAAGAACACATTGAACACTTCCAAATAATTACCAAATTAGAAATACTGAAAACCAAAGGAGAGATTAATGAAATTGAAATTAAGAAAACTTTTGAACTAATAAACAAAACTAAGAGTTGATCTTATGAAAAAACCCAATAAGATTGAAAACCTTTTGTCAACTTAAATAAAAAAAAGAAAGAAGAAATTCAAATTACCAATATCAAAAATGAAAGGTGTGAACTCACCTCCAATGAGGAGGAAATTAAAACAATTATTAGAAACTACTTTGCCCAACTTTATGCCCATAAATTCAACAATCTAAATGATATGGATGAATATTTTAAAAAATATAAATTGCCCAGATTAATAGAAGAGAAAGTCTTATACTTAACCCCATCTCAGAAAAGGAAGTTGAAGGAGTCATCAATGAACTCCCATGGAAAAAAAATTTCTATTCTATTCTATTAAACATTTAAAATACTATATAGATTATTTGGGAAAATTGGGGAAGGAGTCCTACCAAATTCTTTTTATGATAAATAGATGGTTCAGATACCTGAACCATAAAGAGCCAAAACAGAGAAAGAAAATTATAGATCAATTTCTCAAATAAATATAGATGCAAAAATTTTAAATAAGATATTAGCAAGAAGAATACAGCACCTTATCATGACAATAATACATTTTTTATGTATTTTATATCAGGAATTCAGGTCTGGTTCAATATTATGAAAACTATCAGCTTTATTGATCATTTTAACAACAAAACTAACAGAAGTCACATGATTATCTCAATAGATGCAGAAAAAGCTTTTGACAAAATACAACATCCATTCCTATTCAAAACACTGGAGAACACAAGAATAAATGGAACTTTCCATAAAATAATAAGGACTATCTACCTAAAACCCTCAGCAAGCATTATATGCAATGGGGATAAGCTGCATGCATTTCCAATAAGATCAGAGGTGAAACAAAGGTGTTAATTATCACCCCTGTGTACTAGATATGTTAGTATTAGCAATAAGAGAAGGAAAAGAAATTGAAGGATTTAAAATAGGCAGAGAGGAAAGTAAGTTATCACTCTTTGCAGATGATATGATGATATACTTGGAGAATACCAGAGAACCAAGTAAAAAACTACTTGAGATAATAAACAAATTTGGCAAATTTGCAGGTTACAAAATAAATCCACATAAATGATCTACATTTCTGTTTATTACTAACAAAGTACAACAGCAAGAGATAGAAGGGAAAATCCCTTTTAAAGCTGTGGTAGACAGTATAAAATATCTCTGAGCCTACCTGCCAAAACAAACCCATGGATAATATGAACACAATTCCTAAACACTTGTTGCAAAAAAAAAGTCAGATCTAAGTAAGTGGAAAAATATCAGTTGCTCATGGGTAGGCCAACCTAAAAATGACAATTCCACCTAAATTAATTTCTGTATTCAGTGCCATACCAATCAAACTACCAAAAATATATTTTCTAGAGCTAGAAAAAAATATCAAAATTCACTTAGAAGGACCAAATGTCCAGAATATCAAAGGCATTAATGAAAAGAAATGGTAGGGGAGGTGGCCTAATCCAATCAGATCTCAAATTGTATCATAAAGCAGCAGTCATCAAAACCACTTGGTACTGGGTAAGAGATAGAAGGGCAGACCAGTGGATTTGGTTAGGTACTTAAGACACAGTAGTCAAAGAATATAGCAATCTACTGTTTGATAAATCCAAGAATCTCAGCTTCTGGAATAAAAACTCACTATTTTACAAAAACTGCTGGGAGAACTGGATAACAGAGTGGTGGGAACTGGATAACAGTGTGGTGGAAACTGGGAATCGACCAATAACTGACACCATATACAAGAATAATGTCAAAATGTATATATGAGCTAGGCATAAAAACTGATACTAATGACAAATTAGGGGAGCAAAAATTAGTGTATTTGCCATATTTATGGAGGATGGAGAAATACATGTCCAAACAAGAGATAGAAAACATTATGAAATGCAAAATGGACAATTTTGATTACATTAAATGGAAAAGCTTTTGCAGAAACAAAACCAATGCAACCAAGATTAGGAGGGTAGCAGAAAACTGGGAAACAATTTTTTCAACTAGTGTCTGTGATAAAGCCCTCACTTCTAAAATACAGAGTGAATTGAGTCAAATTTACAAGAATACAAGTCATTTTCCAATTGATAAATGGTCAAAGGATATGAACAGGCAGTTTTCAGAGGAAAAATGAAAGTTATTTAGAGTAATATAAAAAATGCTCTAAATCACTATTGATTAGAGAGATGCAAATCAAAAGAACTTTGAGGTACCACATTACCCCTATCAGATTGGCTAACATGACAGAGCAGGAACATGATAAATGCTGGAGAGGATTTGGGAGAGTTCAAACACTAATTCATTGTTGTTGGAACTACTTGCTAATCCAACTGTTCTGGAGAGCAATTTGGAATTATGCCCAAAGGGCTACAAAATGGGCATACCATTTGACTCAACCATATCACTCCTAGGACTGTATCCTAAAGGAATAAAAAAAATGGAAAAGTGTCCCACATGTACAAAAATATTTATAGCGCCTCTCTTTTTGGTGACCAAGAACTAGAAATCAAGGGGATGCCCATCATTTGGGGACTGGCTGAACAATCTGTGGTATATCAATGTCATGGAATACTATTGTGCTATAAGAAATGACTAACATAAAGATTTCAGAGAGGCCTAGAAGGACTTACATGAACTGATCCTGAATGAAATGAGCAGAACTTGGGAACCATTATACAGAATAACTGTAGTGTGCAAGGAATGTTTTTGGTAGACTTAGTTCTTCACAGCAATGCAATGACCTAAAACATTCCCAAAGGATTCTTGAGGCAAAATGCCATTCACATCCAGAGAAAGAACTATGAAATTGGAAAGCAGAATAAAGCAGAATTTTTTCTCTTGTGTTATATTTTGTTTTGTTTAGGTTTTTCTCATGGTTTCTCCTATTCATTTTAATTCTTCCATGCAAAATGACTAATGTGAAAATGAATTCAATTAGAATGTATGTGTAGAACCCTTACAAGATTGCATGCCTTCTTGAGCAGGGAGAGGGAGGGGGAGAAAAATCTAAGACTTATGGATGTGATTGTACAATACTGAAAGCAAATAAATTTAAAAGAAAATAGAACAAATATTACCCCATTTGATACTTACAACAATTATGTAAGATATATACTCTCATTACTCCCATTTTATTGACAAGTAAACTGAGGCTAAGAGATTTTGCTCAGAGTAAAATATCCTTCATGACTCTCTCAGCCAAGCTCAGTTGATTCTCAACCACTTACCAGACCTGTGTTAAAACCCATTGCATAAGTAACACAACTGTGCCTCCATCTATTGATTCATCAAAATTTATCTATCTTGTCTTTTCTTCCTTGCTGTCATTGATCCAAATTTGAAAAAAAAGAAATAATATGCTATCCCTATATGTACAGGACTAAAGACCTAAAATTAAAAAAAGAAGAGAATGAGCAATAGAAATTGTTTAGATTTTGACACACATCTGCATGTTTTTCCATTATATGATCATGACTTCTGAGCAGTTTCTGGTAAATCATCAGTAATTGCTCTGCCTATGTTTTAATACCATTAAACTGTAAAGAAGGCCCTTTCTTGCAATTCATTGACCTTTTGGTTTTGTAGAAATAAATTTCCTAAATGCTGGTTGTTAGAGAGAAAGAAGTTTTGGAAAATAGGATGAAAAATAATTTTCTTGTCTCCTTTCCCAAACTTCTTTCTCCACAATATGAAGATAACACAAATCTTATTGTCACTATAGTGACTTAATTTAGTTTTGTGAATACTTCTTTCAGTTTTCAGATTGATCCTAATCATCTATGCCTTAATAAATGCTTTCATGAATTATTGTGGACAAAAATGAAAATTTTAGCAAATGGAAATCAAGCTACTAGGAATGGAGCTCATCATATATTACTAGGTTAAAGCCTGGAAGAAAGTCCAACACTGGGCCTATACAAGTTGACTGGAGTCAAATGAGGATACATTTCACTGACCAATACTCTCAAAAACCCATTATTCTTATATACTATAACAAGGTAGAGGTAAAGTGTTAGTTGAACAACTCAATCTCCTAAAGTTGTGCCCTAAAAAGATATATCATAAACAAATGATTTCTCCTTCCTCAGATTATTCATAGCACCATACTTATTTGTTGAATGATCCAATGGATAAAATGGTAGACTTGCAATCAGCAAGACTTAATTCACATCTGCTTCAGACACTTATCAGCTCTGTGACCTTGAGAAAGTCACTTAACCTCTCTTAGTTTCAGTTTCCACATCAGCAAAATGAGAATAACAACAGAACCTATCCAACAGGATTGTGGTAAGGATTGAATGAGATAAAATTAATCATTGATTCAATAAATTTTTATTAAATGCCTAGTATGTTTCAGATACTGTTTTGTTAAGTTTTAGGGGCACAAAGAAAACCAAAAAAATCCCTGCCTTCAAGCATCTCACAATCTACTGGGTAAAGACAACATGCACACAACTGAGAAATTATAAATAATATAAAAAGGAAAAGCACTAGAATGAAATGGGTTTCAGAAAAAAAATCTTATTTTGTAAACCTTAAAGTACTATACAAATGCTGTTTATTAGTATCACCTATCTATGCATTGATTCTAATGTGAATCATAGTCATTTCCATACCATTCTTATTTTACCAGCTGGAATATATATTCCTTGACCTCAGGAAGTATGTTCATTGTCCATACTCTAGAATAGTGCTTTGTACACAAAGAGCTCTTTTTAAACATCTGTTAAATTGAATGGGATTTTTCACTGTATAGAGAACGCAGGGACTTTTAGAGTCTTTTATAGTCTTAGGAAAGAAGTATTTATTAAGCAATTTTTATGCGACAAATATTAGATTATATGCTTTAGACATATAATTTCATTTGCTCTTCACAATAACTCTGCATTATATGCAGAATTATTCTCTCCTTTTTAAAGTTGAGGAAGCTCGGGCAGAGATTGAGTGATTTGCTCAGGATTACACAGTTAATTAAGTTTATGAAGTAGGATTTGAAGCCAGGTCTTCTAACTTCAGGCTCAGTATAATATTCTCTGTTACCTCAGCTGACTCAGCTTATATTTGTACATAGAATGATGAATTGTAAGGCATGATAAATATTACTTCTTTCATTGTACGTATAGGAGATAGAAATATATTCAAGAGGCCTTAATTGAGTTGTTCAAGAGTCAAAGCTATTAAACAACAGAATCATAAAATGACTTCTTGCCCAGGTTAGCAAAAAACAGTATTACCAGTCTATGAGACGTGCATTGCCACTGGATTTATTAGTAGAGAAATAGACATGCATGTGGAATCCTATGAAAAGGGTTCCAAATCCTAACAGAAGCCTCCATATTTGTGATATTACAACAAAGGAGAAGCAGAATGAGCAAGCACCTCCTAAATGAGAGTGGTATGGCAGGAAGAAAAGAGTAATAGGAGTGGGGAAAGGACAATTCCTTCCAAAAGGGGAGGAGAAATCATTTATATGTAAGATGGTAAAAGCAACATTATTTTCCATTGAGAAAACCATGAAGATATCATGGTCTTATCTACAAGAGTCGCTCGCAACTGCACAATTTCTCAGTTTGATGCAAACTGACTGGTGCTTGTCTTGGCTCCCAAAGACACACAGGGAGTCCAGCTTGGGGGTGCAAATAACAAATTATATCTGCTCAGGAATGGCGTGGGGTTCATCCTTGTCATAGTCAGGGTCTATTGCATATGTTGGTCTATTGTTTCTGGAAAACATGGCAACTCAAAAGACAACTTTAGCTGACCTCTTACCACCTAGAACTCTTTACAATATGATAAATGACTCCTAGAGTGAAGGAGTATTTATTCATTTCTAGAGAAACATTTAGAAAAATATATTTTTTTCTATTTCTATTTTACTTTAAAGGAAATAGGTTGGCAAAAACCAAAATTGTCTGGCCATGGCCTATGGTAGTTCTTGGAGACAAAAAAAAAGTACTTCGTTTGTAATAATGTACTGCAGTTTTGATCTATACTTTGTACTAATGCTAATAAAATGGGTCATACTCTAATGGAGTAATAACTAGATATTTTTTCACCAAGTAGTGGGAGATCGAATTCTTTAAAATATTTCACCAACTGTGATAGATGCAAATGAGACACTATCATACACTGCATTATGAACAGTGGTTAAAACATGTTAACTCTTGTATTTTCCTCTGACTCATTATCCAAATGTTAAGGTGACAAGCAAGAAAAGTAAACATATTTTTCTTTTGCCTGGAATCAGCAAACTAAAAACATTAGTGAATTTTGCCTATAGAGGTAGCATGCAGTTGATATCTTTTATTACTAACTGCAATTCAGCTTATTAAAATAAGAGTAAATAGAATTAATCTACTACTGATTTATTTTATTTTGAGATGTAATGCATACTATGCATACTATATAACTATGGTTATTTTCAAGTGTCCATCTGCAAGGTTTGTCAATTTCTTGGCAGTCAAGTACAGTAAAGTTGTAAAACAATACAAAACAGCAGATCTACAATAAGGAGAAGTTATCTGAAAATGATCAGGTGATTTTAATAGATTGTAAACCATAGGTTACTCAATAGTATGATATGGCAAACAAGAAAACTAATTGAATCTTAGAATACGTTATGAGAGGCATAATGTCAGAGATTAGAGAGCTGATAACACTGTTGTACTTTGTCGTGTTCAGACCACATACCACCATAGGATCTTAGATTTTAAAGAGGGAAGGGACTTTAGAGGTCATACGTTCATAGAACTAGATCTGGAAGAGATTTGAGAAGACATTTAACTCAACTCCTTCATTTATGAGATGAAGAAACTGTAGGTCAAAAATGTAAATGTCTCACTTAAAGTTATACAAGTTATAAACATCATAGCATGAATTTGAACCCAGATTCTTTAACTTCAAGTAAGTCAGTGTTCTTTTCACTGCATAGCAATGATGGAATAACCTTTGGCTATGTTTTTAGAAGGACATTGATTAAATGAAGAATGGTCAAAATAGGGTTAAAAAATGGTAAAGGGTATTTAAGTCTTGTTTTATGATGACAGGCTGAAGGAATAGGGAATATTTCACTTGGGAGAATAGAAGACAGTGTGAGGTATTGGTTGTCTTCAAGTGACTGAAGTTTAAAAAGTCATTTAGAAGAGAAAGGAAGCTTGTATTGTTTGGTCCCTTATAGAGGAGCTTTAGCAATATGGTGCTAGTTGCAAAGGGACAAATTAAAGTTTGATATTAGAAAAGCAAGTCAAAGAAATTTCCTGTCAGTTCCTATCTTAAAGTAGAATGAATTGCATTAGGAAATTGTGGCTTCCCTCTCAATGGAAGTCTTTAAATAAAGACTAAGTTATCACTCATCAAATATAATGCAAAAAGTAAGAGAAGGTTGAACTAGATGGACTCTGAATTTTTTTCCAGGTGAGTTTCTATATTATATTAATTAACTAAAGGATTTAGAAAAAAATCAGTTACTATACAGTTCACAGTTAAGTCACTTCAGTTCTGTCTCACTTTTCATGACACCATTTGGCATTTTCTTGGTAAAGATAATGGAGTGGTTTGCCATTTCTTTTTCTGGCTCATTTTACAGAGAAAGAAACTAAGGTAAACAAGGTTAAATGACTTGCCCAGTATCACATAGGTAGTGTCTTAGGCCAGATTTGAATTCAGGAAAGTGAGTCTTCCTGACTTTAGACCTGGCACTCTATCCACACACATACTATGAAATTATCTGGTAAATTCAATGGAGGAAAGAATAATTAATTGATGAGGTAGTGGGAAGTAGCAGAAAGAGTACTAGACATAGAGTTGAGAAAAAACTGAATTGAAATCTAAATATATCTAAAATATATAACTATGGAACCTGAGACAAATCACTTACATTCTCTGAGCCTGAGTTGTTTTTTTAATCTGTAAAGTGGTATTAATAATACCTATAACATCTATCAACAAATATTGCTGTGAGAATCAAATGAGGTTAAATTGGAAAACTTTCTATAAACCTGAAAGCACTGTAAACAATAAATGTTAAATACTATTATTCAGTATTCTCAGGGGAAAATATCACAATAAGTTGACCAACTTTTTGAACATTTATTTTTGTGTCATTTAACAAGACTAGTGTAGTTTGGTGGAAAGAATCAGGAGATATGGATTCCAGTCTAAGCTATATCACTAACTAACTGTGACGTTGGGTATTTTATTTTATGCTTACAGATGTGAAGGTAGATGTTCTCTCAGAGGTTCTTATGAGGCTAAATTTCTGTGATTGTAATTGTACATAGGCCAATATGTTTGATCCTTTTCAATAATATAGACATA
The DNA here is from genome assembly GCA_028658325.1 of Potorous gilbertii. Taxonomy (NCBI): domain Eukaryota; kingdom Metazoa; phylum Chordata; class Mammalia; order Diprotodontia; family Potoroidae; genus Potorous; species Potorous gilbertii. Next base: position 35,701,721 of record CM053773.1, read on the forward strand.
TTTGCAGAAAGAGACATGGCAGTAAGGAGAATCTGGTTGGATTTAAAAGAATAAGCCAGATTATATTCTATCAAACAATTTCAAAAGATCATTGGAAAACAAATATTCACATTCATACTTTTCAAATGTCCTACTAATAACAGTCAATTTAATCTTAACCATACGAAATGTGCCCATTTTGTGCATTATTTCAAATAACTAGAGACATTGGGTAAAAGTTTTTAAGTACAATACCTGAAGTCAGATCTAGACTTTCTTTTGCAGTTGGACCACTCTCTGAAAGGTCTTACTTTCAAGGGGATTCAAGTTGGCAATTATTGACTGATAAGCTTTTGAAAGATTTCATGCAATTTAAATTGGATACAACAAGAACAATTGTTCTTTGACATTCATCTTTTGCATGAGAGTTCTTAATCAGCAATCACACTTAACAAATCACCCTCAAGAAAACAGGTTTTTAAAATAATAGAATGGGAAAAATTAAAACAACAAAGATTCCAACAAAGGAACTTCAAGCTATTTATTTATTAATTTTTTTATCTAAATAGGGCTAAAATCAAAGTAAAAAAAGCAAAGTAAAATGGAAAGACAAAATTTTACTAGATGTATACTTCAACTATATAACTTTCATAACTCTCAAACATCTAATTTTGTTTTTTTACCATATTAACCACAAAATATCTATAACGATGTGTACAGAAAGTAAACTGTTAGAAAGATATGTGAGAGCACTAAACAAACATTTAGCAAATTCAGGTAATTTGGACAAGAAATCCATTATTTATCTGTTTTTATTTTTCTCAACTTTTGATTTGTTTTGCCTAGGTTATCTTATTAGGTCAATTTAATGAACAATGAACATTAACGTTCACTGGTGAAATGGCCTAAAAGCTGAATCAATTTAGCAAAGAATCTCTGTAAACTATCAAAAGAAAAAGAAAAAAGTATGTATATCTATATACATATGTGTGTGTGTATTTGCTGATGTCTATTTTTGCTCATGAATCTGATACCAAATATATACATAAAATAAGATGGAAATGTTAATTGGCAAAGAAAAATTGATATTGGTAATAACATTATGCTTATAAAGCTCTTAAAATTTATAAAGCTCTTTCAAATTTATAATTTTATTTAATATTAGACAATCAGATTAGTAAGAAAGTACAGCAACTAAAGTCAAGTCAATTCAGTGAGACTGAATTCAGGCGCGGGGGAAAGGAGCTAAAATAGAGAATAAATAAACTTATAATTGGCTCTCAGTGTAACAGTGCATGGTCAAGACTATACTTAAAGACTACACTTAAGACTATATTTAAGACTATACTTAAAGAAAATGCCTTTGGTTTCCCTGTGCCGCATGGATTGAAGAAGGAAAAACAAAACTTGAGGCAGAGAGATAAATTAGCAAACTACAGCAATAGTCCTAGGTGAGAACCAGCACTCAGATGGTAACTGGGTTAGTAGCAAGTAGGGTATGAATATGAAAGATGTTGTAGAAGTAGAAATGACAAGATTTGGCACCTAATCAGATATGCAGGTTGAGATACAGTAAAGAGTCAAAACTGACATACAGTTTGTGAATCTGGGTGACTGGAAGGAGGGTAGAGTCCTTGACAGAAATAGTGAAATTTGAGAAGGGGGAGAGAACGGGAAGGCGAAAATAATGACTTCAGTTGTGTACATGTTGGTTTGAGTAAGCTATGAGATATAGCAGGAAATATATAATAGGTTCCTGGGAATGTGGCGCTGCATGAAAAATTCAGAAAACGGACTAAGTCAGATATAGAGAAATCTGTGTAGAGATGATAACCGAATCCAGGGGAGCCGATGAGGTCACCAAGTAAAAGTTTAGACTGAGGATAGAAGATGACTAAGGTCAGAGCCCTCAGGAATACCAACAATTAGGGAGAGTGATATGAAAGGTAAATCAGCAACAGAGGCTGAGGAGTGACCAGAGAGAGAGGAAGAGAATGGAGGAAAAAAAAATCTCCTATCAAAACTAGAAAGGGTATCCAGGAAGAGAAAGTAGTCAGCAATTTCATGCTTCATGTTAGTTATAAAAGATTATAGTAAATCACAAAGCCCTTTTCTTGTTTCTTTGTTTTTTTTAATTTTGTCTTTATAAGTTAATATTTTTCTTGGTAATAAGATGATAAACAAAAGAACAATTTATCCCTTTGTTTCTACAATATTTTAATAGACTCTAATAAGGACATCAGTCATCATTAGGTTGATTCCATGAGTCACTAAAAGGATGATTTATGATCTTCAAAAATAGCAGCATCTTAGATTTAAAACTTAAAGAATTTTGAGGCTATTTAGCTCAATTCTGTCATTTCACTGAAGAGGAAACTGCCCATGTGAGATTTCCCCAAAATCACAGAGTCAGAAAATTGTAGGATCGGTATATATGACTATTTTCTATGAATCCAAATAAATTAATCTTTCTATTGTACCCCATTGACATTTGATGTTTATTCTGAGACTTTAGGAGTGACATGTAAATTTCATAGTATATGTATATCTCAGTTTAGTATTATTTGATTGCATATAATTTTATTCTAAATCTATTTAAAAAGCCAGATTAATTACTTCCATTTTAATCTGCCCTTTGCTCTTGGCTTGCAGTAAGGAGGTACATTCCTTAGTACTCTTGTTCTTTTCTCTTTTTTCCTCAGATTTCATTGAGTGCTTTCTATAAATATGTTGTCCATCTTTTAAAGCCAGTCAATTTAAGTGCTACTTAGGTAACCCTTAAATTGGCACTCATTTTCATTCTGTCTTTTTTTATAGGGTTCTTAAAATCATTGTGAAAAAATTTGGAAGAAATCAATATCTATTCTCCAGTACATAAAGCTTTCTCTTCCATTTCACCAATGTACAAACAAAACATGGATTGATTGAGTGGGTTTAAACTCTTATCACAAAATAAAAGATTTTCCCAGTTAACCAACTGCTTAATAAAACTCTGAATAAAACTTATTTGCTAAAATGATGACATGGGTTTTGTTCTATGACAATATGCAAATGTAATTTCTAAGTTAATATTTCATTCAACAAATATTAATTAAGCACCAATTGTACACATAGTCATTCCCAATAGTCATCTTGTCATGTGGACAAGATATCTTGCCTTGGTGGTCTTTATTCAAATTCAAAAGTCATGTCCTAGAAACTCATTATTCTGATTGGTGAATGACTCAGAAGATCTACCATGGGGGCGGTGTCAAGATGGTGAAGTGAGAGCAACAACTCACCTAAGCTCTTACATAAACTCCTTCAGATACCTCTAAAAAGAGAATCCAACCAAATTTTGGAAGTGCAGAATCCAACAGGAGACAGACTGTGGAAGATTCACAGACCAATACGGACTGGAAGGTCAACAGGATCTGTACCACTGAGATGAGCCCACAGAGCACAGCACAGTGCATCTGTGCTGTGAATGAGCAGGAAATTCCCAGGGCAGCCTCAGGCAGTAACTGCATGGCAGAATGGCAGACTGGAAGTCGAGGGTTGGAGACCAGCTAAAGTCAAGAAAGGGACAGTCTCTGATCCCCAGATATCAACCACAGTTGCTCCTGAGACTTTCAGTCAGCAGATTAAACGTAAGTCACTTACTTGAACTTCTCAGAGTCAAAATGGCTGCGTAATTATTAATGCTCTCTCCCCCTCCCCTTATTAACCTTGAAAGAATTATAAAATATTTATCCAGAAAAATCCTGGATCAATGGAATCAACAGAAAGGGGCAAACATTTTCGTAGCACCTGAGGCTAGGAAAATGGCTGAAGAATATTCCTCTTACTGTGGCAGAGGTGAACCAGAAGGAGAGGAGTCCTGGGGAGGGAGGGAGTGGAAACTTGCAGTAGGACCCAGGTGGGCCTAAGTGCTGCAGGGGAAATGTGAACAAACTAGAGCAGTCAGGATCACCAAATGCTGAGCTTGCCTTTGCTCTAGCTCAGCTGAGATCTCCTGTAAACAGTCCACCCCTCTCTCACATTTAGCAAGCTAGCCTCAGGACTAATGCAGGGAAACACAAAACAAAGAGTAAAAAAAAGGAACCTACCCTTTGCTATCTCACACCAATAGTTCAACACCAGGTTCTCCAGCTACTAACTGAAAGAACCAGAGGCTACAACACACAAAACCTCACCATCATGAGCAAGAAGCAAAGGAGGAAGGAAAAGACCAAAGAATCTTTCTTTGGGGACAAGGACCAAAACAGGAATACCAAAGAGATCAGAACTGAGACTGTACTCCCATCTGAAATTTCAGAAGGGACCATGAACTGCTTGCATGCACAAACAGCTCTCCTGGAACAACTGAAGAAGGAAATAGAAGAGAAACTGGCCAATGATTTTAAAAATATGAAAAAATAAATCTATGAAGAGAACAACTCTTTAAAAAGGAAAATTGAACAAATGGAAAAGGAAGTACAAAAAACAACTGGAGAAAATAATTCCTTAAAAGGAAAAATTAGACAGACAGAAAATGAGATGCAAAAGTTAACTGAAGAAAATCACTTGATAAAAATTAGAATTGAGAAAGTAGAAACTAATGATTCTATAAGACATCAAGAATCAGTCAAACAGAATCTAAAGAATGAAAAGATAGAAGAAAATGTAAAATATCTAATTGGAAAAACAACTTACCTGGAAAAGAGATTCAGGAGAGAAAATTTAAGAATTATTGGTTTACCAGAAAGCCATGATGAAAAAAGAGTCTGGACAACATCTTCCAAGAAATCATTAAGGAAATCTTCCCAGAAATGCTAGATGCAGAGAGCAAAATAGTCTTTGAAAAAAATCCACCATCCACCTCAGGAAAGGTATCCCAAACTAAAAACACCAAGAAATATTGTTGCCAAATTCCAGAACTATCAAGTGAAAGAGAAAATATTACAGGCAGCCAGAAAGAAATCATTCAAATATCAAGAAGCTACAGTCAGGATCACATAGGACCTTGCAGATTCTACATTAAAAGACTGAAATAATTAGAATATGATATTCCATAAGGCAAAGGAACTGGAACTACAACCAAGGATTAATTACCCAGCAAAGATCAGCATAACATTTCAGGCAAGGAAAAAGGTATTCAAGGAGATAAGCAATTTCCAGACCTTCCTGACCAAAAAGCCAGAACTCAGTAGAAAATTCAATCTTCAAACACAGGTCTCAAGAGAGGCATAAAAGGTAAAGAAGAGAAAAGAAAAACTCATTACTCAATTTGGGCAAACTGTTTACCTCCCTATAAGGGAAGATGATACTTGTTAATCTTGAGAATAGTACATCTATTATGAAGAATAAAAGGGATATACATAGATAGAAGGAATGGATATAAAGTAAATGATGGGATGATAAAATGTGATTCAAGCATTCAAAGGGATTGCAACAGGAGATGTTAAAAGGAGGAAGCAGAAAATGCTAAATTACATCACAAGAAGTAGTAAAAAAATTATATTACAGTAGAGGGAAAGAAGGGAGCGAGATGAACATTGTTTGATAAGTACTCTCATCTGATTTGGTTCAAGGAGGAACCAAATGTACTTAATTAAGTATATTAAGTATTAATTAAGTATACCTAATTAGGTATACAAATCTAACAAGCTCTATAAGCAGTAGGAGAGGAAGGGGGAAGAAAGGGGAGGGAAAGATAAAAGGGAGGAAAAAATTAGTAAGGGTAAAGGGGAGTAAAATGTAGGGGGGGGCTGAAAGAAGGAAGGGAATACTGTGAGAAGTGGTAGTCAAAAATGAAAACTCTAAGGAGCAGGGGAAAGGCGATGGGAGAAATAAAAGCACAAATGGTGGGAAAGAGGATTGGAGGGAAAGACACAAATTGTAGACATAACTGTGAATGTGACTGGAATGAACTCTCCCATATAACAGAGATGGATAGTAGAATGGATTCGAAGACATAATCCAAAAATGTATTGTTTACAAGAAACATATTTGAAATGGGGGGATGCACAAAGGGTAAAGGCAAAAGGTTGGAGCAGAATATATTGAACTTCAACTGATGTAAGAAAAGCAGGAGTGGCAATCCTAATCTCAGAAGAAGCAAAAACAGAAATAGATCTAATCAAAAGAGATAAGGAAGGAGACTACATCCTGCTAAATGGCACCATAGACAATGAAGCAAAATATCATTACTAAAAAACTATACTCCAAGTGGTATAGCATCTAAATTCTTAGAGGAGAGATTGGGGGAGTTGTGGGAAGAAATATACATCAACGATAGTAGTGGGGGCCTCAACCTCCCCCTTTCTGAACTTGATCAATCTAACGTTAAAATAAACAAGAAAGAAGTTAAGGACATGAATAAAACTCTGGATAAAGTATATATGATAGATCTCTGGACAAAATTGAATGGGTATAGAAAGGAATATACCTGTTTCTCAGTGACACATGGCACATGTACAAAAATTGACCATGTTGTAGGGTATAAAATCCTCACAATTCAGTGCAGAAAGGCAAAGATAGTCAATGCATCCTTCTCAGATCATAATGCAATAAAAATTATACATAATAAAAGGACATGAAAAGCTAAACCAAAAATTGGTTGGAAACTAAATAATCTAATCCTAATGAAGTAGTGGGTTAAACGACAAATCACAGAAACAATCAACAACTTCATTCAAGAGAATGACAATAATAAGACAACCTACCAAATCTTATGTGATAATGCAAAAGTAGTTCTTAGGGAAAGTTTTGTATCTTTGAATGCCTCCATGAATGAAATAGAGAAAGAGGAGATCAATGACTTGGGCATGTAGCTAAAAAAGATAGAAAATGAAGAAATTGAAAATCTCCAAGTAAATACCAAATTAGAAATACTGAAAACCAAAGGAGAGATGAATAAAATTGAAATTAAAAAAATTGTTAAAGTAATAAATAAAACTAATAGTTGATTTTATGAAAAAAACTAATAAAATTGATAAGCCTTTGGTCAATTTGATTTAAAAAAAAAGAAGAAAACTAAATTACCAATATAAAAAACAAAAGTTGTGAGCTCACTTCCAAAGAGGAGAAAATTAAAACAATAATTAGAAACTACTTTGCCCAACTTTATGTGCATAAATTCAACAATCTAAATGAGATGGATGAGTATTAAAAAAATGTAAATTGCCCAGATTAACAGAAGAGAAAGTCAAATACTTAAACAATCCCATCTCAGAAAAAAGAAATTGAGAAGCCATCAAAGAACTCCCTAGGAAAAAATCTTCATGACCAGATGGATTTACAAGTGAATTCTATCAAACAGTTAAAGAACAGTTAATTCCAATATTATGTAGACTAGTTTGGAAAATTGGGGAAGAAGGAGTACTCCGAAATTCTTTCTATGATACAAATATGGTTTTGATACCTAAACCAGGAAGAGACGAAACAGAGAAAGAAAATTACAGACCAATTTCTCTAATGAATGGAGATGCCACAATTTTAAATGAGATTTTAGCAAAAAGAATATAGCAACTTATCATGAGAATAACACATTATGATCAGGTAGGATTCATACCAGGAATATAGGACTGGTTCAATATTAGGAAAACTATTAGCATTATTGATCATATCAACAGCAAAACTAACAGAAACCACATGATTATCTCCATAGATGCAGAAAAAGCTTTTGACAAAATATAAGACCATTCCTATAAAAACACTGGAAAGCATAGGAATAAAGGGAACTTTCCATAGAGTAATAAGCAATATTTACCTTCAACAATCATTATATGCAATGAAGATAAGCTAGATGCAGTTCTAATAAGATGAGGAGTGAAACAAGGATGTCCATCAATACCACTGTTATTTTAGAGAAGATAAAGAATTTGAAGGAATTAGAATAGGCAAAGAAGAAACTAAGTTATCTGTCTTTGCAGATGATATGATGATATAGTTAGAGAATCCCAGAGAATAAAGTAAAAAACTACTTGAAATAATAAACAACTTTACAAAAGTTGCAGGTTACAAAATAAATCTGCACAAATCTTCATTTCTATATATTAGTAACAAAGCCCAACAGCAAGAGATAAAAAAAGAAATCCCATTTAAAGCTACATTTTGATACTATCAAACATTTGTGAGTTTAACTGCCAAAACAAACCCAGGGACTATATGAACACTATTACAAGATACTCATCACACAAATAAAGTCAGATCTAAGTAAGTGGAAGAATATCATTTGGTCATGTGTAGGCCATGTCAATATAATAAAAATGACAATTCTACCTAAATTTATTTACATATTTAGTGCCATACCAATCAAACTGTCAGATAATTTTTTTTAGAGCTGGAAAAAATAATATCAAAATTCATCTGGAAGAATAAGAGATGCAGAGTATCAAAGGTACTAATGAAAAGAAATGCTGGGGGAGAGGGTGACTTAGCTCTACCAGACCTCAAATTGTATTATAAAGCAGCAATTATCAAAACCTCTTGATACTGACTAAGAAACAGGAGGAATAGGCTAGGTATTCAAGGCAAAACAGACAATGAATATAGTGATCTACTGTTTACTAAGCCCAGGCATCCCAGTTTCTGGGATAAGAACTCACTGCTTGACAAAAATTGCTGGGAAAATTGGATAAAAGTGTGGCAGAAAGTAGACATAGACCAATGCCTGACACTACACACAAGAATAAAGTCCAAATGGATACATGATGTACGTATAAAGAGTGATAGCATAAACAAATTAGAGGAGCAAGAAATAGGGTATTTATCAGATTTATGGAGAAAGGAAGAATTTTTGACTAAAGAAGAGGTAAAAAGCATTATGAAGTGCAAGATGGACAACTGATTACATTAAACTGAAAAGTTTATGCTTAACCAAACCCAATGCATCCAAAATTCGGAGGGATGCAGAACACTGGTAAAGAATTTTTGCAGCTAGTGTCTGTGATAAAGGCCTCATTTCTTGAATGTATAGAGAACTGAGTCAAATGTACAGAAATTCAATTGACAAATGGTCGAAGGATCTGAACAACCAGTTTTCAAAGGAAGAAATTAAACATATTTATAGTCATATGAAAAAATGCTCTAAATCATTGTTGAGTAGAGGGATGCAAATCAAAACAACTCTGAGGTACCTTATCACACCTATCAGATTAGCCTGCATGACAGATCAGGAAGATGATAAATGTTGGAGAGGATGTGGGAGAGTTGGAATACTAATTCATTGTTGGTGGAGCTGTGAGCTGAACCAACCATTCTGGAGAGCAGTTTGGAACTATGCTCAAAGGGCTAAAAAATATGCATACCCTTTGACCTAACAATATCGCTTCTAGGACTGTATTCCCAAGAGATCATAAAAATGGGTAAGGGTCCCACATGTACAAAAATATTTATAGCAGAACTCTTTGTGGTGGACAAAAACTGGAAATCAAGGAGATGACCATGAATTGGGGAACGGTTGAATAAATTATGGCATATGAATGTAATGGAATACTATTGTGCTTTAAAGAATAATGAACAGCAAGACTTCACAGTCTTATATGGAAAAACTTATATGATCTGATGCTGAGTGAAAGGAACAGAACAAGAAGAACTTTGTGCACAGCAATGACCACAGTGTGCAAGAGTTTTTCTGGTAGACTTGGAACTTTATTGCAATGCAAGGACTTAAAAAAATTCCCAGTGGTCTTTTAAGGCTAAATGCCTCCCACATCCAGAGAAGAAACTATGGAATTCAATTGCAGAATGTAGCAGATCATTTTCTTTTGTATTATGTTTTGGTTTGTTATATGATTTCTCCCAATCATTTTAATTCTTCTATACAGCACAGGTATGGTGAAAATGTATTTAATAGGAATGTGTGTGTAGAACCTTTACAAAAGTGTATGTTGTCTCAGGGAGGGAGGAGGAAGATAGGGAGGATGAAAGGGAAAAAAAAATCTAAGTTATATGGCAGTGATTGTAGAACACTGAAAAAATAAAATCAATATAAAAAAGAAAAAAATGAAAAAAAAGTCCATAATATTTAGATTTGCTCTAGTCATCTAGCCATTTTATTACCCCTCCATCTTCTCACCAGCAGCCTTGAAACCATATGCCTACTCTTGGTCATATTCCTTACTATAATCAAACCAACAATTACCTTTTTATTGGAAACATGTGTCAGTGTAATCCGTATGACTTATCCACTATACTTGTAACTTTCTAAATCAAAACACCCTTGACTAGTCATGACTCTCATATATGAGCTATTTCTCCAAATTTGAGTATAAGATCCTTTTAGAAATTTTCCTAATCTTTATATTTATGTACCCAGTACTTATCAGAATGCTTGATGACCAGTAAGTCCTTAGTAAATGCTCTCTCTATATTAATTAAAGGCATTAAGTTGTATAGTAAGCATAAAAAGACTAATCCTAACCCTCAACATTTTTATTAGATCATGAAGATATTGATTTGATATTTGCTTTAAAAAAAAGTGATTTTAGTGGCATTTTGCATAATCTATTGACAGGCTACTAATTATTCAAGACCTAGCTCAACACCATTTATATGAAGTTCATAGATTATAAAACACACAGGGGTCAAGCAATCAGACTTTGTATCTATCAATATCGATCAAATGAATAAATACAATTTGGTCTATGATAAATTGGGAGGGAATGTGATATTATGGAAAAGGAATTAGATTGTCAGGCAACATGGTTCTCTCTATGACATTGGCAAAATAATGTGAACTTCTCTGGGATTTAGTTTTCTCATCTATAAAAATGAAGAAATTGAACTAGAAGATCCCTTAGCTTCTTCCAATTTATAAAAAAGGAAGAGGGAATAGGAAGAAGGGAGGAAAAGAGTAGTGAAAAAAAGAGAGAAAAGAGAAAGTTATAATGACAATATCAATAAATATTGGAAGTGAGTGATACAGCAACATTTTGAGGTTTGCAAGAAGGTGGGATGCCTTAGAAATCATATAGACCCCAAAGCAGTACCTGGGATTTGGAAGGGGCATCAGAGTGAATCCATTCTAACTCATACCTACTCAAGAGAACCCTCTACAATATAACAGGCATCTGGTCATTCAACCCTAGCAAGGAAACCTTTGGTGAGAGGAAAACTACTGCCTTCTGAGGCTAACCCATTCTATTTTTAGACAGCTCAAATAATTAAATATTTACAGCAATATATGACAAGAACAAAATTCCTTTCTTCAACTTCCATACATTGATCCTGTTTCTACACTCTATTTTCAAGTGGAATAAACTTTATCCCTTTTCCCCAAATAGCGCTTTCAGTATTTGAATACAGCTTTCATCTCCCTGCTAAGTCTTCTCCTCCCCAGGCTAAAGACCTCACTTTCTTCAATTAATTCATGATCTCAGAGATTTTTTATGCTGGTTACCTTCCTCTAGATATTCTCTAATTTTTTAAAGTCATTTTCTTTTTACTGCCAACATGGTGCTTATTAAAACTGAACACATTTTTTTCAGATACTCTTCAATCAGATCAAAGCATAGAGTTCACTGAAAATTCTGAATTTTTCAGACAAATTTGTCTGATTTTAGCCTCCCCATTTAGAACATGTGAAGCTGATTGATTTTTTTAATCCTTTTGTAAGACTTTATATTTATCCCCATTAAATGTCAATATAGTCAGCTAATTACTTAGGCTGCAAGATAGCTTGGGCCCTGAGACTTTTTAATAACAATTTAAATGAAAAGATCTTTTCTATTCATTAATTGGTTCATGTGATTTATTTACATCACTTGGAAGCCTAGGTCACATGGGAGGAGCTTGCTGAACAGGTGGAACAGGAAGGGTGGAGCAGGGGTGAGGTGAAGGAAAGTTAATGAGAGAGGTAGGAATGGAGGAGGGAAGACACAGGCCAGCAGACACAGCAAAGCTCATATGCATTTATTTACTTGTGGGAAGGCCCACAGGGAAGGGCAGGGGAGGCTTTGGAATGTCTTTGTCCCTAGCAGAACTAATAAGTATTGACTTTTTGGCTACTATGAGAGAGTTGACTTTCTGGTTCTGGGATTTGGCTTTCTGGTGTCTGAATAAATGTTTTCCTTCTGCCTTTTATATGGAAAGTCTTTTATGCTTTGTGATTGAGAACTATGCCAGCATATTCATAGCCAATCTCAGAGTTATAGATGTTGCCTGGGTGATAATCTTGTATTTATTTATTTTTGACAACTACAAACTTAATATGCATTCCATCAATACATTTTTCTATTCTTTAGTTACTGATAAAAAGTGTTAAGCAGGGTAGAACTAAGTTACATCCATGAAGGGCTTCCACTGGAGGCTTCCTATTAAGTTTAGATTGATCTGTCATATTTGGTTTAATGTCCTATAATGAAGTCAGTTCTAAACCCAACCTATTTTATGTTTTCCTTAGCCTACATCTCTTAATTTTTGTTGGTAAGAATGAAATGAATGTTTTGGACAAATATTTTACAAAAAAATTAAGCCAACTATATCAATGAGAATTAATTCATCTACTAACCCAATAACCCTGTCAAAAATCAGGTGAGCTTAGTCTGGCATATATATTTTTTGTTAAGGCTTTCTAGAATTTGGTGATCACTCTTTATTTTCTAAATGTTTACTAACGATATCTTTAATCAGATATTGAAGAATTTGGCTGGGAATTAAATTTAAGTTCATTGTCCTATAGTTGTCAGATTTCCTTCAAATTCTAACTCTTACCTATACAATTGATATCTTTAGCTTGTTTAAATCTCTATGGGTATATAGGGTCCTTGTCTCTGTTATGAAAGTATAAGCATGCTCTCCTGGTGTGATGACCTGATGTGGAAATGTTGACTGTAGCCCTGAAGGTAAAAGCATATAGTGTTCTACTATTTCCTATATACTGGGGCATCTTGAAGTTAATGATTTGTCTTTTTTTTTACTAGTGAACTTGCATATTTTTTCTACAAAAGCAAATAGTATATACTAATTTTAAGACAAATTATTGATCCTCATAATATCGTTGAGAGTGAAGAAACTACAACTTTTACACAATTTATAAAAGATTAGAAAGGGAATTTCAAGTTCAAGTAAGAAAGGTATTGACTATGTGGCTTTCAGAGTTGACCTTGATAAATCCCTATGATATTCCAGTTTTTCCTTGTGCCATTTAGGGGATTATTCCCATAGACATTTTTGTATTGGTTTGCTTCTTTTGTATTATATTTGTAATAGTAAGTATTATGAGACCTGTGAGTATTTGAGTATATGCTATATTAAGTGCTTTCCTTTTCTTTGTGAGGGAGCTAGCAGTGTAACTCTCTTGGGTATAAGGGCTGAAAAACATTCAGAGAACTCCAAGGACATTTCCCTGTCTAGTTTTAGAATGACCCATTTTCACTGTCTGGGGGACAGAGAAAGATTCAAGAAGCTACAATCTGCCTATCCAGTGCTCCCTGGGAAAATAACTGTATTCTTCAGAAGCCAAATTTACTCTTTCCTATCAAGAGAATCAAAATTTATCCACAGAAATGGTAAATACCCAAATGCCTTTTGAACAAATAAGAATACAACTCTGTTTTTAGTATGTAAACATATAAGTGTTTAAAATGCTATAAATACTGTTTTTTTTTTCCTGAAGCAGAAATAACTGTTTCATTTCTCTCTGAAATAGACAGTAAAGTCTTGACAATAAAGAATGGTACAGTAATAAACATATCTCCAAAAGGAAGTCAAGGACAGAGAAAAAAAAGACTCAAGTATTCAAGAATACTTATAGAAAAGAACTGGAAATGCAATATCTATTTATTTTTTTATGAAAAGGTGGTAGAAATGGAATACCTATTTATTAATTGAAAAATTTTTGAAAAAAATATGGCATATGAATGCAACAGAATCTTAATGAACAAAAGAAATGAT
>CM053773.1:35716059-35746196 GCA_028658325.1 Potorous gilbertii
CCACTTTTTCCTCTACAAAATGAAGCAATATGAAGCAGTCACCTGTTAAGGTAAGCAGAGCGTAGAAAATTGCCCACAGTGATTTTTCACCTTCATTTTCTGTCACCTTTTTAGTATCTTGACGTCTTTCCTCTTAGAAGCAATATTTTTTTGGGTGGAGGGAGATAATTCATTGTTCTTTTTTCCATATATTTCTGTAGTACTCTTCTAAAGTATTTAAAGTTCTTCACAACCTGACACTAACAACCTAAAGCTAGCAAGTTGTATTATACACACATTACTCACCTTCACATGCTTTTTGGTCCATCCAAGCTGGCAAAACTTCCTTGAATTTGCTGATGGATTTATTGTTACCTTCCACTAGTCAATTTTACCTGGTAAACTGAGCCAATTACTTCCAGTAACTCGATGGGCCCAATGTAGCAAGACACAACCTTAGCCTTTGACACACAATGGCAGCCTACAACTTCCAGCTCTAATCTCTGACGTGTCTAAGTGTAGTGTTGTCAAGGTCCCTCCCTCTCATTTTTCCCCAGATTTTTGAAAGTGGTTGCAAGGTACCTGGCTACAGCAGAGGTAGTAAGCCTCTACAAACACCCTCTTTCACAGCTTCTCATTTTAAAGGCATCAAGAAACTTGTTTTTCAATTCTACCTCTGTAACTAACTCCTTGTTAGTCTTTGGGCTAGTCACTTAATCTATCCAAGTCTCAACTTCATCACTTTTAAAATTTGTAAAATGGAGGATTAATCTAGATCTCTAAATTAGATTAGATCTCTAGATTACAGCTCTAAAGTACGTTCTAACTCTTAACAATATATTATTGTTAATTCACAGTTCGCTGGTTCTTTAAGGATTAGGTGAGGAAATGTTTCCATGAGTATATCACATAAAACCAAAAAAAAAATAAAGAAGAAAAGAATGAAGATTGCTTTTATATTTAATGCATTAAATAAAAAAAGCAAATGGATTTTAGGGTGAAGTTGCCTCACCTTTGTAGGAACGTTTAAAAACAGAACAAAACAAAACACATGCCCATTTGTCAGTTTGTAGAGAGAAAAAAGCCCACCTTAAAATGTGAACCTACCAATCCTGACATTTGGTAACATAATGGGTAAGGCACTGACTGGGCCAAAGATAAAAGGATACCTGGCAGCTATAAACCTTGGGGGAGAAAAAAAAAACATCTTAGTTTTCTTTAGTGATAGCTAATAAAGGAAAACTCAAGTTTTCCTCAGTAGGAATTCAGACAGAATATATAGACTGAGCTTTCTCTATCCAGATAGCAAAGGACTGAATGCCCTGCAGAAAAAAGTCCAGCTCTGGCAATAATAGCCTGTATAGTTCACTCATCTGGCCTTCATAGATAGGCACATGGCCTGCTGAGGGTTTATGGACCTCCCTCACCCTGGGAATCAGGTGCACACTCCCAATTAGCCTCTCTAAATCAGCATGAGTTTCTTTTGGGGACCAGTGACTAAACTAATCCCTGGAAGCAGTTGTATGAATTAGGTCTGACAAATAAAGGTTTTAACCTCTGCTTTCCCAAAAGTCTTTTTGCTTTGATTTACTCATATTATCCATACAGCTGATGCTCTAATTCAAAACATTACTCATGTTTATAGACCAGGCATTTTTTGTCTATTTGTTTGTTTTTCATTTCCTTCATCCAATGTCATTGGAAAGCGATGTCATCTGACCTCAGTGTGCTATTAGTCAACACTAAGAAAGATTCCACTTGACCTTCATGATGACTTTGGCGTCACTGGCAAATGTACTTAAAATAAATGTCCTTTGTCTGAATTTGTCATGTGGATCAGATGAAATAAAGCACACCATGACTTGTCATTTCCCAAGAAAGAGCACATTCTGCCTTGTTTTACCTTTTAAAATAACATCCTTATTCATCAGGAAATTAGTGGGTACCACCTGCCTGGCATAATACAAAGCATTTGCCGTGGTTTAACCCAGTTGTAGTTCTATTACCATATTTTCAGTTTGTCAGATAATTGCTAAAAAGCTCTTATGATGCATCTATTTTTAAAAGGTAAAAATACTTTGCAAATAGTAAAAGCCCCCTATCTCAAATATACTTAATACTTGCCTTAATTAGGATATTGGCCTTTTATCAGGACATAAAGAATGGAAAAATAATTATTATAAATTCAGTTATATTACATGGCAGTGAGCCATTGGTATCCCCTACCACTGTGAGCAAATCTGCCATCCTGTTTTATTCTCTGAAATAAAAAGAAAGCATTAACAAAATCCCCTTGCTTTGCAAGGCAAATAAATCAAAGGAGTGTATGCTTTCATTCACTTATATGACTGTTACCTTCTAAATGTTATGCTTAATATTTTTTTGTATAAAATTCAAAATAATTACCTAGTCTTAGATCATGTTAATGCTTATTTTGGGCAAATCTCTTTTCTTTGTTGGACTTCCTTGTCTTTACTTGTAGATTTATGAATTGTAGTAAATACCTACGGTACCTTTCTGCTTTAATGTCTTATGATTTCCACTTTCTTTCCTATTTCCTGGAAGAGACATTTTAATTTCCTTCTTAAAGATTCAAAGTTTTTTTTAAAAGTGTCTAATTAATTGATTTGGCACAACATTGAAGATTTTCTATTAGATCATTGATAGAACTTTACATCTACCATTGATTTATATTGGAACCTCATACTAAAAGGATTAATTTTAAAAGAAAGGAAATACATGCAACTCAACTAAATAATATCCTGGGGATAATTCCCTTTTTTCTTAAAAGCATCATGAAAACAAAGGAACTAATAGCAATTTAATGAGTGAAGAAATATATTCATTCATTTATCAAACATTTATTAAGTGGTTTCTACATTCAGTAAGCTGTGCTAGATTCTGGCCATTTTGCTAAGGGAAAAGAACTTTGGGAAGATATGAATATAATGAACATGATAACACATGAAACTAGTGATTTACAAATTTCAACTCTGAAGCAATTCAATTTAATGAAATTTTTTAATATTGTATACCATGTAAGAATCAATTGTTGTAACTTTAAATATATTATAAGAAACAGAAGAATAGAATTTCAGGTTTGGAATTTATTTTAAAAAATTCAACATCTATAAGGAATCACAGAGCTCAAGCTCACCCTATTATTTTTTTGGGTGAGGATGTTAGAAATACAGAGAATTTGTGACCTGACCAATATCACACAGAAAGAGCCAGGATTTAAACAGATCTTATGACTCCATACTGAATACTCTTACCACTATATCATGCTGCATTCCAATGGCCATTTAAGTCAGTCTCTACCTAAACAGTTTTCCTCCTCTAACGGACATTTATGTATCTTCATTAAGTTTGTCTAAGATCTTGCATGTACTCCATGCAAGCCTCACGGCAAAATTATGTGACATTTGCTACTGGAATAATATCTCCATTTTATAGATGAGGAAACTGAAAGAGAATTTAAGTGACTTACCCATAGTCACCCAGCTTGTGTCAGAGAAATGGTTAAATAATTCAAATATAGTTTTCCTAATATCAATTCTAACATTCTGTGTTGCCTCTTTACAATGTCCTTGACAAATGGACATCTAACCTCTTTTAAAAGAATTGTGTTAGAAAGATCATTCCCTTTCCAGGTAGTCCAGTTCAGTCCAATTCTTAATTGCTAGGAAATTTTTTCCACCATAAAAATCAAAATATATCATTTTTCTGAAACTCTTTCCCATTGTTTGTAATTCTTTCTCAGACCAAGAACAGTTAATCCCTCAAACACATTATTGAAGACAGCTATCAAGTCATCCCCTATTACTTTTTCTGAGCTAATATATCCAGTTTGTTAAAATAATTCTCTTGTGGAGGGTTTCCAGTCCATCCATCATTCTATCTCCCTTCTCTGTATATACCCCTGTATATTCTTTTGAATTATGATGCCCAGGACCTAACCTACTACTACAGATGTAGTCTTATCAAGTTAGAGAAAAGTGGAATTATGATATCCTTCATTATGGACCCCATACCATTCAACTCAACAAATATTTATAAAGAATAACATACATTTCCTGATTTTCAGTGATGCATACTAATAAGCATACAAGATAATATGCTAGGTGCTGATAATAAGAGTAAACTCTGCCTCTTATTTATTATGCAGCATAAGAATGAAACTGTATTGATCACATCAAGTCCTAGAACTTTGTCCATTTTATTCAATCATATTCAGAATCAATCAAAAAAGTGTGGCTTAGTTATTCACATAAGAAAAACAAGTGGATGCCTCCTTTCCAGGTTAAGATAGGCAGTTGAATGAACAGGCCAAAGAGCTGATCAATCAGCAAATCTATACTGGATAGATATTGAGGATGTACAAGCAGTTGGATTCATGATTAAATAGAAAGAGGAGATCAATCTGGATGCATTTAGAACACTTTATACATTTTTTTTTCATAATCCCAAACCTCTCTAAAATAACCATTGATCTTTTTGATGTTGGCATTATTCTGATGATGTGTTTGGAGTCATGGAACAGCACAGTCTTCAAAGAACTAAAGTAGCCTGTCACAGAAAGGGTAACAGAGAGGCACACATTGATAGTGAGCTGGATGTAACATATCTCCAGTAGAAAACTGGGAGAAATAAACAAAAATCTACTATCACAGAGCTAAATGAAAGGAAAGAATGCAGACCACATCACAGATACCATAGCATAACCAGTGAACTGGCTTTGTGCCCTCCTTCTGGATCTGGAAAATTTCAGGACTTATGATAGGAGTTTACTAAGAATGAATTTATTTCATTGAGATTACATGAGCATTTTGTAATTATCACTGCTTGAAGGAGGACCCATGTAGGTCAGACTGCCATCTCATACTGTTGGATAACACTGACCTTGCAGTCAGCTAAAAATTCCTAGAATTTTTGTTTGTTTTTAATGAACTATTGGTTAATATAATCTTTCTCTCATCATACACCTGTATATGTACGGTTGAGTTTTTCAACCCAAGTGGAAGACTTTGCATTTATTCCGAAGAAATTTCATCTTTGGAGATTCAGCCCATCATCCCAGACTTTTGAGATTTTTTTTGGAAGTAATCATCCTTCTAAAATGGTAGCTATTCCATCAGTTTTGATTTGAAGAAAAAAACAAATCCAAGGGTCACTATGATATTATAATTATAGGTTCAAGTTTATTTCTTTTTCTAGTATAGAGTCATAACAAAAATCAAGTCTTAGAGGCAAAGCTTTTAGATGATATTAATGGCTCTAAGATTCCTATAGGAATTGCACAACTCGAACTCAACATGTCTAAAGCACAACTCCATTTCTTTCCCCACAAAGTTTCCCTGTTTTGAACTGCCTAAATACTAAGAGCCTCTTCTTCCTTCCATATCACACTTATTCATCTCTCTCATCCCACATATCCAATCAGATGCCAAATCCTGTGATTTCTTGGCCAGGTCACACGGAAGCCTGAGTCACATGAGTGTGTGGAGGTAGGACTTTGCTGAAGGGGTGGAGCAGAAAGGACGAAACAGGAATAGGCAGAGCTAGAGCAGAGCTGAGAAAAAAATTGGTGAGAGCCATCAGAACTGAAGGATATAGGCAAGCAGGCAGCAGGCTATCATGAGCGAGAGGGCTTGTTTGTGATTTGTTTAAGGAAGCTTAGCAGGGGGAAGGACTGGGGATGATTCTGTCCTCTGCACTGTTATTGTTTTGATTATGATAAATTTGGCTTTCTGATGTCTGAATAAATGTTTTGGTTCTGTCTTCCATGTGGAGAGTCTCTTGTATTTCAAGATTCAGAACTGCGCTGGGATATTCATGGCCATCATAGATGCTGTGAATATCATGTTAGTGCTATAAACAGGTACACCTAATTCCGTACACTCACATAGCCACCACACACATCTTCTCTCCTACACTATTGCAAAAACCTCCCAATCGGTTTCCCTGCCTCAATACTCTACCTTCTCTAATCCATCTTTGACACAACTGACACAGTGATTTTCCTAAAGTATAGGTCTGATCTCTTCCATACCAGCTCAAAAAACTCCAGTGGCTCGATATTGTTTCCAGGATCAAATATAAAGTCCTTTGTTTGGATTTGAAGCTTTAAACAATCTGGCCCCTTGCTACCTCTCCAATAGTCATCTATTCTACTCCTGTTAATTGAGATAATATGAGTTAAGTATTTAACACAGTCCCTGGCACATTGTACATGTTTTATAAATGTTTATTTCCTCTTTCTTTCTCTTTCCCACTACAAATTCTATAATCTAGTCTAATTGGCCCATTCACTGTTCCTTACAAATGACACTTCATCTCTAGTTTCTGGGTCTTTCCACTGGATTTTCTTCATGTTGACAGTGTTCTCCTTCCCAAACTATTACTTCTACAATTCCTAACTTCCTTTAATATACAACTGAAATACCCCTTCCAGAAAAGTTTTCTTAGTCCCCCTATAGATCCTATTAAAAGCTGTATACTCAGTACTTACCTTGTATATTCTTATATGTATATGCATGCATGTGTGTGTGTATGTTTGAATGTGTCTTTTCCTCAGATGATTTTGAGTTCTCTATAGCAGTGCAGGACAGAAGATTTTTAGTAGACTTCCTACCCTGCTCTGGGCGCTCTGACCGCCATAAATTCTCCCTTGTTTTTGAAAGTGAGGTTGGAGACATCATAGACCAACCATGCATACTGGTCATTTTTATTTAAGTTTGGTTACAGAGAATTTCTAACAGCTGTTTGTGGGAGTCATTTTTCAGAATTTTTTTCCCTTGACATTTTGCCAAACTATTCATTGGAGCTTGCAGATTCATAAGGAAGTAAGGTTGCTCTTTTGACATTTTGTCTTTCTGAGTGAGGACATGGTTGCTATTTCTGAGTCACTGCTTTTATGGAGTATTCTAACTCTTCCTTTTATCATGTCTAATAAATCTACAAGCACCAGTCTTCTTCAACCAGTCTGTTCCTAAAGTCTGATCCTTCCTTAATGTTTGTTCATAACTTCTGTGTAAGCTCATCCTTATCTATCATTGTCTGGATAGTGCCTTCATCACCATCACCTAAGGATCTGAAAGGGTAAATTCTTCACTCCTCTCCAACAAAACAATAAAATAACATCACATTTTTTTATTGCATCTTAGGAAATTTGTGCAGTCAACAGTACTTTCACATCATTTAGAACTAGAAGTAATTTTGGAGATAACCTTTACTGACATGATCATTTTAAACATAAAGAAAAAAAGATGCAGAGCTATATCATATCACTTAATACTGGCAATAAATAGCAGAACCAAGATTAAAATTCAGTTCTGCTGACTCTAAATGTAATACACTCTCCATTGTTCAAAATATCCTGTACTGAAGATAGAGGTTTAAAAATTGTCCTGTGTATGTTTGGTCATACTTTCTTATTACAACAAGCTCCCTGTCAATATTGGGATTCCCCAGCACTTCACTATCCTGTCTTTCTGCAGTTGTGTGTTGTGATTAACTGCCTTTCCCTCCATATTTGTACTTCTTTCTGACTCAAATAAATGTTATTGACATGTCAGTTTACAAAATATATTTTGGTGGGTTACCCTTGTGAGTATATGACTTCCTTTCACAGAAAGAGAAAAAATGTACACAGAAGTAAGGAATAAATTATTATGTCCACAAGTTACTAACACCAACAACCTCAATTTCATTTTAGTCTTGGTTAATGACTTATTCTTGATGTTCCTAGATGGGGAAGTAGAGTACGTTTATCAATTCTGTGATGGCACTAAGATTCAAGTTTTCAATCCTATTAAATAAAAAATATGAACTGAAAAACGTTTGCCTTATGTTTAAAGAGATATTACTAAGTATAATCTCTTAAAAGAGTAAATGTTCATAGGCCTATGCAACTCTGTTTCAATAGAACTATCACACGTTCTGCTCCTGATTTCTTTATTAATCTTAGTAGGTCTAAGCTAGTTTGACAAATAATTTAAAAAGAAAGATTTCAAGTATAATACAGTATTTGATTCACATATGTTTTATCATTTTCACATAAATGCAGATAATTTGTCACCATCATATGAAAACATGTTTTAGAACAAATTAATCCCATCTATGTATAACAATTCACGTGTAAAAGCTGTTTTTAAGTAATAGAAGCCAACAATACCACAAATTTGTTAGAAATAAGGTAACAAATGTATAATTTCTAATTCTAATGTGATTTTTTTCAGAACAGTTCAGCGTACACATATTATTACATCTTTTAACTAATTAATTTATTTCTAATTTTCAATATTCACTTCCACAAGATTTTTATTTCCAAATTTTCTGCCCATCTCCCTTCTGCCCACCTCAAGAGATCATGCATTTGCATTACCTCTTCCCCCAATCTGTCCTCCTTTCTATCACACCTTTTCATTTTCTCATCCCCTTCCCTTCTATTTTCTTATAGGGCAAGATAGATTTTTATATAGCACTGCCTGTATATCTTATTTTGCAGTTACATGTAAAAATAATTTTTAACATTTGTTTTAAAAACTTGGAGTTTCAGCTTCTCTCCCTCCCTCCCTCCCCATCCATCCAACCTGAGAAGGCAAGCAATTCAATATATGTTATACATGTGTAGCCATGCAACACACTTTCATTACAGCCATGATATGATAGGCTAACTATATTTCCCTCCATCCTATACTGCCCTGCATTTATTCTATTCTCTCTTTTGACTTTGTCCCTCCTCAAAAGTGTCCCCTGGTAATTACCACCTCCTCCTATTTGGCTTCCCTTCTATTATCTCCCCCATCCCATCCTACTTATCCCCTTCCCCCCTACTTTCCTGTAGTGTAATATAGATCATTCATACCAAATCGAGTGTGCATATTATTCCCTCCTTAAGCCAGATCCAATGAAAGTAAGGTTTACTTTTTCCCTCTTACCTCCTCCCTCTTCCCCTCCATTGAAAAAACTTTTCCTTGTCTCTTTTATGTGACAGGTAATTTGCTCCATACTATTTTTCCCTTTCTCCTTCTCCTAATATATTCTTCTCTCACCCCTTAATTTTATTTTTAAGTATCATCCCTATATATTCAACTTACCTCATATCATCCATCTAAATGTAAATAAATTCCTCCAAAAACCCTAATACTGAGAAAAGTCTCAAAAGTTACAAATATTATCTTTTCATGAAGGAATATAAATACTTCAACTTTAGTAAGTCCCTTATGATTTTTCTTTCCTATTTACTTTTTCATGTTTCTTTTGATTCTTGTGTTTGAAAGTCAAATTTTCTATTCTGCTCTGGGCTTTTCATCAAGACTCTTTGAAAGTCCTCTATTTCATTAAATGACCATTTATTTCCCTTGAAGTATTGTACTTAGTTTTTCTTGGTAAGTGATTTGTGGTTTTAATCCTAGTTGCTTTGACCTGTGGAATATCATATTCCAAGCCCTCCAATCCCTTAATGTAGAAGACACTAGATCTTGTGTTATTCTAACTGAGCTTCCACAATACTCAAATTGTTTCTTTCTGGCTGCTTGTAATATTTTCTCCTTGACCTGGAAGCTCTGGGATTTGACTACAATATTCCTAGGAGTTTTTCTACTGGAATCTCTTTCAGGAGAGGTGATTGGTGGATTCTTACAATATCTATTTTACCTTCTGGTTCTAGAATATTAGGGCAGTTTTACTTGATAATTTCTTGAATATGATGTGTAGGCTTTTATTTTTTGATCACGGCTTTTAGGTAGTCCAATAATTATCAATTTCTTTCTCCTGGATCTATTTTTCAGATAAGTTGTTGTTCCAATGTGATATTTCACATTGTCTGCTATTTTTTTTTTATTCTTTTGGTTTCATTTTAAAAATTCTCGATTTTTCACAAAGTCATTAGCTTCCATCTACTCCATTCTAATCTTTAAGGAATTATTTTCTTCAGTGAGCTTTTGGACCTCCTTTTCTATCTGTACAATTCAACTTTTTAAGACATTCTTCTTATTTAGATTTTTGGATCTCTTTGGCCATTTGGGTCAGTCTATTTTTTAAGGTTTTATTTTCTTCAGCAGTTTTTTGAGTCTACTGTAGCAAGTAGTTGACTTGCTTTTCGTGATTTTTTGCCATTACTTTCAGTTCTCTTCCCAATTTTTACTCTTATTTGATTTTCAAAATCCTTTTGGAGCTCTTCCATGATCTGAGACCAATTTATATTTTTTCTTGGAGGATTTGGATGTAGGAACTTTGACTTTGTTGTCTTCTGTTTGTATAGTTTTGTCTTTCTTGTCACCAAAATAACATTCTATAGTCTGATATTTTTCTGGCTTTTACTCATTTCCTTGGCCATTTACTTGACTTTTGTGCTCTTTATCAAAGTAGCCCTCTGCTTCCAGTGGGGATTCAGGGGTGTACAGTCAGCTGCTGGATCCACCCACAATCTTTGGGCCTAGAGTTCCAGAAAAAGTCTATACTTCTGTCATTCTGTGGCTGCATTGGCTTCCTCCACTCCTTCTGCCATCCCAGAGCTGAGGTCAGACCACTCTACTATCTCACATAGATGTGGCAGGTTTTTTCCACTGACCTTCCAATTTGTCCTTGGCATTTTGGGGTGAAATCTGGGAACCACCAAAAGTACCAGAGATTCAGTCACCCCAACACCTCCTCATGTCCTGTCTGTGCCATTGCAGCCCACATTGAACTGCTCTCTGCTTCCAGCACAGTGTGATAGATACTTCCCATCAACCTTACAGGCTGTCTTGGACTGGAGATTTGCTTCACTCCATCCTTCTACGAGTTCTGCAGCTCCAGAATTTGTTTAAAGTCATTTTTGCAGGTATTTGTCTGGATATGGGAGGAGTATTCTAGTAAGTCCCTGCTTCTACTGTGTCATCTTGACTCTGCCCTCCTAATATGATTTTTTAAATATACCTCCTGCTCTGCATGTTTCATAAAATTGGAACTCCTGGTATAGAAGCTTCTTCCACATGAATATATAGGCAATTTATCTGTAAGTTGTAGACTTAAGAGAGTTGCCTGGGCCCTGGTAGGATAAGAGAATTACTAGTGGTAACACAATGAGTGAATGAATAAGTGAGTCAATTAACTAATTATATTCAACATTTATTAAGTACCGAATATGTTCACAATACTGTGGGAAGATCTGAGAATATAAATAGAAAAATTGTATTGTCCTTGGTCTCAAGGTTATTGCATTTGTCCTTTGTTTTTGAAGAGGACTATGACATCAGGGATATGATGCTATGACTTGTAGTAGACTTTTATTTCAGTGAGGGAGGGCTGTGCAAGGTCACCAACCTCACTTTCTCCTCCTGAGTCATCTGGCCAGATGTTCATCCGGGTGATTGGAGATGGCCCAGGACAAAATGGGAGATATCGACTCTTTTAGGCTAAGGCCTTTTCAGGTTCTCACTTCAAGTGAGGTAGTACACATTCAGTAAATAGGACTCTTTAAGAAATGAATCAATGAATGGCCAGTTTAATTAGAAAAAAATTCAACCTGAGAGGGAAAGACCTCAGAATTTCTGTTCCAAAGAGAAACTTCTTTAAGAAATTTCTTAAATTCTTTAAATAGGCAAATAATTTTAGGGCCTGCCTATAGTTGTCATTTACGTTACCTTCTTGTGCTATGATAACACCAGTATTGTGAATCCTTCAGATTTTCTTTATTGCCCCAAAGCCTCAATCAATGCTCCCTTTAACCACTCACTCCTCTGACACAAATACTTTGATGGGGCAAATTTTGCTCTGTCTTTGGATGATGGTGTTTTGTTTTGTTTTTTCTCTTAAGAAAAAAATGTCTTGAGTTCTTTGTTAGAAGATATGGTTATGTCTGACTCTATCTCAGGTAGGGATATGTTGGAGTAGAACCTGTTTGCCAGCTGATTGCCAAATTTCCAGTGTAATCATGTGCATCTTGGAAATCCTCAACTGCTACAAATCAAAGCTTGATTTATTTTGTTGTTTGTTAATACATCTAAGAGAATGATGGAGAAAAAGAAATATAAACAATATAAATGTAAGGATTTTTTTTTAGTTTGGAGGTGACTTTGTTAAACATTTAACAACATGTCTCTGATTATATCTCCAGCAATTCAGTGTCAAACCTACTATAAGTCTTATAGGATTACATGATTTTTGTGCTCTCATGGAGTTTATATACAAAAGGGGAAGACAGCAAATATGGATGGTTTCAGCCACAATTCATTTGGAAAAGATTCATAATGATAGGATTCAGGGACAAGTGTGTTAATGTCTCTTCTTTAATGTCATTTCTACAGATAAAATGATAACAATTCCTCTCGCTGAACCATTTGATAATGTCAAGGACTTTGGAAAAAAAATTTTTTTTCTGAGTCTTCATTAGATGTGGTTGTAGCAACCATAGGAGCCATTGCTCTGCTTCATCTTTGCAAGAATTGCTTCCCAGGATGATGCAGGTGGGAAAACACTGATATTCCCAAGGTTCTTGGGTTCATAGTCCTAAGGTTGCTCTACTGGAATCGAAAGGGTGATAGCGGTCAAGGTGATGGCTCAATTTGCTTGTCATATATTTCCTTCTGTCTTCCCTTCATTATTTCTCACTATTTTGGGTTAGTCTGGCCTCCTTGCTATGTGAGTGGCAGTTAGCAATTGGTGGAGATGACTGGCTCCTCTCCATAAGATTTTCTTCTCCAGATTTTTGCTCTCAGGCTTGGACAAGAAATATAAGAGGTAATCTGGCAGGTGCTGTGACTCCTGGTGTTCTTGTGGTTATAGTCCTGTTGATGGCAATTAGTCAGCGGCTGTTGCTGATGAAGGTAGGCCTCTTTTCCAAAATTATTTCCCTCTTCAGTGATGGCTGTGGCCTCACAAGAAGCAGATCTGGTAGTTTGTGTACCACTACTCATATCTATGGCTTTGGGCTTAGGATCCTGGGTTGGGCTATTTCTGTCAGGGTCTGAGGGGAGATGATGGCCAAGGTGATAGAAGGGGCAATGGTGGTAGGCAGGTACTACTGCTACCTCTCCATCAAGGTGTAACAACAGCAGCAAGGGCAGAGTAGACGTAGTAGCCATAGTAGTCAAGATTTATGTAGGACTTAAAAATTCAGAAAGCACTTTACATATGTTATCTCATTTAATTCACATGACAACCCAGGGGTTAGGTGTTATTACAACCTCTTTTTACTGATAAGGGAAGAAATTGAGGCTGGAAGAAGTTAAATGCTTTGTCCAGGGGTCATACCTCTGTCAAGAGTATGAGTCAGGTTTTGAACGCAGGTCTTCCTAAGTCCCCCATCCACTGTGCTAACTTCCCTCAATATCTCTAATGAGGATTTCAACCCAGTTCTTCCTGACTGTCTGGTCTTTTGGGAAATCTCTTTGTCTCTGTACCTTGCTTCTACCCCTTTCACTTCTTTACAATTAAAAAAAAGTAAGTAAAGTGTCTTCTACCTTCTATACTATTAGGCCAGATTGGCTATTCCTTGTGAAGTCAGTTCAATAAACTTTTATTAAGCACCTACTATATACTAGGTATTGTGCTAAGCAGGGTATATAAATAAGAAAAAGACAGTCTTTTCCCTCAAGGAGCTTAGGATCTAAAGATGAAAAACAACATACAAAATGAAGTTGCAAATAGTGTGGGGGGTGGTAACATATACACCAGGTGGCATCTTGTTTCTTGGAGTTTAAACCAAGCAGATGTGTAGATGGAAGGTGGAGTGAGCTGCAAAGTCCATATTCTACCCTCTATAAAGGAAAGTTTTGGGTTTAGTTGAGTGCTCTATCCTCCAGCCCTGCAATCAGAAGGAAAAGAAGTCTGAGGGAGACGGCAAAATGTTGAATATCCAAGACTGAGTTAGCTACGTTGAGATGAGCACTTTAATGATCAACTTACCCTGAGAGGGGCATCTTGTTCTGTGGAATGAAAATATTCTGTCTGTCCTTAGAGTTCTTATGTTTAAGTACACTGCCGTAAGTATAACCCCCAGTTAAGGGGAAAAAAATAATGTTATCGTATAGAAGTCACCAACTTAATGCTTTGAACACCTTCATTTTAGTAGCATGGGAAAGGCACTTTCAGATTAATGCCAGGTAGTCTATTAAATTTATGTTGATTAATAGGTTTTATCTTTCTCTCCTACCTTGTACTACCAGGTTTAAGGGAATTATCACTCAAAACAAGTCAAAAAGCTTATTCAACCATGACTGAACAAAATGAGGCACTACAAAAATATTAACAAAAGTCTGCTGGTTATATATTTTAATAATAAACAATAACCATTGATTTTTCTGGTTTTGTATTTTTTGAGGAGGGCAAGGAGTCAAGATGGATGGAATTTTTCAATTACTTAGATATATGTGGTCCTAGGAGGAACAGTAAACACATTAGATGACAGAGCTGAGATTCAAAAATCAAGAGACTACATGTTATATGTATTATTAAATATAATGAACTCAATAGAGATAAATGTGAAGTCTTACATTTTGGTTCAAAAATCAATTGCAGCCATGCAAGATGGGGAAGTTGGCTCTAGATAATAATTTATTTTTTAAAAATTAAATATTTGTTGGACTTCATGTTCCAAATAAATAAATAAATGTGGCGATAAAAAATCTAATTTTGGTATTTTTTTTCTGTATTAAGAAAGGAGAAATAATATCCAGGGCTAGAGACATTACAGGTTTGAATCCAACATAAAAATTTAAGAAGTAGGATCAAAATTTTAACCTAAACATTTTTTTTAATAAAACAAAGATTGGAAGACATTTGCTTTACTTCATGCCTTCAGCTCCACCTATCATCAAAAATTATTTTAGAAAATAATTTTATCCCTTGGTTACTTTTACTAACTAAATTTCCCTCTAACATAGTTATAGAATCAGCTTTTCTACTTCACACCTCATCAGTACCCCTCAGTTGCTTCTGCCTTTCTAATTGGAGGACTGGAGAGTAGAGAAAAAAAACTTGTTCCATATCTTCCCTTTATAGGAAGCTCAAAAGACCAGCCATATCT
The DNA here is from genome assembly GCA_028658325.1 of Potorous gilbertii. NCBI lineage: Eukaryota > Metazoa > Chordata > Mammalia > Diprotodontia > Potoroidae > Potorous > Potorous gilbertii. The sequence goes on from CM053773.1 coordinate 35,731,052, forward strand.
TCATTTTGACATCATCTTCATCATGCCCCCTGGCCTGGTGTCTTCTCTCACTCTACTCCTCCCTTTTCCCCTCCCATTTGTATATTGTCTTCCCCCATTAAGTTGAAATCTTCTTGAAGGGCAGGGACTGCTTTCTTTCTTTCTTTTTTTTTTTATTTCTATCTCCAGTACTTACAGCAGTGCCTGACACTTAATAAATGTTTATCCTATTGTAGCACAGAATTATACATTCTAGAAAAGGAAGGAACATTAAGAGAAGTTGTTTAATAAATTTCCAGAACTTGGTGAGAATTGGTGATTGATGTCATGACATTTAGCATAAGGAAATAATTACTGCTTTTAAAAAGTGAAGGACCATGAAAATATTCTTATATAACATCAAAAGCTTCAAATTTTTCTTAATGAGTCAAAATAATGCAAACAATGTTCTAGAATATATATGTATATATATATTTAAAATAAAGAATGATTAAAAATCATGCTTTCTTTTGATATTATTCCCTAAATAATTTAATACAACATTTGAAATATATTTTATTGATTTATTTTTCTTTCTACAACACCAAGATTTCTCTTTCTGCCTCTCCTTTGTACAGAGTCATCCTTTGTAACAGATGTTTGTTTTTAAAGAAAAACAAGAGATTAAATCAGAAAAATCAATAGAAAAATCTGTCATTATACACAGTTCCGTAACTATATTCTCCCCTCCTCTGCAAAGGAAGCAACTAAGATATCTTCTTCTATCTCTCCCTATATTTTTTCTCTTTATAATTCCATCACCTTCATTTTTTATTGTTTTGTGGTTGCTGTTCGTTTTATTTACTTTAATGTAGTCAATGCATATATTCTTTCTAGTTCTATTTATCAGGTCTTATAGGTACATATTTTTTGAAATTACCATATTCATCATTTCTTCCAACAAATTAAGGTTCCATTACTCTCATGTACACAGTTTGTATGGCCATTCCTCTATCAATGACCATCTACTTTGTTTCCACTTTGATACCACAAAAAGTACTACTAAAAATAAAATTTTGTCAGAGACCCTTTTGCATTATATACATAGCTGTGAAATCTCTGAGATAAAGTGTTATGGGCATTTTAGCCACTTTATTTGCATAATTTCAAAGTATTTTATGGAATAGTGGTACCAAAGCACAGTTCTACCAATAATACATTAGCAAGCTTATCTTTCTACAACCCTTGCAATGATGACTATTCCTATGACTTTGTCATGTTTGCCTACCTTAATGAGTATGAGATGAAACTTAAGATCAATGACATTTTAAAGGAGAGTTCTCCAATATTTCTAGAGTACCTCAAGGTTTAAAAAAATTTCTCTCTATACAGCATCCCTTTGAGGTAGATAGGACTTATCTCTTCACCCCCATTTTATCCATAAGAAAATTTAATTTTACCCTGGGGCATTCTCAGGACATGGATGATGATACAGCAAAAGAGAATAAGAAGTAATTAGAAAGGTAAGAGGAAGAAAAGGAAAACTCAATGTTACACCTTAAGAAGGAGGCAATGTTCAATAGTACTGAAAATAAAACAGAAGCAAAAGTACATTGCCTCTGGAGGGAGGGGAACTTGGGTTCAAATCCTACCTTAGACACAACCTATACAACCTTCAGCAAATAATTTACTTTAACTTCCTTCTTGGGCCTGGGTTTTCTCATGGTAGCGTGAGGTATTGGGTTAGATAGCTCCTGAGGACCTTTTTTGTTTTAGATCTATGATCTTAAGAACTGAGAAATCCACTGGATTTTGCAAGGTAGGATATCATTGGCAGTCTAGGAGAACAGTTTCAGTTGAGTGATAGGATTCATGGTCATTTTATGAAAGAGGGTATAGTGAACAGAAGGAAAAAAAGGAAAGGGAACAAAATCATTTAGTTAATTCTAGTGCTTTGGTGATGACAGGGAGGGAAGATATAGGATAGAGTTTGAGACAATAACTAGGTTATGTGGAAGCTCTTACAGAAAGGGGTGAGCTGGATATATTTGTAGGCAATAGAGAAGAAGCAAGTTAAGAAAAATAAATTAAAGATTTTATTGAGACAGTTGATGTTCAATAGATAAGGTCTTAGAGAAGATAGAAGGGGATGGTAACAGAAACATAGGTAAAGAGGTATAGCCTTGGCATTTGAGGCAGACTATTCCTTCCTCTGAGGTTGGAGCAATAGGAAAGAATGAATGTTTTTTTTTAGAAGATATAAAGTGTAGGTATCAGGAGAAGATGCAACTCCTGATAGATGACCCCATCTAAGTCTTTCTGAAGAGAAATAAAGATTTAGATAGTGATATTGTGAATATAATAGAGATAAAAATGTAAAACAAACAAGCAATGTGAGTCCAAGTGACTATACTACTAAAGAAAATTGCTTTCCAAGATTAATAACATATAATGGTCATGCTCCTAACACATTATCTCTATAGGACATGCTTTTTTATTTTAAAAATTCAATAAACATTTATTAAACTGTTAAAAAGAAGAAAATTAAATTTAAAAGATTTCTTAAGGTTAAATAGCTAGATTTAAGTATCAGAGGCAGAATTTGAAACCATGCCACAATTTGAGAATGCATTCAACCAAAACAAACCCCTCTGTAACAAATCATCTGAGAGAGGGTCTTCAAACTTTCCCTTATGCAAACAAACACAAAAATTAGATGAGGGAATGTTTTGCATATACTGGCTTAGGTTAAAAGAATCATTTTTTATGTCATTCCCTTCTAAAAATGAACCACAATGCTGTGCAATGCCACGATATAGATAGACATGATGGATTTGAATATCAGTTTTCATGCTTTTGGTCCATGTTAATTTGGGAAAGTCCCCTAACCTTCCTTGGCATCGTGCTCTCCATCTGTAAAATGAGGACACCAATTAAATGTTACACAATTATCCCTTCCATATTGCAGGCATGAGGGGCACAACACTTCCTCAATTTGGAAAATCCATGTAAATTCTTTGGGACTCCCTTTGTACTAGAAAAGAAATCTGAGGGTTTTTTTTTCTTTTGTAACTTTTTGAAAAATTTGGGTTAAGTATTTGATCATAGGCTCTATGTCATCTACTGGACTTCTAGTGTCATCTACTGGACTTCTAGTGTCATCTATATCTTCTACAGAATTCCAAAAGAAATCCTATTTAATTTTCTATGCTGACCTTTGATATAGTGAAACTACAATGGATAAAGTTGCAATTCAGGAGGCATAACTGTTCAGGATATTTTAAATTGATGTGTCATGGTTATCTCAAACTCAAAAAATTTAAAAATTACTCACTATATTTCTTCTTACATGGATAGATAGAAAACATAAAAAATGAAATTTGAACCCAAATCCTGTCTCTATCCATGGTATTGGTTCTTTTAATTCACAACGAGATTGTAAGATGGTGGAATCTTTAATACAGGTTTTCCCTAGGAGAGAAGAGTTGGTTTTTACAATGGAACTGTGTATGAAAAATGTGTTAGTCATTTTAACTTAAACCACTATATTTCTGCCCAAACTCGCCCCTCTTCTGCACTTTCCTACGTGAAGCAGCTAAGTGCCATTGTAGAAGACAGAAAACACTGAGCTCTTATTCAGACACATAGCAAATGTGGTACTGGGCACTTTATATAACCTCCAACTTGGCTTATCATTTTGAAAATGGGAATAACAGTGACACCTCCCAACAACATGTAAAATGAGATAATATGTGTATAGTGCTTGGAAAACCTTAAAGTGATATATAAACATTAGCTATTATTATATTTGTTTGTTGTTGTTTGCTGCTACTGTTATTGTTATGGGCATGATTGTATTCCCAGTGAGCCAGGCTAGAAACATCGGTGCTATCCTCAACTTTTTACTCTTGCCAACCTTATGTATCCAATCATTTATTACGTCTTGCTGCTATATCCACAAGATCTCTCATCAATCTTTCCTTTTTACGGCCACAAGACTAGTTAAACTACTTGAGAGCCTCATCACTTCTCAATTCTACTATTGCAATAACTTTTTAATTGGTCTCTCTGCCTTTAATTCTATCCACACCATCCTGTCTTCCTCCACGTTGTCAAAACCTTTTTCCAAAAGACCATGTGGACAAAGTGTATGCAATTAGAGTGTAAGTTCTTTGAGGGTGGGATCAGTTTCACTTTTGTCTTTGTATCCCCAGAGACTAGCACAGTGCCTTGTACAAAAGAAGGTGCTTGATAAATAGCTGATTAGATATGAGGACCAAACCTGTGTTGAAACTGTAACTTCTGTAACTCCATTCTTCTTTCAGTAATGGAGATCACAAAGGCAGAGGGGAAGTAGAGACAAGATGGCGTTAAACTAATAAACTGGTACCCACTGTTCATCATTTCTATCACCACAGAGCTGTTTGGGCCTCTGCAGCTATGGGATGACATCTTGGAATTCTTTTATGTCCCACAGGAATAAAGACAAAAAAAGGGCTCCATATGTACTTTTTTTCTCCTTTCCAAGAGTCCAAACCTATGATTTCATTAGTAAAGGGAGCTTCTGCTAAGGAAATTTCCTCCAAAATTCCATCCACATCTGTATCACAAATCCTTGAAAATGTAGATTGACCATTAAAGTCTTAAAGAGGGAAGTGCGGGAGAGATGCTCTGCTGCAGGGGAGCCAGGGGCTGCCGGGCCCCTCCGAGACCCGGTCAGTCAAGGGAGACCAGTATGGTGCTCTGGGGAGTGAGGAGGGGATATTCATTTACTTTTGATGGATCTGGAAAGGGTAAATTCAAAAGAATCCCAGGTGTCATGTTCTCAGGAATACGTACCAGGAAGGGAGCAGTTCTCACTCAAAGACCATCAGGAAAGAGGGAGACACTGTCCATGGGAAGCTCTTGCCTGCTCACTCACTTCTGCCTCTTTGGAGTCATGATTGCTGCAGTCCATAACCATGCTGCCACTCATTGGATTGATGACCTGTCTCTCTGAGTGAGTTTTAAGGAATGAAGTTGAACTATTTCCTTCTAGAGTGTGATAAAAACATCAGGAACATTTTCCAACAATGACATTGCCCAAAGTCAGATGACCTTATTAAGGCAGTGAATTTCTTGTCAAAGAACTTAACAATTTCCACATGTTGAGGATTTTCTGGATCTAGTTTGGGATTGGACTAGATGGCATCTGAGGGTCCTTCCTATCCTGAAATTCTGAGAAGTTGGAAGAGAAAAGGATCAAGTAGTTGGTAAAGAAGCACTTGTTGGTTGGTAAGCAGTGGTCCAGGTACTTTCCAGAGGGTTGAGATGTACAACTCAGGAGACTGGAAAATCAGGGCAGACTTATTTTAGTGAAAGCAGGTTCTGGAGCTTTAGGTACATTCGTGGGAACATAAAAGTGGAGTTAGATTAACAAAGCTTGGAATGCTTTTCCAGGTTAAGTTGTAGGGACCCTTATTTGATGAGCAGTGGGGAGGAAGCGATTAATTAGCAACAAGTACAATGGTGAGAGAAATGCTCAAAGGTCCTGCGGGGGGGGGGGGTGGAGGGGGAAAAGGGAAGAAGATAGTGCCTTGCGGAGATGAAACCAACTGGATCATAGAGAAGAGACATGAGTGAGTGATCCAGGAAGATAGAGGAGACACTGAAGGGAAGGCTAAGGACTAAGACTGCCATGTCCAGTAGTCAGTGTGTAAATCTTGGGAAGGAATCCAATCACAGAAGCAGAGAAGAGCTCCAAGAACAGAAGCCTGCAGTCTGTCATGTGTAGGAGGAGGAAGAGGCATTGGCAGGGTGAGCAGGGAGGGTCAGATGTTCAGGATCACAACAACTGAGTAAAGCTTAGCTTTGTGTTTCAGCAGTAGGGAAGGCTGGTTTTACTGGAATGGTGGTGACCATCGCAGGAGGTGCAGTAAACACAATGTACTGAATGAAGGCTACACTTGTGTAGGCTTTTGGAAGGTAGTTTTCTGGTGCGAGAGACAGAGTGGTCAACCTGAAGTCAGAAAGATGAGATCAAATGTTGCATCAGACTAGCTGTGATTGGCAAGTTGTTTAACTTCTGTCTGAAAAGATGCTCCAAATCACTCACTTAGAAATGCAGAATAATAATCCTGAGGTCAGACTGGGAAAGATGATAGAAAAGGAAAATGAAGATTGTAGGAGGTACCTAGGGAAGATGTGACCATTCTCTATGGCAGACCATTATTAGGTCTCTACCCCAAAGAGGTCAAGGAAAGGGAAAAGACCCATACATTTAAAAAAGAAAAAAACCCAAAACAGCAGGTTCTTGTTACATTGAGTAGCTATCAGGTACTTGAGGAATGACTGAACACATTGAAGTGAATAGATATAACAGAATATTGTTACAATGTAAGAAATGACCAAAGGGATAATTTCAGAGGAACCCAGGATGGTTTGTAGGAGCTGATAGAGTATGAACAGAACCTGGAAAACACTTTATATGATAACAACATCATTCAACAGAAAGACTTTTATGAACATTTTAAATTGGTCGCCAACTGTAACTTCAGAGGACCTCTGGTGAAGTGTGCTACCTGTCGACAGAGATGATAAATCTATGATATGGAATAAGACATTTTTGGACATAGCCAGTGTGAGAATTTGATTTGAGGGTTTAGTTTTTTGATGGAGAGGTGGAGCTTACAGAGCATGACTGACAGCAGAAGGATGACTGGTGGGGAAAACAGACAAACAGCTTTGAAAGTTACATGTGAATTATCTATTTAAAATGAAAAGCTAATTGTATGGAATAGAGATTTGTGGTTTTATACATCTCTTTTTTTCTGTTCTACTTTATATGTGAAACTGCTTGTTTTCTTTGATATTAAAGCAAGAATAAAAAGAAAAATGATGAAAAAAAGCCTTAAAGCATTGAGTTGAACATAACAAAACTGGACCCAGGTCCTCCTGCACATTATAAAATTAGGAGGCAATTCCTTTTAAAAGTAGACAGATTGATCAATTTTGCCAAGATGGGAGATGGACAGTTTAGGTATTACCCCTTCCCTTCTCATCCCCAACTTTAAACATCTATAGTGCTTCCCCATCCTAAAAAGGTGAAAATAAAATCTTCTTATAATCCTGCCATTACCTCAGGCTTTGGTACTACATCTCCCCATCCTAACAAAAGTAATTTTCTAAAAAGAGTTATCTAAACTGGTTGCTTCACTTTCTCATGACCCATTTCATGACACCCTGTGATCTTACTCCTGTCCCCACCACCATTAAATGATTGTCTCTATGATCACTAAATTCTTTTTTCTGTCTTCTTTTTCCTCCATCTTTCTTTTTCTTTTTTTAAAATTTTGAATGACAAAATACTACTCCTTCTTAATATTCTCTTCTCCCAGATCAGTTGATAAGACATTACTTTCTCCAGCTTTTTAGATGAGCTCCTTTGTCCACCTTCTTTACTGAGTCACTTTCTTTTGCTACCCCATGAGTATAGGTATTACCCAAGGCTCTGCCCCAAATACTCTCTAATAAGTTCTACTCTTTAATTACCATCAGATAGCATCTCTATACCAGTGACTCAAAAATCTACATGTCTAGCCATGATCCCACTCTGAGTTCTTGTCCCACATTTCTAGTTACTTGCTGATCAGCTCTACATGGACTTCCCTTACAGTACCTCAGATTTAGTATCTTACAAATTTAATTCATCATCTTATCAAAACTTTCCCTCCCCTCCAGTTTCACTGTCTGTTGATGGTACTACCAGCCTCCCTGTTACCCAGTCCAAAACCTCACAGTTATATTTGACTCATCCCTTTCATTCACTCTCTACTACCCAACAATTGAGTCCTATTGATTTTATGTCCAGAACACATTTCACATCCATTTCTTTCTCTTTACTCATACTGCCACTATCTGTCTCAAGGCCTTCAACACTTCTCTGTACTATTAGAATGGACTCTTAAATCATGACCACAGTATATTCTCTACCTTCAACAATCCATTCTTCAAACAGTGTTAAAGATAATTTTCTGAATGCATAGGTATGAATATGTAATTGTCTGGCTCAAAATATTGAGTTTGCTCCTTAATACACCTAAAATAAGAAAACATAGTTTGGCATTAAAGAATCTGTGCAATCTGTCTCCAACTACCTTCTAGTCATATTTCTCTCAATTCTTTTTGACCTGTATTACACACCACCCAAACTAGACAAATAATTGTCTTATAATTTATTCTACACTGCTGTATTTCTATAGGTCATGTCATATATGGAAATACCCTCTTTTCTTATCTATACCTACTGAAAAGCTTCTCTTCCAACTCAGGTACCGTCTTCTCCATGAAATCTCATTTTACCCTTTCCCTCCCCTAGGCAAAAGTGATATATCTCTCCTCAAGAATTTCTTAGAATACTTTCCCTCTTTTCTTCTTATTATGATGTGTTACACATATTTTTGAAACTTCCTTTAGGACAGGGACTATAGAATTGTTCATTTTTGTGTTATTACTTTCTATAACTAATTAAATTATCCAGGACCTTTCTAGACAGGACTTTTTCTCTTTACTCTATACATTTTCTTTCTTGGTAACCTCATCAGCTCCCATAGGTTCAGTTACCTAACTCCTCCATATATATAGTGCCAGTCTTTATTCTAATCTCCAGTTTTGAATAACCATAAATCTAGTAGATATTTCAAACTGGTTATCTCATAGACATCTTAAATTCAACGAGTCCCAAACAGGACTTTCCCCCCAAAATAACACCTCTTCCAAACATTTCTATTTCTGTCAACATACTAAGAGGTCCATTTCATACCTCAATAGTAAAATGAGCTAAAGAAGCAAATGGCAAACCACTCCAGTATCTTTGTCAAGAAAACCCCAAATGGGGACATGAAGGGTTGGACACAAGTGAAATGAATAAACAGCAACAATATTTATATAGCACTGAATACAGACCAGGCACTGTGCTAAGCACTTTATAAGTATTGCCTCATTGGATCCTGACACTAAGCCTGGGATGTGTGTCCTTATTATTCTCATTTTACGGATGGGGAAAATGAGGCAAATAGATGTAAAGTGATTTGTTCAGGGTCATATGGTTAGGTCTGAGCCTGGATTTGGACTCAGATCCTCTTGAGTCCATGCCCAATATTCTATCCACTGAATCATCTAACTGCCTAATGCTCTATTATAAATTGATCTTTCTGCCTCAAGTCTCATCCTTCACCAGTGTTATTGTCCAAACAGATGCTGAAGTGATATTCCTAAAGCAAAAGTCTTATCATGTTATTCCTCTCTTTCCAAAGCCTCATTTTCTCTATATTAGCAAATGAAAACTCCTTTGTTTAGTTAACATTTACAGTTCTGTTTTACAATCTGGAGGGAGTCAAACTTATTAGATCTGTTACAAATTGCCCTCAGAATCACAAAACGACAGAATTTGAAGAAAGGACCTCAGCAACCATGTAGCCCAATCCACATATAGAAAATGAATCTGAAGACATGACATACCCAACAGGTACTTATGTCAGCTCTCTGAGGGCTACCAAGAAAATGAAGTTACCACTTTTACAGAGGAAAGGATTTACTTTTGGATAGATCTAATTGTAAGTGAGTGGTTTGTTTTTTTCCTAACATCAAGCCTAGATTTCCATCTTTGTAAGTTCTGCCCATTGTTTCTGCTTCTGTCCTATGAAACCAAAGAGAAGAAATCTAATCTTGCTCCAGTATGATACATTAAAAGTCTTAAATTTATTAGGGGCAATTAGTACTATCCTTTCATATACTCTATGATGTATGAGGAGTAACTATTATTCACATATGACCTTTCTTTTCTCATCTGCATGCATGGGCTCACCCTCAAATCTAGGATATACTCCCTTATCACCTTCAACTCTTAGAATTCCTAGCTTACTTTAAATTTCAGTTCAGATACAACTTCTTACATGAGGCCTTTCCCTGATCCCACAAATTCTAAAATAACTAATAAATGACTTTGTATTTCCTTTCTATAGATCTTATATCTACATATGTCTGTATGTATGTATGTATACACACACAGATGTTGTTTGTCCCTAGAGAATATAAATTCCCTGAGGGCAGGCACTTCCATTTTTGTCTTTGTGTTCCAATTATAGTGCCTGGCAAATAGTAGGCAATTAAGGAATACTTGATTAATTCATACTCTTAGAACATTAGACATTTCTTCTTCTCTCTTCATTGATTAAAAGGATTCTAAAATCTCCTAAACTATAGAAAACATACTACTCATATACAAATAAACAATTACATATTATGCCACAAATAATTTACCTCATATACAATGCCTATATAGGTACCTTTTTCTATATGCATTTTTTTTAAATATCCAAATTTGACCACTTATCTGTTGCATAATTTCTCTCGTTTTATATTCATTTATTCTTTGCACATAACTGAGTTGTTATTTTAAATCTGGCACTGAGTCCAAGTTCATTTTTAGACGTTGAAATCATAACAATAGGTCACATGTTGAGATTTTGATTGATTGTTTAGCCTTTCTATAAATGCCAACTAACTGTAGCCTATAGGTCCCCTCAGCAGTACTTTTCCTTTCTCAAACTGCAATGAGGCCAGCTTGTTTTTATAGCTGATAAGAAATTTTATATCTCATGGGTGAATTGTAACACATTAGTTACAAAATAAAATATATTAGAAATAAGAAAGAATCAAAGAAGTATATGAAAAAAATAGATGAACTGGGGTAATAAAATAAAATCTATAAAACCACTGTTTCTTCCACTGGTATATCCCTATTGATAGCAAGAAAAACTGAAAGACCCCTGCCTCCCCACCTACCAAACTTGAGTTTTCCTGTTGGATGTGAAAAAATAGTAATTGACAATACAGATAGGAGTTGAACACTTTTGGCTGGTATTCAAAGGATGTCAAGAGAAAAGTCATACTGATGAGGTAGATCACTGACCTGTTCCAGTATTTGAGGATATACATTTGATATCCATTTGCCTGGCTCTAGGGTGCTAGCTTCTAAGCAATATTCTTCACCCAGCACAATTCATTCTCTCACCACATCTGGATGCTGCCAAAATCTGTAAACTCCCCACGGACAATCATGAGCTTTTCTGGAACTCAGTGGTTGTTTTTCTTTCCCCCTGCCCTTCCAACAGTCTTACTAATTTCATCAGTTTCAGATACATTTACTTGTGTGTAAGCTGTATATGTGGGTGTGTAATTGGAATGAAGAGGAAAAGGGTGTAAAATAATCATAGGCATAAAATACCTGTTTTGTGAACCTCAATTAAAATTATTATTAGAATTCTTAATTTTTCAAAGGTACTACTGGGGGGAAAGTGAAGACAAAATAGAAAAATAGTTCTCATTTATCTTCTTCTCCGTCTCTTTCTGTTTCTGTCACCATCTCTGTCTTTCTTATTTTATTTTTATTTTTAAGCACAACAAAAAGGGCTAGAAGGCATGTCATAGAACTTATACTTTCTACATCATTCCTAGACTGGAAAGAAAAAATGCAAGTAGTATGGCTAAAGTTCAGTTAAACATCATAAAATGCATTGGTTTATTAAAGCCAAATCCTTCTGTTTATCTTGGCAGCCATTCCTCTCTATTAAAAACCACATGTTACATATTTATTTTGCTTTTTGTTCCAAACTAGGTGGCAACAACTCAAATTTGAAGATATAGTTGCTGAATTTCAGACAACCAGTAATAGTAAATAATTAAATACAAGGTCAAGAATATGATGAAACTATGGGTACGTTTATGCTATAAAAAATAGTTATTTTTGCATATATCCAGTGATTTCCATCATAAAAAAGCAGGGCATTTTTCTTTATGGCAGTGATAGGAATGATAATTATGTATTTTCCCAAATGTCAGATCAAACATAGAATACAATAATCTGAGTTACTATATTAAATAGTTTTTAGTTCCTGAAGTGTTAATCAGTTATGATTCTTTAGTATACAATAGATGATAACATAGGACAGAACCATTCAGAGAAAGCCTATTGGTGATTTACACTCAATTTAACTTATTCCAATTTAAGATTATGTTAATAGGTTTTATGATTTTAAAAAAAATTCAGAAAATAGGAGAATCACACTTGGCAGATCTGAAATGTAATTTCTTGTTAAAAAAAAAAAAAAGTACCCCATTCCTTAGATCTAGAATCTAAGCTTTAGGATTCAGCAAGAAAACCTTTACATGCTTATGAGACATTCCAGTAGGTGGCAGTCTATGATGTTAAAAGGTTGCACATGGCATGCTGGAAGCTTTTAAATATCTTCATGCCGAACTAAACAGAAAGAAGATGTTTTCATTGTCTTTGTTGCCTGTTCTTTGGAGCTAACTGTCTTAGCTGAACCAAGGACCCCTGAAGGAGAAACAGGAGGTGACATATATCAAACAAGTCAAACTACCATCCACATGACTACTGCCATCTCTCCCTATCTTCTGATATAGAGAGTTAAAGGACCACAACTCAAGAGCCTTAGGAATAGCAATGTTTCTACCACATTACCAAAAACCATCTTCCTTGAAGGCAGTACCCATGGAGATGCAACCTCATAACTGTTCCTGCACACACTATAGCACTGAACACCTATGAAAGATAGCTATTCTCATGAAAGGCCTTGACACTGTCAAATGGCTCAGCATCAGAAATTGCTGTGATTTTTATAAATGGAAATAGCCTTAAAGTTGATACATTAACATCTGCTTTGCCCCTGCTTCCTAGGGACTATAGGGTCTTTCTATCTGACTTGAATCTGAAGTCTTCTTTCCATGTGTGATATCTCCTCAGTAGAATGTGACCAGAGGCTGCCTTACTTTTCTGTTTATGCTTTGCACATAGTAGGCATTTGATAAATGCTCATTCATTCATTCATTCAAGTTGTATCCTCACTAGAGAAAGCTAAGTTCACTGCTGAATCATGCAGGCAGAAAAAATTGATCAGGAGAAATTGTTGCAGCAAGTTACATGGATAACTGTTGTAGCAAAGGTATAAATTTAAACTTTCAGATGTATAAAAATCTATAAAACTTATTTTTGCACTTATTCTAGGCAGCTATATGGTACAGTAGATAGGGCACTAAGCCTGGAATAAAAAAGATGTGACTCCCAATCAAGCCTCAGACATATACTAGCTATGTGCCCTTGGGAAAATCAATTAGCTTTTATTTGACTTAAAATTATCCCAATCTATAAAATGGGGTAATTATAGCACCTACCTCCTAGAGCTATTGTGAAAATCAAGTGAGCTAATATTTGAAAAGTGCTTAATACAATTCCCAGTACATAATAGGTACCATATAAATGATAGCTATTATTATTTATTAGTAGTAGTATTAGTATTATTCTATAGGACATAGTAAATATCAAAATGTTACAAGTAGAGGTCCAAATGAAACGATTAGCCATCCACACTGAGAGAAACAATTCTTTTCTCAGTCATTTTATGTGAGACTTTAAGAACTCGAAGCCAACCTTTCTAAGAGCTTTAAAGTTTACAAAACTCTTTCACATACATTAACTATTTTATTCTGCACAACTCTGAAATGAGTAGGGGTTAGAGATAATATTATATCCATTTTGCAGATAAAGAAAGGAGGTTCAAAAAGTTTGTGACTTGCCTATCATCCCATTTCTAGGAAGTTTCAGAGGAAGGGATTCAAAATCTAGGCCAATGTTGACTCCAGGTCTAGAATGCTGTCCACTGCTTCTAGTGGAAGCTAAAATAGCCTTTCAAAGCCTTTTTTTTATAATTAAAATACTCAGTCTTCACAAGGCTACTAGTATTTTTGAGTCTCTTATTAATAATTATGTTGACAGTAGTGCTAATTTTATTAAGTTCTGAATTCCTTAGAAATATAAGATCAAGAAATGATTCACTGACTTTAAAACAAATGAATCTATTTTGATATTTAGATCAAGCTATTTAATATGTTTCACTCTTCCAGTTTTAAAACACACAAGAAATGCAGTTGGTCAAATGATTCTGCTGATTAAATGTACAAAATAGCTGTACTTGAGGAAAGAAGAGGTGCTCAAACAGAATCATAATCTAGTTCTGGTCTTTATCTTTTGACATTGTAATCATTGAACACTACGAAAGCTTGAAACATCTTTGACATTAACGCTAGCTACCGTACAGTTCCTTTTACTCCAGAGACCAGAGTGTAATCTACTCTAATGGCACTCAATATGAATTACTAGCAGAACTTTCATTTTAATTTAAGAAACAGAAGGCTACATTAGTGGACCAGTCATGCGTACCTGGAACACACATTATTAATGGGGAATGACTTAAAATTTTGACGTAATAGCCAACTCCATGTGGAGAAACTCATAATCACACAAACAGGCAAAAGTTGTTCCCTTATTATTGTACTTCTTTAGTCTTTAAGAACTATTACACACAGAAGTCAGTTTGATTCTTCTTTTGTAGAATTAATTTTAATTTTCAATTTCACTTCTAATAAATAAAAAATAGGAATTCAGATAATTGTTTCAGTACTGTAAAAGATTTGTTACTCTTTATAACAATGAGGATATTTACTGTATTAACAGATCATTACCTCATCTACGCCTTAAAAAGATAATTTCATAAGTTTCTATGGTTAAAAATAACCACTTTTTGGACAAGGCAAGTCTTTGGAAAAGAATTTCGCAAAGTCTTTACTAACAATTCTCAAAACTTTTTTTTTCTAATTTAAAAACAACTAAGAGAGTTTCCAGCATTGTCTTTGAGTTTCTCAGGCTCATCTCCAACTCATAATCCCATAATGGATAAGGAAGTTAGGGAAGAGTGGTTCATTAACTTAGTCAAATAATAATATCTCATGGGCTTACCACTACTATTTCTAGAAGTGCACCATTCTTTTTAGAGGCAAGGATACCATGTTATCATGGTAGTTTTTTGAACTACCTAAATCATTAAAAATATAGTAGAGATGATAAATTTTCAGTCAGTTTTCAGAACTTAGACATTTAATATACTGATTGAGCAAGCAAGGTTAAGTTGATAAGAAGAATTTTCCCCTAATAAGGGTGCTTCAAATTTGTCCAATTCTGAAATGTAAATGGGATGAGAAGATTATACTCTATCTGAGAATACTTGAAACCTCTTTAAGACATAAATCTCAAGTTCATCTTTTTAACTTAAAAATCCTTAAATAACTTTTA
>CM053773.1:35746696-35814029 GCA_028658325.1 Potorous gilbertii
CATGAAATTATCTAGGAAAATTACCCTGATGTTCTAGAACCAGAGGGCAAAATAAATATTCAAGGAATCCACGGATCACCACCTGAAAGAGATCCAAAAAGAGAAACTCCTAAGAACATTGTGGCCAAATTCTAGAGTTCCCAGGTCAAGGAGAAAATATTGCAAGCAGCTAAAAAGAAACAATTCCAGTGTTGTGGAAATACAATCAGGATAACACAAGATCTAGCAGCTTCTACATTAAGGGATCGAAGGGCATAGAATAGGACATTCTAGAAGTCAAAGGAACTAGGTCTAAAACCAAGAATCACCTACCCAGCAAAACTGATTATAATACTTCAGGGGAAAATATGATCTTTCAATGAAATAGAGGACTTCCAAGCATTCTTGATGAAAAGACAAGGACTGAAAAGAAAATTTGACTTTCAAATAAAAGAATGAGAAGAAGCATGAAAAATTAAATAGCAAAGAGAATTCATAAGGGACTTACCAAAATTGAACTGTTTACATTCCTACGTGGAAAGACAATATCTAACTCTTGAAACTTTTCAGTATCTGGGTAGTTGGTAGGATCTCACACACACACACACACACACACACACACACACACACACACATGCACATGCACACACACACAGAGACAGAGAGCACAGAGTGAATTGAGTAAGAAGGGATCATATCTTAAAAGAAGTCAAGGTAAATGGTGAGAGAGAAATGTATTGGGAGGAGAGAGGGAGAAATGGAATGGGGCAAATTATCTCTCACAGAAGAAGTTGGCAGGAGACTTTTTAGTGGAGGGGAAAAAAGGGGAAGTGAGAGAAAAACATGAAGTTTTCTCTCATCACATTTGATCAAGGAAGGAATAAAATGCACACTCATTTTGGTATGAAAACCTATTTTACAATACAGGAAAGTGGGGGAGATGGGGATAAGCAGGGTGGGGGGGGAGATGATTGAAGGGCGCGCAATGGGAAGAGGGAAAAATTTAAAGTGAACACTCTTAGGGAGGGACAGGATCAAAAGAGAGTATAGAAGCAATTGGGGGGGCAGGATAGGATGGAGGGAAATATAGTCAGTCTTTCACAACACAACTATTATGGAAGTCATTTGCAAAACTACACAGATATAGCCTATATTGAATTGCCTGCCTTCCCAAAGGATTGGGTGGGGAGGGAGGAATGGGGAGAAGTTGGAACTCAAAGTTTAAGGAAAAACCATCGAGTATTGTTCCTGCTACTAGGAAATAAGAAATACAGGTAATGGGGAATAGAAATTTATCTGGTCCTACAGGACAAAAGAGAAGATGGGGTACAGGAAGGGAGGGATGAAAGAAGAGAGGGCAGATTGATGATATGGGTAATTAGAATGCTCAGTGTATTGGAGTGGGGGGAGGGGACAAATGGGGAGAAAATTTGGAACCCAAAATTTTGTGAAAATGAATGTAAAATATTAAATAAATAAATTTATTTACTAAAAAAATCAATTCTTCTTTTACAGGTGACTATGTCTAGAAATTTGTCCATATTAAGAGAGGAGATTAATAAAAACTTCAGTAGGCCTCCTAAAATAGATTAAAATAGGTTCACCTTAGATGTGTTTTGGAATTGTTTTATTTTTCTTCCCTCATATGTCATGGAGACATTATTAATCAAGAAAGACTGTCTGAAACTATGAAATCATTCAATGATAGAAAACTGAGGAAGACAAGTATAGTACATTATACACTGGATTTCAAAATAGTTTGGGTTCCAATTCTGTCTCTGATAGTACCCTCCATGTCATCTGGGGGCAGTTAGGTTGTGCAGTATGGCAGTTCTAGAGTCATAAAGACTCATCTTCATGAGTTCAAATATGACCTTTGATACTTGCTAGTTGTGTGACTCTAGGCAAGTTACTTAACCCTGCTTGGCTCAGTTTCAAAAAGAGCTGGAGATAGAAGTGGCAAACCACTCCTTTATCTTTACTAAAAAAACTTAAGATGGGGCCATAAAGAGTTGGAGAAGACTGGACAACAAAAATCTTTAAATTTATCTTGGAGAAATCACTTTATCTCTTTGAACTTTAAATTCCTTATCTACAGAAATTAGAGAAACGGATCAAATGATGTCTAGGGTATCCACAGTCTTTAAACTGTATAACCCAATGTCCCTTGAGAAGCAAGAAAATGTAGTAGAAAATACACCAAAATAAGCTAGATTTGGTATTAAAACATCAAAATTTAAATCCTAGATCTGTTACTACTTGCATAACCTTAAACAATAAGCATTCCTTGTTTATTATTTTGACTTAGTGTAATCATGAATTCATTTAGGTTAAGATATACAGCTTGTGATAATATCTTCATGAGACCTTTTACTGTTCTTTCTGTTTTTTAGTTCTACTGTCTATAAAATGAGGGGATTTTATTAGTACCTCATTATTAGATTCTTCTCAAAATCCCTTCAAACTCTGGTTCCAAGGTAGAATTGATAGAGTCAAACCTTTTCCATGTTAGAAACTTCACTTCAGACATTTTTTTTTATTTTTAAGAATGCGGGAATTCTTCTTGGACTTCAGTCCTTGCTTGAAAGAAGTTAAAATTTCCTTCCAAAGACTTGCTTTCTCAGAAAAGTATTTAATTTGGCAGACCAAGCCATCCGGTTAAGTTTAGAAGTCTAATTCAGTTTTTAGTAATCCATTGAGTTCATATATATATATATATATATATATATATATATATATATATATATATATATATATATATACACATACATACATACATACATATATGTATACACTTACACACTCGCAAGGATTTTAGGCTTTCTGGGGTAATACTTTATATGCATAGAGAAATAGAGTAATCATTTTTTCCTGTCCCAAGATCAGTCAAACTCTTTAGCTAAATAACTTAAATAAAATATAGCCCAAGCAGGTGAATTCGTGAAAATAAAGTGGCAAATTATGATCAGATGGATTTTGCTCATCTCAGACAGGCCAGTTTGTATAAAAGAAAGACCTTGAGGCCACAAGTAAGAAAAACAGGAAAAGAAAAGCATTACCTCAGGTCAATTAAAGAAAGGAATAAGGAAGCAGAACAGTACCATCATCAACCAGCTTGAATTAAATAATTCGATTTAGCTACACAAATGCCAGGTTTACCTACATGAAATTTTTGTTATTCTTAGGCCGGGTAACTTTTTACAGTATTTAAATGTCTTATTCATCTCTTAAATAAAGGAACCAGCTCTTTCTTTTCAACCTTTATCGCTATGAGACTTTACTATGGATAATATTTTTTTCTTTAAACTGCACAAAAGATGTGACTTTCCCAAAGTTCCCTCAGTACAAATGGACAGGCAATTATTATAGCATAACTCCCATCTGTTTGCTGTATATTGGCTTCATTCCACTCTATCCTCGAAACCTTTTATATTTTTACAGAGACTAAAAATCACTTTATTCATTAAAATCCCTCTTGCATGTCATCATATAGAAGAGAGGATCAGCACTGGTCAAAACAAAACATAACAGAAAATCAATCTTTTGCTTTGGAATAAGGAGAACAAAACCCAAAGCAAAACAAAACAAAACAAGTTATCTTCTAATAAGTTTTTCTCTTTGTCCAATACTTCCACTTTCAGGGGAAAATAAATTGGTATGAGACATAACCAACTCTTCTCTTAAATCACCATTTCTTCTTTCTTGAATTACCTTTTATTTCAGTCTCTACTCATGTATTGTTCTAGTAAATGTAACTTACATGTAAGCACATATTGCTTGTATTGTTCTCTGTACTTCCAGACCTCAGTACTACTTTTTAACAAGACTTGAGATTATAATGAAATAAGGAAATATTGGTAGGAAAATTCTAGTGAGGTAAAGAAATCAGTCGATAGAAGACATATACCAAACAGATGGAAGGGATAAGGGAATAGCCACTAAAGAACTTAGAAAGGTCTCCAAGAGTAAGTTGGATGTAATAATATTAATGTTTTAACAATAGCTAGAATTTACGTAGAACTTGCTATGGCCCAAGCACTGAACTAAATACTTTAAAAATAGGATCTCATTTGGTCCTTACAACAACCCTGAGAGGTAGTTGATAATATTATTCCCATTTTACATATGAAGAAACTGAGGCAAACAGAGGGTTAAATATGAGTCTTGAAGGAATTCAGGACAACCAAGAAGCAGAGTAAGGGCATGGGAAAAAACTAGTGCAAAGGCCCAAAAATAGATGTGGATCATGATCACGGAACTGGAAGTTGGCAAGTATTTCTTGGAACATGAATTTTACAGAGAAGAATAAATTGAAAGAAGTCTGGAAAGATAGGAAACAGAAAGTTATGAAGTGTATTCACTAGCAAATGATAGAGTTATATTTCATCTTGGAGATGACAGAAAGGCACTGGAATTCATCGATCAGGTGAGTGACATAGTCAGACCTACATTTAAGAAAAAAATGACCTTGTAATGCTATCTATCTCCAGAGACAGAGCTGATAAACTGAGACTGCAGACAGAAGCATGTTTTCTCACTTTACTTTTTGAAGTTCTTTTTTCTTTTTCTTTTTTTTTGCAATATAGATAGTGTGAAAACATATTTTGCATGACTTCACATTTATAACTGATATCATATTACTTGCCTTTTCAAAGGTTAGGGGCAGGAAGAAAATTTGAAACTCAAATAATGCTTAAAATCAATAAGATTAAACAGTGGGAATTACCATGTAAATACAGTGGAAAATGTGTTGGAAAGGAAATTTGTGGAAATTTGTTAGAAGGCTGTTAGGATAGTTCAATAAGGTTGTACCAGGATGAGGTGAGAGAAGAGGATATGTACAACAGACGTTGCAAAGGTAAATAACGATAAGATATGGCATTGTATTGGACATGTGGATTAAATGAGATTGAGGATTCCAGTGCAATAAACATCTGGTTTATGGGCCTGTTTTGCTAGAAGACAGTGGCATCATACACAGAAATGAGGAAATTAAGAAGTGGGAAGTGTTTGGGGCAATGGTAATGAGTTCTGTTTGTACTGTGACTGTTCATGTCAGTCCTGTCTCACTGTTGATGATTTCCTTTGAAGTTTTCTTGGCAAAGATACTGGGATGATTTACCTTCTCCTTCACTAGCTCATCATATAGATGAGGAAACAGAGGCAAACAGAGTTAAGTGACTTACTGAGGATTACATAGCTAGTATCTAAGATCAGATTTGAACTTAGTTCTCCCTGATTTCAGGCTCAGAGGTCCATCACATAGCTGCCCCACATTCTGTTTGGACATGCTGTGTAGGAGATACTGATTGTAAATGTAGTTTGAGATGTTAAAATGGCAGCTGATCATCTGGAACCAAAATCAGGGAAGAAAGAAGAGTGCTGGATTTGTGAATCATCAGCAGAGAGATTTTTTTAATTTAAATATGATCATAAAGCTTGTAATTGTTAAAGGCAGGACATGAATTCAGACTTCTCCTGACTCCAAGTCCAGTGAAGTTGTCTTTTAATATGACATAACAGAAAAATAAAGCAAAAAACTAACAACAAAATGGAAACTACCTTTTCAGTTTTGAATATTTACTCTTTACTATGCCAAATTCCTATGGGCTGCTTGGTGGAACAGTGGATTTCAGGTCTGAAATCAAGAAAAACAAAAACAGAAATTAAACTCATTTTCCTGAGTCCAAATCTAGTCTCCTGTACTTACTAGCTATGTGACCCTTGGGAAGTCACTTACCCCTGTCTGCCTCAGTTACCTTATCTGTAAAATGAGCTGGAAAAGAATATGGCAAACTATTCAAGTATATTTGCCATGAAAACCTCAAATGGGGTCACAAAGAGTCAGGCACTACTGAAACCACTGAACAACAGTTGCCAAACTCAGAACTCTTATTCCACAAATAATTCCTTCCCAGGTCTATAAGGTGTAGTCATTTTCAAAAGTTAGAGAATCAGGCAAGAGCTGAGGCTCTCCACCATTTTTGTGACACACATCTCTTGAGTAGTCTGGTGATGCCTACATCCATAATGGAAGACCATGCAAAATTTCAGTTATAAATTGGAAATAAAGAAGTATTTTCCCCCTCCAAATTCTCAAAATCCTTGAAATCTATCCATGAATTGCTAGTGATGACTTGACCCCAAATTCAGAACCCTATACTAGAGACTTTATGCCAAACAATATTGGGTCCAAAAATATTAGTTCAGTTTTGATGCTTAATAATTTAGAACTGAACTAAGACTTTGGGAATGTGAAGTATTTTATCCCAGGCAGACCAACTGGGACTAGAAAGACATATGGTGTAAGTAAGAAAGACCTAATGATTCTTTCTTCCCTCACCCTCCTATTGCATTTCATCAGTTGGACAGGGCAGAGTCAATATTCTCTCAAAGACATGTGAATAACTCCCCTCATCCTTGAGTTACACCTTGATTCCAAGTGATTTAATTAGAAAATAAGCTTTCATCAGCAAAAAGAAGGGATCATGCTGGCAAGGGCTTTCGAACAATTTTTAAAACAGGGATTTCAGAGTGAGGGCAGCAAGGGATGGTGATGAATAAAAGGAGTAGAGGAATACAAAGATTAAGTATGCCTCAAGAACTGGGCTTATTTTGAAATTCAGGTGGTACCTCCTATAATGACAAATCATTCCGTCCACTGTGGCAGATATGGATAGTTTAGGTTCCCTATGCCTGTACCTGTGCTTGAGAATTTGGAACTAGTTCTAATCGCCACACATTCTGATCCACTGCAATTCAGCCCAGATTCTCAATTTCAGGTTTTCCGTTCTCCCAGTACAGTGCGGAAATATCTGTATTGAGATGACATTGGCTTGAACATGGTCACACAGCTAATAACTGTCAAAGGCTACACTTGAAACCTAATATCTCCTCATTCCATGTCCAGAGTTGTTCTTTACATGAGAAATTAGATCTTTGCACTTATTGGTCATTTATTTAATACTCATGTGAAAATGGGGAAATGTGAGCATTTAGTCAGATGAAGTCATCAGGTCCAAATCCCTCCAAAACAGCCTTTCAAAAATCTAAGTTCATCATTTTAGAAAGCTCTCTCTGCATTTAAAAAATTTCCTTCTTTTCCTTCTCAAATGGACTACTTGTGAGTGGACTTTCATGTGAAGCTGGATTTAAAACTACAAATCTAGAACTGGAATGAACCTATAGGTCATAAATTTCAGCCTATTTATTTAACAGATGAGAAAACTGAGGTCTAGTGAGGGTAAGTGACTTGTATAATTCTTCACAGGCTAATTAACAAAGCCAGGATGAAAACCCAGGATTCAATACTCATTCTATTGAATGACAACTGACCTTTATCTTCCATTTCATTTTCCCTTCTGATGTCTCAAGCTATAAATTTATACTTCTCTGGTATCCATGTTACATGTTTGCTCATGGTCAATGCTCCCTCCAGGGTTGTCATGAGCCCCAAAATAACATTGTTCCTTTCTTTTTATTTTCTGACACTTTATTCCACCATCGAGTTTTTATTTGTTGAGCAAAATTAGGTCCATGATAGCAGTTTCCCTCCTCACTAACATTATCTTCAGTAAGATGAGGTTAAAAAGAAAGAAAATTTGCCAATATATTTGAAAAAATCAATTTTTAGTGAAACTAAACTTTGAGTAGGTAGTTAGTGAGTATGAATCCCCATCACTATTATAGTTTGCCTTAGTGCCAATTCTGTGGTTTGTGTTAGAAAGTTAACATTGAAAAAATACTAATTTAATGCCCACTATATGCCAGAAATCAGGGACACAAAGTCCAAAATGAAACTAACATTCTCATTCTCAACTACAACCCCAGAGAACCTTCAGTCACCTTCTGCTTTGAGCCTTGCCCCTAAATCTTTCCTTGACAGAGCCATGTCAAAGAGTATAACCTTTTTAACTTTTGAATAAAAAATATTCTTCCATAGCTGTATCCTGGTCTCAGGTGCAATCCTACTAACTTCAAAGATAATTTATGAAGTTGTTTTTACTGTAGAAGCAGAGTAAACTAGCTCTAGAAAAGATTTTTATAGATTATCTAGGGAAACTCACATCTCTTATAAACTTGAGGAAAGATTCAGAGACATGAATGATGTCCAGGTTCACCCAGCTGGTAAATGACAGAGATGAAACTGAAAACAAAAATCTTTGGAGTTCAAACCCAGTGTTATATTAATGATACCACACTTCCTCTCAGTTAAAACTTCTCATTCACCCTACTGCTCATACCAATTTAGTCACGTCTTTTTTTTTCCTTTGAGAACCTTGCAAGTTATACCTTTCCTTACTTTTCTATTTTAAAAGCCATGTAAAACCTGGTAGGAATATTTGAATTAACACAAAATAATTGACACTCTAAAAATTCCTTTTGTGGATGATCGCATTTTTTAAGCAATAACCTTTCTCCTCTTTTGTTATTGTTCAGTCATTTCAGTCTTGTCTCACTCTTTGCGACACCATTTGGTGTTTTCTTGGCAATGATAGTGGAGTGGTTTGCCATTTCCTTCTCTAGTTCATATTGCAGATGAGGAAAATGAGACAAATAGGGTTAAGTGACTTGTCCAGGGTTACACAGCTAATAATTATGTGAGGTTAGATTTGAACTTGGGTTTTGATGACTCTAGATCCAGAGTTTTATCCATTGTACCACCTAGCTGCTCCCTTTTATCCTCTTAATCTATTAGAAATGAGAATACACTGAATTTTGGTAATGTAGTTGTCTCTGATCTTTAAAACTGTGATAGAGTATATAGTATGCCACATCCTATGCTATGGAATAAGATAACATATAATGGTGAAAATTACATTAAGTAAACTAGACTGGAAGGAAAATCTACATTTTTTCATTCAATAAAAGCTTCAATGATAATCAGCAACAGATTGTTTTATTTGTGTACTGTATTTTATGTCAAGAAGGAATATCAACAGCTATATTCAGAATCAGACTAAATTCTTCAAGATGGCTAGGAAAATTCTCAGGTTGTAGTGGTTTATTCTGCTGGACAGGGACTTAGAAAACTATATTTTTAGTGGGTAAATTATAAAGGGATATGGAAGGGAGGAGGTTTTTGACAACCAATTACAAAAAGTAAATCTGAAACATAAGTGGTTTCTTTTATTAAAAATGGTTTTGTCTGAGTTTACTGAACTAGAATCATTCCAGTGTTTTTTTATATCTATATCAGATTCTTCAAAGATATGCAAAATCAGGATCATATGTTTTCTAGGCATGGCTGATATCACTGTCTCACAGGGTTGTTAGGAAATTGTTCTCTAAATCTTGAAGCTCTGTTAGAAATGTGTAATATTTTGTGTGTGTGTCAGAGTCTTTTGCTAGACTTGTGAAGCACATCAAGTGGTTAGAATATTATATTTAAAAGATTAGAATAAAATATTCAGGATTACAGAAAGGAACCAATTATGCTGAAATAAAGATATAATTGTTTTTCCCTTTTCAAATTCATGGAGCACTGGGTGAATGTTTGTGGACCCTAGGTTAAGAACTATTCCTCTGTATAGATACGAACCTTTCCTATATCTATCTATCTATCTATCTATCTATCTATCTATCTATCTGTATATATGAGGCAGCTAGGTGGTATAGTAGATATCGTGCTGGACCTGGAGTCAGGAAGACTCATCTCACTGAGTTCAAATCCAACTTTAAACACCTAGGAGTGACACTGGAAAAAATACTTAACCCTGGTTACCTCAGTTTCTCATCTATAAAATAACCTGGAGAAGGAAATGGCAAACCATTCTAGCATCTTTGCCAAGAAAATCTCAAATGAGGACATGAAAAATCAGACATGACTGAAACAACTAAACAACAAAATAGATATATACATATTAAATGTATATAAATGCATACACACATATCCAGAGCTATGATTTCATCAGTGTGGGTAAAAGAGGAAATCACCTATCACAGATGTAGATTGGAAACTTTTGTATTACTTCTAGTCTCATAGTTTCCTAGGTGGCTGAAAAGTAAGGTATTTGAACCTGCATCACACAGCTAGTAAATACTATAGACAAACCTTAAACATATATGTATATTTGTATATAACATATATACACCCATACATTTACATGTATCATATTGTTTATTTTCCCATTTCCTAGATTCAACTTGTATCCATCTCCCTCTCAGATATAGTCCATATAATAAAGAATCTTTTCAAAAGAATAAAAGAGATAAGGAGGAGAAAATCAGCAAAACAAGCCAATACATTGAAAAAAATCTAAAAAAATATATTTACTGTTTGACGGTCATGGGATCTGTGCCTGTACTTTATAATTTTTCAACATTCATAGTCACTTGCTTTGTGGTAGCTACATGTTTCCGACTGCCAGTGCTGAAGTCATGCATATTAGATTCTTGACTCAGCTTATTTCACTCTGTATAAGTTTATATAGGGCTTTCCATGTTTTTTTTAATATTCATC
Source organism: Potorous gilbertii (assembly GCA_028658325.1). Lineage (NCBI taxonomy): Eukaryota > Metazoa > Chordata > Mammalia > Diprotodontia > Potoroidae > Potorous > Potorous gilbertii. The sequence goes on from CM053773.1 coordinate 35,757,138, forward strand.
ATATTTATTATTTCTGTTGCCATAGAAAATTATTCCATTCCATTCATTTTATCACTTTTTCTTTAGCCATGGCCAATTAACGGGCATCTAATTTTTCCAGGTTCCTACCAAAAAATGTGCTGTTATAAATTATTTGATATATTTGGTGACTTGCTATAATATCAATAAACTCCTTGGAGTATATATCTAGGAGTCAAATTTCTGGGTCTAAAACTATGTACATTTTGTTATTTTATCTTAAGAGGAAAACTTGAATTCAGGTATGCCTGTCTCTGTAGTCTAGCTCCCTAACTATTAGGTCACATACAGTTCTCAACGAAAATGATTTTCATCAGCAATAGCAGCATTAGCACCACTTAACCAGTTTCCTCAACTGTTAAATAGGGATAGTAACAGCAGCTACCTTGCAAGGTTGTTGTGAGGATCTAATCAAATATTTATGGAGCACTTAAGACAGCACTAGACATATAATAGACCCTACTTTAATGCTTATGCTTATTCCCTTCTATCCTGTTCCCTTTCCCCTTCCAGTTCCTTTTCCTTCTCCTCTAAAGCATTTTTTTGGATAAATTTGATTTCTTACACTAAGGCCATGGAGCATTAAACAACAACAGCAACTTACATTTAGCACTTGAAATGTGCAAATCAATTTATGTATGTCATTTCATGTCATATGCATAACAATCCCAAGAATTAGTGAAACTTCATTTCACAGATGAGGTTAACAGTAGTTAATATTTGAAGACAACAGAAAACTGAAGAGATACCATAAGATTAAAGAATGGTAAATGTTTTAATTAAAAAACCAAAACAAAATAGAAGAGACTAGATTCTACAAAATATAAGCCAGTGAACTTGACTATGATTTCTAGGAAAATTCTAGAACAGATGATTAAAGAGATGTTTGGCAAACAACTTCCAAGTGAAGCATTGATAAAAAAAAAACCCAGAAAAACAAAACAGCATGACCATCAAAAACAGACTGTCAGAAAAAATTTTTTGGCATGAATACTATATATTGGATAGGTAGATAGATAGATCAATAGATTGATAGATAGATATGGTTTTTGATAGAGGGTTTTATATTATTACTATGGAGAAGTGTTATTTGTCCTTGGTTTCCAAGGTGACCAATAACATCTCGGGGTGATGTCTTAACTCATTCGTCAATCAATTTAAGAGTTTGTACAACATCATCAGTCTCACTAACAGAGTATTGTATTTAATTTTTCACAGTGAAGTTTAAGAATGTGATTAATCATCCTAAAATATCTCAAAGACAGACAACTGAGACTATGAATATTGCAAAATTTTCAAAATATAAGCATAGCCCCTTTGAAAAGGTAGAAGGTCCACAGCTGTAGAACATTAAGTATATTTTCATATTTTCTTCAACAGAGTGATTGATTTTGTTGATTTTTTTTCTCATTTCCTCTGTTGTAGATTTTTTGTTATATGGAATGTATATCTAGGAGGGGGATGTTCATGTAGAAATCCAGACATATGAAAAATAAACAATATGAATTTTTAAAAAAAAAATTTTTCAATAGTATCAACTAGCTGTGTGACTCTGGGTCAAGTACCTTACTTATCAGTCACCTAGGAAACTGTATGAGAACAAAAGTAATAGGGGAATAGCCAATCAGCATCTGAGAAAGGGTCTCCCTCCAAAAAATGCCTTTCCCCCAACACTGATTAAATCATAATCCCAGACCAAAAAGATATGTGTGCATGCATTTATATACATTTAACATATTATGTTGTTTTGACTCTTCACGTCCCCATTTGAGATTTTCTTGGCAAAAATATTGAAGTAGTTTGCCATTTCCTTCTCCAGTTCATTCTACTGAGGCAAACAGAGTTAAGTGACTTGCCCAGCATCATGCAGCTAGTAAATGTCTGCAGCTGGATTTGAATTAAGTGAGATGAGTCTTCCTGATTTTAGGCCCAGCACTCTATGTACTATACTACCTAGCTGCCCCATATATACGCCTATATACACATAAAGATACAGACATAGGAGAGGTTCACATTTATAAAGGGGAATAGGGCTCTGTTTAAGAGCACAGTCTTCTTACCATTTTCTACCAGCTATATTGAATTTTTTCATCATGTTACCCCCTACACATCTGCTGGGTACCTCCTCTTCCTCACCTTCAGCTTCCTTTTGTGCGTTATCTTTCTCAATCATATTAGAAGATTCTTGAATTTAGGGACTTTCCTTTCTTTAACTTGAATTTGTGGGGTAGTTCTTAGTACGTAGTACTCAATTATGTTCATTAACTGACTCATCATGTCAACCTAATTCTCCTCAAGACTATTCATTTCTGGTTCATTTGTCATTGTTTGTGTGGCATTACTTTAAGGCGCTTAACTACTTTGGTTGTCTATGCCTGGATTCTCCTCCAGTTTATCAGTGGAATTTCTAAACTGTCACCTCTAAAACTGAACAAAACACTTCAGATGTGGTTCAACTAAGGCAGAGCAGAACAGAGCAGGATTATCACCTCTCTTTTACTGGACAATATGACTCTCTTAACAGCACTTTTGTGGCACAAGGGTTGGATTACTTCACCTAGAATAAGACTCTAGGTTCATTTACAATCCCAGATATTTATAAGCTGTGGGATCCATAAAAATCACTTTACTGCTGTCTGCCTCAGTTTATTAATTTATAAATGGGGATAGTAACAATGTCTACCACCTTGAGTTGTGAGTACCAAAAGAAATAACATTTGTAGAGCATTTGCAAGTCTTAAAACACTATATAAATTCTATCATTACCTTAGTGTTGTCTAAGATTACATTAGCTTTTTGACTTCCACATCACGCAGCCCAATAATGATATGGCCAGCATGGCACAATGACTGGAGCACTGGATTCTGAGTCAGAAAGAGTTAGATTCAGTTATTATCTCCAACACTTAGTGGCTGTGTAACTGTGGATGTGTTACTAGTCTTTGATTTCTTCATCTGTAAAATAGTGAGGAAAATGCCTTTCTAAAACACTATAAAGTTTAAATGAGGCCCACAAATTACTCTAAGGCTCAAATGAAATAATATATGAACAGTCTGTGATTTTTTAAAGAACCTTATATAGAAATATGTTCATATGAAATTTGGTTCAGTCCCTTTAAAATATCCATGTCCTTGTCAGTCAAATAGCTATCTAGCCAAGTATCATCTATTTTGTACTTGTTAAAATTATTTTTTCTAAACACACTTATAAAACGCTATATGCATTTTTATTTATTTTATTAGATTTAGGTAGTTGTTTTAGCCTATAGAGATTTAAACATAATTTTCTGTCATATCTGACTTCAATTGACACTATTATTTGAGAAGGAAGGAAGGGGAGAGAAAGAAAGGAAGGAAAGAGGGAGGGAGGAAGATGTAGATCTTTCCTTACCTTTTCCTCTGTTCTAATGTACTCTGTTTACTTCTTTTACCTTAACATGCTAAATGTAGTGATTTTTTTGAACGAGACCTAAAGAGGTCAGGGGTTAACAAGATAAAGCACATTTTTAAATTAGGGCAGATAATAAAATCTCATTCTAAAAGCTAGGAATTTTCCTAGCTAGGATCTCTGATTAACTGGCAGTACTAAAGAGTCCTCTGACATAAACTATATAAAACAACAGAAGGAGACCAGAGATAGCAGGTAGACCAGAGGCACCATCAATTTTATTTATCTATCTACCTATCTATCTATCTATCTATCTATCTATCTATCTATCTATCTATTTATTAGCATTTAGGCTATAAAAAGCAAACCAAGTGTTTAACTGAGGCATAGCTGATTAAATCTCCATTAAATAATGGCCTAGGAAGAAGGAAGTCCTGATAAGTACTGGCCTACTGTGCACTCCACGTCAGTACCTTTAACCATTACTGCTGTTATTAAGCTGTTCAGAACTGGAAGAAGACATTCTAATTGCCCAAAAATAAACGAAGAGATTTTTAGCTAATGCAACCTGAGAGAGGGACTCATCGCATTTCCTACTAGGACAAAGCCAATTTGACTTGCTTGCAGCACTTATACACTTTGGTGTACTGATTTTGATTTTGTTGATTTAAAGTAGATAATAAGGTAACTCTATGCACATTTCAAATATATTAACTTTTATATAAAATTTAGCATGCTTAGAAGGAATGATTGCTAATTATATCATCAATATATGTAATCAAGCAATCTTTTCTGAGAATATTAAATTTTATGGTTATTGCTGACGTTTTAAATGTTTAGTATAAACTCCAGAGGTTCAAAATGTCATAACATTTAACAATATTTTCCCCTACTACATAAATTCAGACTCCAAAACGGTACAATTAATGTCAACATTTTTGCTTTAATTTCAATACCGTGATGTATTGTACACACAATCTTGTTTACCCAAGAAGAAAATACTGACCTACATGACACTGACTACTTCAGGATCAGTCACTATTTCTGAGATATTCTAAATATTTCTTTCAGAGTTTTTAATGTGTTATTTTATGTTTTTAACTATTTATATTATTGCAATAAGATTATAAAGAAAAATTACCAAGAGACTCAAGAACTCTGATCAAGATAATGAATAACCATAATTCCAAAGAAACAATGATGAAACATGCTACCTAGATTCTTAAAGAAGGGTGATGGACTCAAGACAAAGAATATGACATGAATTTTTGGACACAAAGTGGGAATTTCTTATGTTTTAATTGTGTATATCTTTTCTTTTGTTTTTAAATTAACTTACTTTTAGTTTTCAACATTCACATCTGTAAGATTTTGAGTTCCAAATTTTCTCCCTGTCTCTCCCCTAACCCCAGCTCATGATGGCATGCATTCTGATTACTTTTTCTCCCAATCTTCCCTTTCTTCTATCACCTTCCCTCACCCCTTCTTTTATTCTCTTCCCTTCTTTTTCCTGTGGGGCAAAATAGATTTCTATATACTATTGCCTGTATATCTTATTTCCCAGTTGCATGTAAAAAAATAACAATTGTTTTTCTAAAAACTTTGAGTTCCACATTCTCTCCCTTTCTTTCTCCCCACCCACCCTCATTGAGAAAGCAAAAAATTCCATATAGGTTATACATGTGGACTCATGCAAGACTCCCATAACAGTTATGTGAAAGGCTAACTATTGTATCCTGCCCTCCATTTATTTGATTCTTTATTTTGACATTTTTTCTGCTTAAAAGTGTTTGCTTCTGATTACATCCTCCTCCTGTTTTCCATGTCTTCTATCAATCCCTCTCTCATATCAACCCCGCCACTTTACTGTAGGTAAAAGAGTGTATGTTATTTCCTCCTTAAGCCAAATCTGATAAGAGTAAGATTCACTCATTCCCTCCAAACTGCCCCCTCTTCTACTCCAATGTAAAAGTTTTTTCTTGCCTCTTTTATGTGAGATAATTTACCCCATACTAGCTCTCCTTTTTTTCCTTTTCCCAGTACATTCCACTCTCACCTCTTAACATTAGATTTTATGTATCATCCCTTCATATTCAACTCATCCTGTAGACCTCTGTATGTGTATATGTATGAAACACATAAACAAACATGTGTACACATACATACATGCATATACACACATACATATGTATGCATATATCCACATATACATATACGTATGGGTATATGTATATATGCATGTATGTATATTCCCTCCAACTATCCTGATACTGATAAAAGTCTCATGAGTTACAAATTTTTCCATGTAGGAAAGAAAACATTTCAACTTTAAAAAGTTTCAGGGGGAGGACCAAGATGGTGCAGTAGAAAGATGTACATAAGCTAGCTCCTAACCCACAGCCCATAAAATACCTGTAAAGAAGAAATCCTAACAAATTCTGGAGTAGCAGAAGCCACACAACAGCAGAGTGGAGATTTCTGCTCCAAAGAGATCTGAAAAACTGACACAAAAGGTTCCTCGTGCACTGGACACGGAATGGAACCCAGCCTTGCCTTGACCGCATAAAACTGAGAGGAGGAGTTCCGAGCAGGCTTCAGGGACAGAATCTCCAGCAGCCCCACAGGTCCCTCCACTCACAGGTGCCAAAGGTCAGTGAGTGGGATTTTCAATGATAGATTTGCTCTCCAAAATTTGACTAAGTTCTAGATGTACATCTGAGATTACCTAGATACAGTGGTGTCTTTCTAGTGTTATATATCATAAGCTGACACTTTGATATTCCCTACCACCCATCTACCACCATGGGGATCAGTTTATATCTATCAATCAGCTGTTAGCTTTTAGAAAGAAATATTTACTAAGGTAAGACATCTAGGTGGAAAAGTGGTGGGGTGTTGAAACTGGAGTCAGGAAGATTCATCTTCCTGAGTTCAAATCGTTTCTCAGACACTCTTTAGCTATGCAACCCTTGGCAAGTCACTTAAAGTTACAGTTTGCCTCAGCTTCTTCATTGATACAATGAGACAGAGAAGGAAATGTCAAATCTCTCCAATATAATATCTCTGCAAAGAATACTCCAAATATGGTCATAAAAGGTCAGACACAACTGAGAACAACTGAACAATAACAATATACTAAGATGAAATAGTAATAACTGTTAATAAAAACTATAGAATTGGCATTATATCACATTTCTATGCATTCTACTCAATGTATTGTACTATTGAAACAAGATTCAGGATTATAAAAAAAAGTAGTTAAATGAATACACTTTCCCGCTAAAAGAATAGGAATATTATAGAATAGTCATAAATTAAACAATTTGGATTAATTCAAGGTTTAAAATGTATTAAACACTTGTGGGCTGTAAAATCCATTTAAAACACAAGTTTTTTAATCAAAAATTAAAAGAACATAATTCAAGAGTTTAAAAGGATATAAAATATTACTTCCTTCAAACATTACAAAAAAAAATCAGTTAGATCAGAGAGAATTCCTTCCCTAGAGATCAGTAAAAGCTAAGTCAGTGTTCTAACTCAATTTCCCCCCAGGCTAAACCTTTTATACTTCTGGTAGCAGCAGGAAAAAAAGCTCAGCTTCTTCCTGGGCCAGTCTAGTTAATTTAAATTAACCTCTTAGCTACAAATCCTGGGCAGGATTTTTCATAGAAAAGCAAGGAGAAAGAACAAAGGGGCAAGGACAAATGCAAAGGAAGGAGGAGTCTCAGACTACAAAAGAATTTGGGCTGCAAATATAACCCTACCCTCAAAAATACCTAGTCAGGGCACCTATTCCTGATAATATTCTGTAACATTAAAAAAATCTCCCACCAGATTAATATATTTCTAGGAGTACAGACCCTGACCTACAAATGAACCCTAACAATTACATTAGATCTATCTGACTTTCTCTTGATTAGAGTTTTCAAAGGAAAGTAGGTTTTGTGGGGAACCTGTAGCCTCCAGGTTGCACTTGAGGACATAGAAGGCCACACATGGCATTTGGGGCATTTTCCCAGTCAGTTACTTGACTTTTTAGTTATTTTTCAAGAGGAGGGTATTCTTTAGGGATCAGATCAGCTGCTTGATTCCCCCAGGGCCTTTAGGTTGAGGACTCCAAAAATGGATGCTGCCACCTGGGGCAGGATGTGTTCCCTTCTTACCCAAGTGAAAGAACTTTCTCACTGACTTTTGAAGCTGTCTTTGGTGTTTGTAGGTTGAGAAATCTGGAAACTGCAACTGTTCCCTGTGATTCCACACTCTGAAACCTGCTCCAGTTCTGTCCCTGCCACACAGTTCCAAGGCTGTGCTGAGCTCCACGGGCTGTGCTCTCCTTTGAGCCAGTGGGATAGACCTTTTCTGTTGGCCTTACAGGCTGTCTTGGGCTGGAAATCTCTTTCACTCTGTCGTTTTGTGGATTCTGTTGCTTTAGAATTTTAGTCATTTTTTTACAAGTATTTTATGGGCTGTGGGGAGAACATTTCACTGGGTCTATCTTTCTACTCTGCTATCTTGACTTCATCCCCCAACAACATACTTTTCTACACAAAATACCCTTTTGAAGAAAAATTGTCCCTTGCATGATGTTTCTGTGCCAGATACAAATTAACTATGATCAGATTTGTCAGGATTTGGTACCATATGTTATGGTGTGTTTTTTCTACTAAGAAAATTGACCCTTAGGGTATTAGCCTTTTGCTTAAACAAAACATGATGCATTTGCTATACTTAATTTAAGGAGATTATACACTATAAATTGAATGCTAGTGACCTGTAATACACAAGGTTTGCTGGTAATTAAAAGATAAATTTCATGCTAAAGGAAGACTAGGGCTCAACTGTTAGATACTTGCAAATGTCTCAGTGGCAAAATTAACCTTACATTTCATCACATTCCATGAAACTGAACTGGAAAAGGTTTCATGAATCTTTCTTATACTTAATTTTCTTGGATTTACTTGCATACACAGATGCCAATGTTTTATAAATTGCTATATTAAGAGTTGATAAAACAAAAGCCATTCAATTGTTCAGTAAAATATTTTGCTTCCTTGAAGGAAAATTGACAGTGACATGAAGTGGACAGTATTAGCATGTGCAGTTTCCCAACATTTATAACATCTCTTTCCTCTTAGAAAGTACAATATGCAACATTGTTTTTCAAACTCATTACCACATTGCCCTACAAAAATTTCCTCTCATATGGTACTCTATTTCCTGTCTCTACAGTATTGAACAAGATGTCTTTCATAGATATCTTTCTGCAGTAATTTCATATTGTTATCCCTTCACATGCTCTTCATTCTGGATGAAAAGGCCTATTTGATGTGTTCAGTACATGACATTACATTTCCCAGATTCACCTCTTTTTTTTTGAATTTTTTTATTTATTTTTCTAATTACACATAAAACCAATTATAACATTTTTTTAATGTTTTAGTTTCAGATTCTCTTCCTCCATCCTTTCCCTTGCATCTCCTTGAGAAGACAAGCAATTTGACAAATATTATACATGTACAGTTATGAAAAACATAATTCCATATTAGTCATACTACGAAAGAAAATACAAACTTAAAGAAAATAAAAAAGAATAATAAAGGAAGTAAAAAGCATGCTTCAATATGCATTCAGACTCCATCAGTTCGTATTCTAGAGGTGGATAGCATTTTTCATCATAAATACTTTTGAATTGCCCCGGAACATTGTATTACTGAGAATAGGTAAGTCATTTTCAGTTGATCATTGCAGTTTTGCTGCTACTTTGTACAATGTTCTGCTCACTTTCAGCTTCACCTTTTTACATATTACTATTAGTTTGGTATGGAATATTTCTTTTTGCTATGAGGGTAGATTATTTCCTCATAGTCACTTCTCAGAACCCTTAGATCCCTTTAGGTGTCATTTGGTATACGATACATCTTCAGATCCTCCTATATCTAAGTACTCTCCCCCACCCAGATTACTTTGGATTTAGTTTTATACAGGTCATATAAATGTGTATATGTTAGGTTCCCCTCCCCCCAAATAGATGGCAAACACTGTAAATACAGGCATGATTTTTTTCTATTATATCTCTAATGCTCAGTCTAAAAACTACAATACCATATATACTTGTTAAACTGAATCAAAAATTAGACAATTCATTGTCACTCAACATGAGTCAGATGACTAGTGGAACAAAAGACTAATGTGAAACTATAACAGCCCTTAAGTAGCTTTGATTCTAATTTGTAAAATATAGGTATACAGAAAAGACAGACATAACATATTCACAGTTGTTTGACTGGTTGTTGTCCTTCATTCTCGAAGATCAAAAATCACATCATTATGCTAGAGTTAAGTTATGGTGTGTCTGACTATGACTGATCTGACCAATATGATCTCAGAATGTTCTCCCACTGGTAGGGCAAAAATAGTCCTGTGAATGTTTGGGGTGGATTCTCTACATTTGTGCATCTCGTTTCTTTTTGAGTTACTTCAATAGCACTTTGCTCATAGAGCACAGCACCTTCTCTGATGAAAGCATCCCCTACTGGACAATTCTGTGCCAGTGTCTCCTGTGTCACACAATCAATTCCAAAGTTCTTAAGAGAGACCTTGAGGGTATACTTGCAATACGTCTTCTGAACTCCATGTGAGCACTTGCCTTGTGTGAGTTCTCCCTAAAACAGCCTTTTTGGTAAATGCATGTTTTGCATTTAAACAACATGGCCAACCCATTGGAATTGCACTCTCTTCAGAAGAGTTTGAATGCTTGGCAGTTTAGTTTGAGAAAGAATCTCAGTATCTGGTAACATATACTTCCAGGTAATCTTCAGAATCTTCCTAAGACAATTCAAATGGAAGCGATTCAGTTTCATGGCATGGTGCTGAGATATTGTTCAGGTTTCACAGGCCTACAACAATGAGGTCAGCACAATGATTTTGTAAGTCTTCAGTTTGGTATTCAGTCAGTCTAATACTTCTCCTCTCCTTTACTTTTTTTAATTTCATTTTTCATTTTTAACAAAGTTTATGACAGATAAAACAATTCAAACTTTTGGTCAGGTGATACTTCTTTTTAAAGCATTTACAATATGGACCACAAAAGAATCTTTCTTTTAAACATTAACCAAGTGAGACACAAATAATATTTATGTTGCTAACTTCACAAGCTCTTGATCTAATTATCTCCACAGTATTACTAAGAATTAAAGGACCTAATTTGTTATTGGTCTAAAGTCCTAAACGTAATAGTTTAATTTTAGGCTTAACCTTGGATGTTCTCTTACCAATAATCTATAATTTAATACATCTGGTATTAAGGTTACAAACCTTTTGACTACAGGATATTGTCACCAAGAGTAGGGACATTGCAGGGATACAATATCTGCCCAACTTCATGTCAATTCCAGGCAGGATTACTTTGTCCACTTGTCTGCCAGGTGTCAGTGGGGAAATTGAGTCAGGAGAATCCTACCTCAGCCCAGGCTGAACAGCTGCTCTCTCACCCTTCTCATGAGATGACCTTTTTCAGTTCATACCAGAATCTCACAGGTTTACTGGCATCATGGATTAGAGGCTCAGATTGCCTTTCTTGCTATCCATATCTGGAGTTAGACTCAGAAGAACAGTAACTTAATAGTCCCATAGCATCTAAAAATGGTGAGTTCCAATAACTAGGTTTCAAATATGATTATAATTTCACTTTGGCTAAGGAACATCTTTTGAGGCAAGTCTTAAGTGGCTTCCATGCCTCTCTATACATGTTCTCATTCCTGATTAAATAGCAATCATAAAATCAAATTTACCATTAAAACCTAAACAATTCCATCAATGCCAAATTTTACCTAAGGTTACCTTCTTCTAGAAAATTTAAACTAAAATTCTTTCCCCCAAACTAAAGATGTCATTGATTTATTTTCAGTAATTAATTCAGTCTAATGTTTTAATACTAATTGCTTTTACCTCACTTTGTAGCATGTTCAATTTTTCTCCCCATCACTCCACTCCCCCTGCTTCCTAAAACCTTGCATTCTGATTACCCCTTCCTTCAATGTATCCTCCCCTCTATCACACCCCACCCTTCCCCTATCCCCATCTTCTCTCTTTTCTTGCAGGGCAAGATAAATTTCTATATCCCATTCCCTGTATTTCTTATTTTCCAACTGTATGCAATAAAAATTCTCAACATTCATTGCTAATACTTTGAATTCAAACTTCTCTCCCTCCCCCACCCTCCCCAGCCCCACTAAGAAGGCAAGCAATTCAATAGAGATTAAATATGTGTTGTTTTCCAAAATACTTCCATAATAATCATGTTTTATAATACTAATTTTATTGCTCTCTGTCCTTCTTATCATCCCTTATTTCCCCCCCCCCCACAATTGACCTTATTCTTTCTCAAAAGTGTTTATTTCTAGTGACTCCTTTCTCCCATTTTCCCTCCCTTCTAACATTCCCCTCATTCCACTTGTTGCTTCCTTTCCTACTTTCCTGTGGTGGGATATAAGTTTTCATATCAAATTTAGTGAGCATGTTAGTCTCTCCTTCAGTCACATGTGTAGAGAGTAGCTTCATTTTTCCTCTCTCCCCTTCTCCCTTTTCTCCTCCATTCAACAAAATTTTTCTTATCTCTTTTATGAGTTATATCCTGCCCCATTCTATTTCTCCCTTTCTCTTCCCCATATTTTCCTCCTTCATCCCTTAATTTTTATTTTATTTTATTTTTTTTTGATGTGGATATCAACTCTTCTGATTCAACACACACTCTACTCTCTCTATGTGTGTGTGTTTGTGTGTGTGTATGTACAATCTCTCCATCTACACAAATATTGAGAAAAGATTCAAGAGTTATAAATATTATCTTTCCATGTAGTAATGTAAACAGTTCATCTTTACAGAGTCTTTTATGATTTTTTTTCCTGTTTACCTTTTCATACTTTTCTTGATTTTTGTCTTGGGAAGTCAAATTTTTTATACAGATCTGGTCTTTTCCTCAATATGAATGATTGAAAATCCTCTATATCATTGAATGACTATTTATTCCCTTGAATTATTGTACTCAGGTTTGCTGGGTAGGTGATTTTTGGTTTCAATCCCAGTTCCTTTGATCTCTGAAATATCCCATTCCAAGCCCTTCGATCCCTTAATGTTGAAGCTGCCAGATCCTGTGTTATCCCGATTATATTTCCACAAAACTGAAATTGTTTCTTTCTGGCAGCTTGCAGTATTTTCTCCTTGACCTGTGAACTCAGAAATTTGGCCATAATATTCCTGGGAGTTGCTCTGTTTGAGTCTCTTTCAGGAGGTGATCTGCAGAGTCTTTCAATATGTATTATGCCCTCTGGTTCTAGAATAACAGGGCAGTTTTCCTTGATAATTTCATGGAAGATAAAGTCTATGCTCTTTTTTTTGATCATGGCTTTCAGGTAAGTCCCATAATTTTTAAATTGTTTCTCCTGGATCTATTTTCCAGGTCAGTTGTTTTTCCAATGAGATGTTCATTTTATCTTCTATTTTTTTTTTGCAAATTTTTGGTTTTGTATACTAACTGCTTGGTTTAACTCATAGTCTTTCATTTCCCTGAATTCAATTCTCTCTTTCAACGAATTATTTTGTTCAGTGAGCTTTTGAACCTTCTCCTCCATTTGGTTAGTTCTGCTTTTTAAAATCTCCTGCTGCCTCTACTGCTGCCACCTGAGGAGGCCCAAGGTAGGGGGATACCTTGTTCTCTTCTCAGCCAGTCAGAAAGACCCCTCTCTCTGACCTTATGCACCTGTGTTTTGAGGGATCTGTGCTGCCACTGGAGAATCTGTCCCTGAAGCCTGCTCAGTCCTGCTTGTCCTGGTGCTGCATGTCTGGTAGGACAGACCTTTCCTGTCAGTCTGGACTAGAAATCTCCTCCACTCTGCTGTTCTGCGGCTTCTGCTGCTCTAGAATTTGTTGAGAGTTCTTCTTTACAGGTATTTTATGGGCTGTGGGGTAAGAGCTAGTGTATATGCATCTTTCTACTCCACCATCTTGGCCCCCACCTACTCTATTACTTTTTATCAGAACTTCTCAAACACCGAGCTAGCTCTGGCAATTCATATGTCAACCTCATTATCAATGTATAAATTCTTGAAAAGTACAAGGTAAGTGAACTTATCCACAGCATTCAAACCTTCTCCATTTGTTGAAACCAGTGGTTCCCTATATGGATGGTGTGGTGCTGATTGATAGAGCACCTGTGTTTTATTGGTATTAATTATTAAGCCAAAATTAGTACAAGCAACAGAGAATTGATCCACACTTTGTTGCATCTCAGGTTCAGAGACATCACTGAGAGTACAGTCATCTGCAAGCTGAAAATCACATAGCAATACTCCCTGCACTTTAGGGAAGGGATAGGCTGATTGTTGAAGCAACTAAACCAGGTCTACTGCATAAGGTGGCTCTTGAACTGCATTTGAATGAAACATAATATTTGCAGAGTACAAAGTATGGATGGAGTGTATATATCAGGAGGTTATCCAGGATATACGTTTGGAGAAGAAATTGTAGATAAGGCATAGTCTAAAGCCCAGTTTGTCTGAAACATAGCGTATTTAGTAGAAAATATTATGTAAAAAAGATGGACAAATAAGTGAACTTTATCAGACTAAGTGGAAAACAGAGGATTGTATTTGATCTTGAAGGAGTCAAAACAGTTTATGGAGTAGGTGGGGAACATAGCCTGGGGAGAACATAGAGGGGAAACATCTTTTAATAAAATTACTGTAGTGGCTTTGTGGACAGTGGGTTGGAATACAGAGGAATTTAAGGCAAGGATACTAATTAAAAGGGTATTGCAATACTCTGTGTGAGACAATGAGGGTTTGAACTAATATGGTGACTGTATGAACATAGAGAAGGGGACCTATGTGAAAGATATAAGAGGTACATACAATAAGATCTGGCAATAATTTTAAATAGGGAGAAATAAAAAATAAGCAGAGGTTGTAAACCTGGGTGACTAGAAGGATTGTAATTCCCTAGCTTTGAATATAAATACAAAATATATAAGATACTTGTGGAACTTTGAGAATTTGGATGTGTTTCCTCCCTCTACTTAATCTAGCATTTGAAATCATAATACAAGGATAGAAATTTAAAGCCTGGAGAATGCCTCCATAGAAGTTTAAGGTTGAGTACTTGGAGCATATTCATCTCTACATCTCCATATATGTGTATGTTAATGTAGTATATACATGTTTATTGTACCTATCAAAATGTAAGTTCCTTGTTAAAAGAGAGTTAATACACTCTCTGTATTTGTGCCTTCAGTGCCTGGCACATACTTATGGATTGATGGGCTCTTTGATACATCAATATTATACAGAAAACTTAAAACAATATCTTCCTAGTGCTAGAGTTACCCAGGCTTTCATTAGATGCTGATATACACCATGCCCAATTTTGATTTGCACAACCCTGTAACTATGAAAGTGATCCCTAAGGATGTTATCAAAGCATGGAAAGACATTTCACATAATTTCTGTAGTGAGAAATAGAAGTTTAGTGGTCAGAAATGGCCATCCCAAATGTTGCAGAGATAAATGGTAAATTCATGCTGTGTATATAAATATCCCCTGCACCAGAGACCCAAGTATAGATGTACCTAATATGTTAAGAGTTCTCTCTCTCTTTCCTTCAGATATAAAATTTTATTTTTATTAACTGTTCAGGAAAAAAGTCTATCTTTTCTGCAATTCCTTTTTGCTTTATTATTTTACTCACAGAGTTCCTTTATTGCATGTATGAGATTATTGATTTAATGTCCATTAGTGTGTCCCTGATATTTTGGCATAATTGAGAGGATTCTAACAAAGGACAATGTGTTTGCCAAATAAGAAACTAGGATTCAGAATGAATCAATATGCATAATTTTATACATAACTTCAAGAGTCCTTGTTTATGATTCACAATAAATTCAATCAGGAGGGGTTCTGAAGAGATTTCCATTTCAATTATGCATCTCTCATTATCATACTTTTAGTGAAGCAGAAAGTGCATTAGAAGGTGAGAGCTAACAGGGTAAGAGAGAAAGCATAAATTTGAGAAAAAATAAAATATTTTTGATGTACTTTAAGCACTGAATGAAAGATATAAAATATATCAGGCAGTCATATAGTCTACCCCTCTATTTTTGGGAATGTCTGTACTCAGTCATTTCAAAAGAGTAACTTTCCTTAAATCTCTGAAGAGGAGAGATCATGAAAGAATTTTATGATATGATATCCATAATTAAGCATCCTTTCAGTGATCATGAAGGTCTCCAAAGAAAGAATGTAAGTTAGGACAATTTTCATTTGGCCAGAAAATTATATACTGAAAAAATCTGAAGGAATTGTGGGAAGATGATAACATGCTAGGCACAGAGAATCTCACATTTTTGGCTACCACTTCATTGTGCCTTGAAGATTCATAAGTCTACTAGACCACCCAAAGAATGACCTTTAGATTTTCCCTACCTAATCCAAAAATCTATAGGAAGACCTCTAGGTGCCATCACAGACTCTGGGAAAGACAAGAGAGGTCAGGTCGAGAGCACAGCAAAGGCCAGCCATCTCTGAGTTCTTCAGAGGTCCCAGAACTCCTGCTCCCCCTCCCTGCCTCTGAGTTACTGAGCACTCAAGTCCAAGTAAGCCTGAACCTTGTTTCCCTAGACTTTTGACTGCAAGACAACAATAGCATTCTTTGCTCAAGTCTGGCAGGGACCTGAGTCTTCACAAGTAGAGCTCTGCTCTAATGCGGCACTCCTAGAAACAGAGCTTGAGCCTGGCTCAGATCCTAGAAGACCCCAATCCAGTGCAGGCCAAGAAAATCAGAGCAGCCTCAAATGACATTAATGGCCATCCCCAAGATGCAGGAGAAAGACCTTAGGTAAAAATCCATTCCTGAGCACTTCTAAAACACAGGAGTAAATCCTGAGCTCAGAACCAAGGGAGAAGGAACTATGCTGTGCACAAAGTTGTGAGAGGTTCCCAGGAGTCATGTGAGAAGAAGAAACTTCAAAGTCCCTAGAAGGAAGAGCTCCAGGGTCCCTAGGAAGTAAAACAGTCTGGCTTACTACTCTCAGGCCTACCCACGCAAAACATGAGGTAAGCACTGCTTCCAACCTTGAGCTAACAAAGGAAAAAATGACTAAGCACTTTGGCTGGAGAGATATCCAGACAACACACATACCCCTTTCCACCAAGAAGATGAGTACCTCTCAAGTCCAGGTAAAGGTTCAGGCTTAAAAACAAATACTTTGACCACAGGGACTGAATAAATCCCTATTGGAAATAAAATAATCCATATAATATGGAAAAGTTAGCGAGAAAAAACTTGCCATTACTATGAGGATGAAATGAAATTTTATATATACATCTTTCCATTATTTATAGTAAGGTGACACTGGTACTCACACAGCCTGCTTCACTGGTTTAGGTTTTGAAAACCTAAAGACCTTAACATGTAAAAGATTCTGGGTAGAGAACTGGCCTAGAAGCTAGAAATCCTGGGTTCAGTTCATACCTCCTATACATCCTGGATGTGAGACCCTGTGCAAGCCCCCAAACATTTTAAGGCTCTAGAAAATTTATCTCAGTCAATAAGTTGCAAGCAGAGAAGGTATTGACCAATAACAGTAAGAGAGTGTCCTCATCTGAGTATTTCTCATAATAATGAAATCACAGGTCTAGTCTGCAGTGACTTTTCTTCTTATTACAATGGTCTAATTGAGACTTCAGATGATTTTAGAAAACATATGCAAAATGACTTTAGATAGAGTTATTTCCACAGGTGTTAAGTACATTTTAAAGTAAGCTAGTTTTTATTATATCTTATGACTTAAAAATAGAGAGCTTACAATAGACTATAAATAATGAATGTTATTGTTCTAGTTGCATGCATTAGTTAAACATTATCTGGACAATATTGAGATCTAAAGAAGCTTAGGCCTGCATTACCTTTTGCCTTGACTATAACAATAGTCTCCCAATGTTTTCCTATTTCTATTCTCTTTCTCCTCTCAATTCTCCAAATATCTGTGAAAATTATCTCCTAAGATACTGTCTGACAACATATTTGACAGAAAATGAAATACAAACTCTTCAGTCTGGCAATTAAGGATCTTCATAATCTGAGTCAAGTTTAATTTTCCATTTTTTTTGTATATTAACTCTTCATATATTCTACATTGAAGTTTTGAATGCTGGCTATTTCCTGAATTTAATATTCCATAGCTCCATCTAGATTATACAGTGGATAGAGTGTTAGCCATGGAGTCAGGAAGTTCTGAGTTCAAATCCAGCTTAATATATTTCCTAGCTCTGTGACAAATTCTATCTGCCTCATCTTCCTCAAGTGTAAAATGAGGACAACAATCTATTTCTCCGTTCTCTTTTCTTCCATGACTATTATAAAAGTGAAAAGGAACTTCACTTAAGACAATTTTTTTTCTTTGTTTCATGGGTTGCTTATGACCAAAATAATCATCACCAGGTAGTCAGCCTGCTGGTGATGGGCCTGTCTGTAGTCAGCAAAATTGTTTCTTAGGAAAAAAAAATTAGTCTGCTGCTAAGGCCATAAAGAAAATATTACCAGCCTTATAGGACCTACCATAGCTTATGTTCACTGACATCCTTTAAGGACCTAAATCCACATCTACACACTAATTTAAGGCATCAGAGTAGGACTGTGTAAGAAATGAAAGAGTCCAAAGATTTGTACATTATGTAGTAGCATCATACTTCTATATCATGAACTCTTTCATTGGTAAATAATTGGTAGATTTGGGGCTTTAAAAACATCAGCTAGCACCATAAACAACAAAAAACATAGATTATATATTATCACATAGGATAAGAGTTATTATTTCTGTGGGGGATTATTCCTAAGCCATATGTCTTTGGACTATCATATTTTATAAAACTGAGCAAAGATAAAAAAGAAGGGTAATAACAAAAGAATGCTTAAAAATAATATGGTATATAACTTAAACAATCAAATTATTTAAGGAATTACAAATCAAAAATAAGAGATTATAAACAGTATCACACAAAGCACAGAGAAACAATGGAGGGAAAACCAACTCAAAGCCTGGAAATATAACCAAGTCATCTAAAGACATTCAAGAACTAAAATGGAAGTATTCAAATAAAAAGAAAAAATAGAAAAGTTTCACAAAAATCATCATACCTAACATTTCCTCTTCAAGGGCAATTGAGCTATGAAGTTTGGACCCAAACGTCATGGTCTTACATGTGCTGATAGAAATGGTATGAATATATTAAAGAAAATAAAGATATGAAAAGCATCTGGTTTGTAGCAATGTGGAGGAATTAAAGAACAAATAAACAGATTTTGAAGGAGGAGGAGATATGAAAAGCATGGGAAAAATCATCAACAATATTATAATCCAGAAACAGTGATCAAGATATCATCTATTGCTATTGGTAAATATTTGGACTCTCCCATCCATACAAAACATTTACAATATTCCTCTCCATATGAATCAAGGTCATCCTCAATGAAAGTACTAGTAAGTAACAAATAGACTGTTGCAAAAATGGATGATACATAATATGTATAACTTTTATATAACAATGAATCACATATTTACATTTCACAGTCAACTGAAAAATATAAAGGATATAAAATTCCATAATGCCTAATTTTTGTTGATTTTGAAAGAGCATTTGATTTGGTAGATAAAATGTTGTTTTAGAGGTTTTTACAAAAATGTGTCTCCCTTTCATACTTTTAAAATTATTCAAGATTCTTGAGAAGATATAAAAAAGAAATAATTGTTCAGATACTTTAATGACCTCTGTTCAATGACAAGAAACATCATACGTAATATTATAAAAGGAGGTTTAATCTCTCCAAAAGTATTCATTGCTGTGGTAAATGATAACTAGTAAGAACTAGTTAGAGTCCAGGGGAAAGTAGCATTCCCTATGAATGGTAAAGTTCTCCAGATGTTCTTATTTGCAGGAGACTTTTTACTGAGTGAATCAAGCTCAAGAACCTTACAGAGCCTTCTAGAAAAGATCTTAAATCACTTAAAGGAGTTTGTCACATCCCTCCACAAGGAAAGACCAAGTGGATGAAGAATATCTAAAGCTCAGATTATGAGATGCATTTAGATAAACAATCTATAGAGTTAATCCATCACTATATATACCAGGCATATACAGTATATGGACAATGTGGGAGCCCAGAGTTGAACAGGTAGAGGACAAAGGAAGAGATTGCCTTTAGGAAATTGCAAAGATCTTTTAATAATCTCATATTCCCATGAAAGTAAAGGCTCATCTTTTTTATTGCTAACATTTCATTGATATTTATATATTGTAGACTAACAGTGTCATAAGAAGTAAAAATGAATATAACAAAGGAAAAGGGAGGAAAGCATAGCAGATGAGAGCTCATTGTCCCATATAATTAGCCAGGAGAATTTGAGATCAAATCCTACCTCAGATACTTATTAGCCATGTGATTTCACAGAAGTCATTTAACCTCTGGATGCCTTAGTTTCTTCTTCTATAAAATGGGGATGATAATGGCATCTACTTCAGGTTTTTTTTTTAAATGAGAATAAAATAATACAACTTCTTTTTGTAAAACTTAAAGAACTATATTAATACAGCTATAATAACCAATGAAACATTTCAACTAAGAAAAGGAGTAAAAAATATCATCAAGGATTTTTTTTTATTAGGAGAAGATAGAGCAGTCATGGCAAGAATAAAGAATGACAAGTAGACAACCTTGGTATTTCGTTGAAGTAGGGAAAATGTGAATACATGGGTGGATCCTCTGTGGCAATTTAAGAAAGTTTATGAACTACTCTTTAATACCACAGAATGAACAGGCATGGATAGGTGGTCATATATATCACTGGAGAATGTTACCAAATCAATGAGATCCCTGAGGTATTTGAGTATTTGAAAATTTCATCTTATCTGATTTAACCCAGCATTTTAGATTGTCAAGACCTTAACATAACCAGATTATGTCACAAAACATGTCAGTAATTCCTTCTTCATTTTGTGATCTAAAAATTTACCAGCCTTAATAACTAAGCTTTCTCCAAGCAATTAATATAATTTTTAAAACCCAGAGACTTCAAGAAAATTCTCTGAAACACTTCATAGAGACTTAGTTCCAGGCTTATGGACATCTCTTTAGTTACAGCCA
This sequence comes from Potorous gilbertii, assembly GCA_028658325.1. Taxonomy (NCBI): domain Eukaryota; kingdom Metazoa; phylum Chordata; class Mammalia; order Diprotodontia; family Potoroidae; genus Potorous; species Potorous gilbertii. The sequence goes on from CM053773.1 coordinate 35,777,733, forward strand.
CTGAAGTACCTCCAATTCCAATGAACTCTACTTTCTTTAAACCATGCCTACTCCATTTTGTCCACAACAAAAGCATAAAACTTTGTTAAAATGATTTGATAAAATCTAAGGAGATTTGACTAACCTGAAACTATTTGGGTTATACTTTTGTATCCCTTCAACATTATGTAAAGTTGCTAAGAATCTTTAAATTTGAATTAAATAATTCATTTCACAAGAGCTAAGATATATTATATGTTAGAAATATGTATACATCATTGAATTTTCAGTATGAAAATTATGGTGGTAGGTGCCTTGAATTGGAGTGGGGGCTTGAAAAAATTCATAATCAGTTGTTCTTTTCATAGTATGAACAATTCAGGACTACACTAGTTTGTAGTTTTGGATACATGTTTTGTGTAATAAGTCTTGACATTTTTAACTTATGAAAGATTTTTAATACCTTAAAATGTCAATATTCATCTAGAAAAGATGAAATCAAATTCATCTTTAAGGTAAGATGAAAAAGTCAGAGTTAAATCAGTTTTGTGAAATTTTTTAAAGATGAGCAAAGTGAACTTGATAAATTGTGTTTAATTAAAACAAGATATTCCTTCTACTAAACCCAATTTAAGATTTAATAACTGAAGAATTAAACATTAATTTAATTAATTATTAAAATTTTAATTAAATTATAAATTAAATCACCAATTAATTAATTAAATATTACTACCTTCATTATTAAAATTATCATGTGATTGTACTGCCAAGCACCATATTACAATAATTTACAATGGACCTACATTTATTCAATGGTTATATCCCTGAACATATGGCTATAAATCAAATGATATCTTGAATTTCTTTGGACAATGGGAGGCTTTTAATTTTTTTTTTGTTTTTTGAATTAACAGTAATTTTGTAAAGAGAATAATTATTTCCTGATTCATTTTGTGAATCTGGATTTTCATAGATTAAATTTTTCTAAGGGTATGAATCAATATACTATAATAAGTTTCTGATTATAACCCCAAATGATAAGATTTTATAGTGGCATTCTAATTATTTCCATTTCCTCAAAAACCTATATAAGTATTAAGGAAATGTTTGCTAAAAGAGGAAGAATTAGTTTTTGTTGTTTAGTCATTTTTCAGTTGTGTCCAACTCTTCCTGACCCCTTTGGGAGTTTTCTTGGTAAATATGCTGGAGTGGTTTACTGTTTCCTTCTCCACCTCATTTTACAGATGAAGCAACTGAGACAAATAGGGATAAGTGATTTACCCAGTGTCACATAGCTGTTGCTTGATATGAATTCAGGAAGTCTTCCTGATTTCAGGCCCACCACTCTATCCACTGCAAAATCTGACTGCACTAGTAAGTTACATACACCAATTTAGATAATCATCCTTTTAGAGGTGGGAAAAAAAAGAAAGGAAGGAAGGAAGGGAGGAAGAAAAGAGAAAGGAAGACCAAAAATCTGTTATCATACTTAAATCATAATGACATATTTCAAATTAATGGGAAAATGAACTTATATTTATATATACACCTTTGTGTATATAATATATATATATATATATATATATATATATATATATAAATGTTCAATTAAAAAAAAACTTTCAGTAACTGAAAGCTGACAAGGAAAGCTAATGTTAGCACAAAGATTTTTTGAAAGCTTTACTGATGAAAGTTGCTGCAATTTGTCCATTCTTGAAGAGGACCATGACATCAGGGAGGAGATGCCATGGCATGCAAGTGAATTGGATTTAAGAGAGGGAAGGCTGTGCAAAGTCACCAGCCTTTTTTTCTCCTCCAGAGCCACCTGGATCCAGTGTCCATATATGAATCAGTACAATTGTAGATGGCCCAGTGTGCAAAGCCTTTTCAAACTAAGGTCTTTATCAATTGTCAGTTTGACTGAGACAGGGTTCATTCAGTGAATAAGGCTTAATAAGAAATGAGTCAAAAATAGTTTCTTTAAAAGAAAAGTTAGGAAAGGCCAAAAAGAGATCCCTGGCCCACTTTACAAGAGAGCTTCCAGATTGTCTCCAATCCATTCGTGATTTTTCTTTGGAACTGCTTCTGGATGCCTTTATTTCTTTTATTGTCTACAACTACACTTTTATATATTTTTATCAATAAATGCAATGTTAATTGAGATCATTTTCAAATGAAAAGATCTACAAATTATATATTTTTATCAATAAATGCAATGTTAATTGAGATCATTTTCAAATGAAAAGATCTACAATTTATATATTTCTTTCTAAAATAGAAAGTATCTTAGGTCCTGTAACATATGAATTCAATTTAGTTCTTCAGATTGTTATACAAGAACATAATCTAAATAGTTTCAGTTTAGTCAAATCTTAGATTTTAGTGAAGCATGTGAAAATTATCATGCTTTTCATATGAGAAAGTTAGAGAGATAATAAGGAATAAAATTAAGTAACTTGAAACTAAAGTTATCTCTTCCACATCACAATTTTTCCTATGCTGTTATGATATATCATGGGTAGACATAAGAAATTAAATGGGAACTTTGCAAGAGTCTTGCTGAAGCTGTAGATAACACAGAAACAGTTTAGATGCACAGACATGCATAAAATATATGTATAGTATCATAAAATATCAACATATTTTATCTTTTAATACCATAAAGATACATAATCTTCTTCACTGGTATGAAGGAAGGGCTAAAAATTTTACAAGTATTTTACTGATTGTGGGGCATTGCATCCCTAGCCCCCACAATGCAGAAGGGATAAATGTAGATGAATGGTTGGCTGATGAAAGTAAGTCTTTGGTGGAGTGCCTCAGTCAGCTCTTCTCAATTTTGTATTGTTTATTGACTGCTTTGGAAAAAGCATAGTTGCTAACTCACAGATGACAAAAGCAGGGAGGAACTGCTGACATGTTTTATAATAGAATTAGGATCTATTAAGGTCTTGACAGGATAGAACATTGGGACAAAGCAAATCAGATGAACTTTTAGAATACTTAAATGGACCTTATAGATTAGGATACTCCCTCCAGTGAAACAAATCACAATCCAAACTGTGTGACTCTTTTCTACAACCCAACAAGCATGGATTTATTGATGGACAGAAAAATGTAGAGGACACTGACCCTAAAAGACAGCTCCATTGCCTGATTGAATGGCAGAATTCCAAAAAAGAAAAATGTCATTAATAGCTCAATGGAAACTTGGGAGGAGTTTGTTTGGTGAATTACTCCAGGATATTTATATGCAGGCTTGAACTACTTAGCATTTTTGTTAGTGAATTCCATAAAAAAGAAGATGATACATTTACCAAGTATGAAAATGATAGAAACTTAGGAGCAATGACTAACACACCAGAACCAGCAGAAAATAAATCTTTACATTTTTAGAATGAAACTAATAAAGTATAAAATTTTATTCATAGGGTCAATGAATCTACTTTATAAATGTGAAGTGGGGAAGGAGTAACTACATAATATTTCACCTGAAAATGACATGGTATTTTCAGGGATTACAAGACAAATATGTTTCAATAGTATTATTCTGTATAAGGGGAAAAAGGCTAAAGAAATTTGGGTTTCATTAGAGTCAGTTCTAGTGTCTAAGATAAAAAGTGATCTCATTTCACTATCCCTTGGCCCTGGTAAAACCTCATTAAACCTTTTTTTTTTTTTGGTCTTGGACCCTTATAGCAATCTGATAAAGTCTATGAACATCTCAGAATAATGTTTTTAAATTCATACAATACAGCACATAGAATTACATAGGAAACAAATTATTTGAAATAGTAATAATCATACATTCTGTATAAAATATAATCATATATACATGTATGTATGTACTCACACATGTGCATGTGTATGTAAGTATGTATGTATATATGTGTTTGTGCATCTGTGCTTGTGAGAAAAAAAGAGAGACAGAGAGACAGAAAGGCAGAAAAAGGGGATCAAAAAAGGAAGGATGAGAGAAGGAAGGAAGGAAGGGAGGGAGGGAAAGGGAGAGGGAAGGAAGGAAGGAAAGAAGGGAAGGAGGGGAGGAAGGAAGGAAGGAAGGAATTATGATAGAAGTTACTTTCTTGACAGAGAGACAAATTAAGTCTTAATGTAAAGAAAAGCTTCTTAACCGTTGTAATGATCCTAACATACAAGAGACTGTCCTGGGAGTACGTTCCATTTCACTGTGAGTACGTTCCATTTCACTGTGAGTACGTTCCATTTCACTGTGAGTACGTTCCATTTCACTGTGAGTATTCTAGAAAAGCTTGGCTTTTGTAACTCCCAACGGCGAATGGTGCAAAGTTTATTTCATTTAGCCACAAAGAAATATCTGGGAGAAAACATTTGACAATACTTATTCATAAAACAAATATGATACAATTCATACATAGATCAGATATATTCTGAGCTATCTATTCTATACAAATTTAAGAGTTAAAATATTTGGAAAACTGAAATCTATATAAAGTTTAACTGTTGGTTATTTGTCCAAATCAGACTCGAACTGTTCCAATTTTTTTGAAAAGTTGACTTAAATTTTATTACCTATCGATTTAGTTTTTGAAGGCAATGTATTCCCAGAAGACTGAATGTGGTAAAGATGGCCACTGTAACAAGGTAATCATGGGTAATGATTTCAAAAACAACAATATAACTGTTCAATTGATAGTACCTATTTATTTTAAGAAAGTCACTTAAACTGTCAAAATTTCTGTATAAGCCATAAAGTTTATAGGTATAAACTCACATACATATATGTGCATGTATATGCATATGCATAAATTATATATCATACAATACAATATATAACATTTCTATATGTTACATAAATAAATATAATCTATAGTGTAGAGTATGTATATTTGCTATATATACATATATACACACATACATAACACATATTTGAAAATGTGTGTGTGTGTGTGTGTGTGTGTGTGTGTGTGTGTATTCTTACAAGTATATAGCTGAGAAGTCTCCCAATTTGGAATGAAAACTATGAAGAAACATTAAAACTGAAATATGCTGTTATGCTAATATGTTATTTGTAGGTTTTAAAAATAAATGTATTTCCTTATTATCTCTTCTAAGAATATTGATAGATATTCAGAAATCTTCTAAAACATTGGAAACTAAAAGCCCAAAATCTCATGGATTTTGAATAAGACCAATCTCTCCTATGTATTTGTGATTTCTGTCTACAAATACACTCATTGTAGATTTTGCTATTACATTCAATCATTTTCCTCCAGTTTTTCACTATATAGCTAAATCTATTACCTAGAGCACTGCATGCACTATCCTAAAAATAATTAACTTTTCTAGCTTTCTTATTGAATTTAATATCTCCCTTCTGAATATCCTAACTTGATAGTACTATTCACTAGTGTATAGCATATTTTAGGCCCTTTTATTTTATAACAATTACTATAAGAGTTATTTAAAAGCAATAATCTCCCGCAAGTTTCTATTTCACAAATCCCCTGGTACTATTTTAGCTCTCTCTTTGTAATAATTAGGCCACCATTTATTTTGACCATTCTGGCTTCTACAATCTCACAGTTATTCTTAACTTATCTTCTCTTAGAGGCAGATAGCTGAAACAGTGGACAGATGACTGGAGGTGGAGACAGGAAGACCCGAGTTCAAATACAGTCTCAGACATTTGTTAACTGTGAGACTCAGGGCAAGGTGCTTGACCTCTCCTCTGCCTCAGTTTCCTCATCTGTAAATGAAGACGGTAATAGCAATGACTTCCCAGAGTTGTCGTCAGGATAAAATGAGATGACAACTGTAAAGTGCTTAGAACAGTTCCTGGAATATAGTATGTACTGTTTAAATGTTAGCTAATCTAAGCATTACCATCAGCTCCAATCTGAATAAGGAGTCCAATTGAGTCTATTTTTGCTCACTATCTCCTGTTTATTCCCTCTTTTCTATTCCTATTGATTTCCTTCAGGCTTTCTTATTTATAGCTCGCATTACTGCAACAAATTAACTGATCTCCGATTCCTTTAACTGGTTTCTCCCTCTCTACAAGCCATCCTGCAAGTGGTTGCCAGACTAGTCTCCCAAAATAATAGTAGCTTGTCCAACACCATAAAGGTAAGTATCCATGGTAAAGTCATCACAGAACTGCTTAAAGTGTTTAAGAGTAGGGAAAAAAAATCATCCTGTGGGTAACATAGTAATGAGCTTCTGATATTGACTTTGTGAGTTCTTAGATAAGAGACATGTGGTTCATAAGCTGTGCTCTTACTTTAAGCCTTTCCTCATTGATAAATCTTGAAAAAGTTTGAACTCTAATGGGATAGCTTTTTAAAAAAAGAGGCACCTTCATAAAATTCTTTGAGCCATAAAATATACAAAATTTTATATTTTCAAATCAATGCATCAGGTTGTCAATAAATAAATATTTATTAATAAACTATTATGTGAGGGACACTGTGAAAAATACTGGGGATTCCAAAAGAAGGGAAAAATAAAACAGGCCTGGCCCTCAGAGAGCTCACATTTTAATGGGGGAGACAGTAAGCAAATAGATAACACAGACAAACAAGCTATATATAAGGTAAGTAGAAGATAATTGAAAGAAGGTCTCAAAGTCTTTGAGTCTGGCGTCTCCTGGTTGGAGCATTATGGAACTATAATGGTCTCTACCGAATATCATTCCCAAGTTTCCATCCTAGTGTTTTCTGACTGCTCAGAAGACTTCTCATGGGAGTCCTCCACTCTTACTTTGTGTGGAGCCACATATCCTTGGCAAACTACACATGTTCAATCTATGGTCACACTGGTAGGCTTTCCTTTGCTAGTACTAGCTTTGGTGGTGGGTCCACTTTTCTTATTTTTCTGTGAAGTTCTGGCTGATGTGTCTATTTGTTTGTTTCTTTTTGGCAGATGTGGCCTGGAAGAAATAACTTACTATAGTTTTTGTTGAAATTCTTGAAAATTCATCAAGTGTACTCAAAGTTTTGCTGGAGGTTTATGGGAGGGAGAGAGAAGAAGTGAGAGAGAGAGAGAGAGAGAGAGAGAGAGAGAGAGAGAGAGAGAGAGAATGGATGCAATGAAATAATGTTCCAAAGGAAAAAAGAAGAGTATGGGATATCAGAGACATACCTGCAAGAATTAGTCTTTGAAAAGAGGAAAACCATCTAATACTTCAAAGAAAAATGTAAAGAAGCATGGGAAGAAAGGAGTTTAGAATAGATTAACTCAATTCTTAAATTATGAGGAGTGGTTATTCTGAGGGTGAGGAGATTAAATTTGGAACAACTCCTTTGGAGATTGAGATGTAGATTCAATTAAAGATGAATAATAAAGTGATTGCCATGCAGAGGAGAGGGTCCATTTGAGGTTAGACAACATGAATTTCCAGTGGCTCCAGTTAGTAAAGTAATATCACTTTCTAAAGCAGTATGAATGACCAGTGAGGGGAGTGGGAGGCACGTTCCATGGTTGAAATGATTTATCTTTGGGATTTACTGGCAGGAAAAGTATGAGAACAAAGATACAAGTGATTTCCAAAATAGAACATAATATTTTCTTGAAATAACTATAAGATCACAACTGTCCAGAAAGCAATGAGAATCAATATGAGCTAGGATTGAGTGGACCAGAGATCAAAGTAAAGGAGAACTTGTTCAAGGGGAGTGATGTAGAAAAATGAGAGGCTGGAAAATGGTGATCAGAATTTTGATCTCAGAACAATTTTAAGTGCTGGTGGCATGGACTAACTGAGGAAGAATGGTGATGAAGATTAGGAGAGTTAGGAATCCAACATTTAAGGTACTAGAAAGGCAGTAAAATCCCCAATCATGAGAGTAAGGTTTTGATTAGAGAAGACTGGAGTGATCTGCAGAAATCATCTTGGAACATAAGAGAGTACCCAAGATGTTGGTCAATGATAACCACAGAGATCTGAGCAGAGTGCTATAATTGAATGCTATGGTCCCAAAGAAGAGAAAAAAATATTGAGTGATGGTAGCTGAGCAAGACCCAGAAATGGAAGTGGTGAAGGATCAAAATGTAACCTGCCTTTTCTTCTTGATCCTGTGCATGTAAAGACATGCAAGAAAAAAGGCTGGCTTTAAAAAAGGTTGGATGATGCTTTGTTAAGTATGTGGGAGAGAGTATCCTTGGATAGCTATACATCGGAATAGCTGAACTCTGAGGTCTCTTTCCACTGAGATTATGGGATTTTATGGATGGTGAAAGAGCACAATTTAGAGCGTTTTTTTGGAGGCAACTTAGTTCATTTGAAATAAGGATGGCTTTGGAGTCAAAGGATTAAAGGTTTAAATCCTGCCTCTGATGCTTACTGCCAATGTGACCTGAAAGAAGTTGCTTAACCTCTATGAGCTTCAGTTTCAACATCTTTAAAATGAGGAGATTGTTGGTCTCCTTCCCACTTTAGATCTGTGAGCCTATGATTTTCAGGTTTTACTTAGAAGAGATGGCATCTGAGATCTCATATAACCTTGAAGTTCCATAATTCTGTGATGTGCCTTGCAGGCAGTCAGATCCCAAATAATGTTGTGAGTAAAGGAAGAGTAGGAGGAATAATGAAAGGGATTTTGTTAACAGTAGAAAAGAGGTTGCAGAGGACATAGGAGAAGTGAGAATCAGAGAATTAGGACATGAGCATGTACAGTGTTAAGTTGGATGGGCATGAGAATAAGGGATAAAGTGGAGCAAAAAAATCTTAGTGATGGTTGTGAATGACAAGGATTAGGGACTCAAGAGTTTGTGCCCTGTAGTCTTCATGTAGATGGGGTGCCAAGTAGGCAGAAGCTTTAGCACAAGATGCAGTATGCTTCACTTAGAATGCTTGTATAACTGTGCCTTTTCAGATTTCCCCCTCCTGCTCAATGTGAAAACAGCAGGAGAAGGCCAGAGGTTATAGCAGGGGGAGAAGAGTGTTTTAGGAAGATTACCTTCACTGTGGTGTGCAAAATGGATTTGGAGGACAGAATGGCAACAGGGTGACCATTTAAGAGACCATTACAATCTAACAGGCATGGTAAGATAAGGGCCTATTCTAGAGAGGCAGGAATGGAAAAGGAAGGAAAATGCAACACATCTTGGTGGCTCATTGCATGTGGGTGACATGAGGTGTGGTCAAAAACGATTTTAAGGTTCTGAGTCTGGATAACACTCACTGTTGTTGTGTGATGGTTTTGAAAAAAGACTTCACATGGACTTGCTTTAAAGCTTGTGGTAGGTCAGAAAAGTTTGAGATAGAGCCTAAAAAATGTTAAGAAGTTTAAATTCCTATATGATTTTATCACTTAGGATAGGTATAGACTGGAAAAGTTATTACATTGCTATAGAAATACATTCAATTTAGTAGGGAAGTAGGAGGAACAGGGAGAGAGGAGATGCAATGGGAGGGAAGGGAAGATGAAGGGAAGGATTTGTCATTGGCATTAACATGATATATGAATCTTTCAGGTGAAGAAACATCTATAAGCAATGCAGGTAAATATTTTCTCTGTAGTTTATCTATATATACAGTGAAATTTAATCAAGACTAAAAGGACTTACACCTTTTAGAAACCACCCTGATTTAAGTCAATGAAACCAGGACAGTGTAGAAATAAATCAACTCAAGATTTCTAGTAATCTTGTTCTTCCTTGTGATTAAGCAACTCTAAATTAGGTAAGTCCAGAAAGTTGTACCTTGCCTCTGTGAAGGGAATTTTTAAAAATTTGATAGACTAAAAAATGGAAAGTCAAAAATTTCCATTTTTTAAGCTGAAAATTAAAGATGGGAGGAAAGCAAAGAAAGAAGCAACACTTTGGATTAATACATACTTTATATGAATATGCAGTACATATGTACATATACACATAAAAGTATACATATACATATGCATGTAAGAAACAGGTCCTTAACCTTGGAGAAAGCAGTTTCAGATGCATGATGAGGTTGAAAGCCACATTCCAGAGTTAAGAGAGTGAAAGGAAAGGAAGTAGAAGTACTGATTGTAGAAGACGCCTCAAGGAGATTAACTGTGAAAGGAAGGAGAGATATAGAATGACATCTACTAGAAATATTGGGTCAAGAGAGGACTGGCCATTTCTTCATTTCTCACAAGACTACATTCATTCAGACTTCTCCGTCATGTCACAGAAGCCTCTGGTTCCTCAATGATCACTTCTGCCCTGGAACTCATACCTCAAGAATACCCTCAAACCCTGAGGTCACTAACTAGAAGATGAAGATTACTTCCTAATATCTCCATTTAAGGAACAAGCTCATGCCTCATTTCCCACTTCTCCATCATGCCCAGCCAGATACCATATTATCCTACCCGCTTTCCTGCTTCAGTCTATATGTTGTCTTCTCATTATAATATAAGCTCCTTGAGTCCAGGAACTGTTTGTCTTTGGTACTTGTATTTGTATTCTCAGTGCTTAGCATAGAGCCTGGAACCCAGTAAGCACTTAATAAATGCTTGTTGATTGATGATTTTTTTGAGAATGAAGAAGACACAGTTTCATCTATGTACAGTAAGGATAAGCCAGGTAACAAGGAGAGATTAAGATTCATGACAGTGTAATGTTGACAGTTTACAGTCTAAGAAACAGGCACTTGCTTATCTATTTAATTTGATATAGACCTGTCATTTCACTAATAAAAGGAAACTCCTCTATGAGGATTCTTCCTTTACAAATGAAGATCCTGAATTGTTCAACTTACTTAATAGCTTAGAAAACTGCTCGAGTCATAAAAGGCTAAGAGCTAGATGGCTCAGTGAACACAGCACTGAGTTCGGAATTAGGAAGTTTCATCTTCATGATTTCAGCTCCATCCTCAATCATTTATTAATGATTAACCCAGAGAAAGTCACTTAGACCCATTTACCTTAGTTACTCACCTGCAAAATAAGCTGGAGAATCTATGCTGTTTGCCAAGAAAACCGCAAGTATGGTCACAAAGTGTTGGACACAACAGAAATGACTCAGCAACAATCTTGCCCATAATAACACAAATCAATATATGTCAGAAGCAGTACCTGAACTCTTGTCTTATTATTTCTCCCCTACTTATTCAGAATTCTAGAATAAAATGCTAACAAGGGTAGTCACATGAATGGCTGAAGAAGAAGGTAGCTATCTCTTATTACATCTCCTTGCCTCATTCCATTACAATATACAATCCACTTTCCCAGTTATTCTATTTCATTCCTCACTTGGTTTTGAGATATAAATAAACTTTGTCCTTTTCAAAGTGAGCTCTGTTTAAAGATTTTCTGAGTAACCATGGAAGAAATTAGCCCAAATTCTTGAATTTCCTCTTGAGGGAGAAATAGAAAAATCCCTATCCCCCTACAAGCCCCATGAACCCCAGGTACATTGTCTTCATCTATCTGGTAAGCAAGCTGAAGGACAAAGCTAGCTGTGTCTCATTCTTACTTCTCATGTGAGCCAAAAGACTTATCTATCGAAGGCTGAAGGATTCCAGAGTCCTGGGAAAGTTTTTGTCTTTGTCTGGCCCAATGGGCAGATTTCTTTGATTTAAGTGAGACCAGCTATGTTCACATGATAAAACCTGTATCTATTTCACAGCTAATAATAAACATTTTTCTCCAACAAGTATACTATTCTTTTTGAATAACCACCTGTGGGTATGAATAGCTATCTTTCTCCTCTTTGTTTCCTACAAGGTTACATTGAATAATGTTTAGCTTGAGTGCTGCCCTAAAAACCTACATGTAAGGAGATACTTATGTCATGCTCAGGATAGGTTGCCATCCATTTTATAATCTGTCCCTGCCAGCATTAATAAAAAGCTACTTGCTTTACTCTTAATTGACTCCGTACTGCTATTTTGTGACCTCCAACCTCAAGAACCCTGATTAGTGAGTAATAACTCTTTTAAAGCCCTAAAAATTTCACTGCAGTCTTTACAATCTGATTCCTTTCAACTGCTCCAGTCTTATTTGTTTTAAATTCATTTTATTTTTAACTTACAGAGTAAAAAAAAGCACTTCTTTAACATAGAATGATAAAAAAGATGACTGCACATGAACATACAAATTTATTATATATAACTTGCTATTCCTTTCAAATATGTAACAAAATTTTCACCTAAATTTCTTTTGTCCTCCCTGCCCTCTCCTGCCTTGAAAACAGCTAACACCAGACACAAATATACATGTATGTGCATATATAAGTATGCATATCTATACATACATTTATACATATATATGTAAAATTGTTCTATACATACTTCTATTTATCAATTATTTTTCTGGATGCAGGTAGTGCTTTTAATCATCTGTCCTTTATTGCTAATTTAGGTATTTGAAATAGTCAAAATGACTTATTTGCTCAAAGTTGTTCTTAAAGCAATATTGCCGTTACTGTATACAACATGTTCTTAGTTCTGCTGATTTCACTCTTCATTATTTTACACGAGTCTGTGCATGTTTTTCTAAGATCATGAAGCTCATCATTCCTTATAGCAGTCATATTCCATCACAATCATGTGCCAAAACTTGTTGAGATATTTCCAAATTGACCAGTATCCCCACAATTTCCAGTTCTTTGCCACCACAAAGAGAGCTGCTAAGAAATTTCCTTTTGGCCTAATCATATTTGATCATAGACCAAGCTGTGGTACTTCTGGGTCAAAGGATACAGGCAGTTTAATAAGCCTTTGGGCGTAATTCCAGATGACTCTCCAAAATGGTTGGATCATATCACAATTCTACCAATAACAAATTAGCTTCCCAGTTTTTCCACATCCCCTCCAACATTTGGCACTTCCCTTTTCAATCATTTTAGCCAATGTGATATGTATAAAATGATATTTTAAGATTATTTTATTAGTCATGTGAAACATGCTCTAAGTCTTCCTCATCTTGGTCTCTTGGCTTTCCAAACTTCATTTTCATCCCAGCTAAAACCTCACCTTCTGTGTGAAGTTTCTTGGTCTTATTACTATTATGCCAGTCGCGTCCCTCTCTTGATAATCTCTGATTTACCCCATAGATATTTTCTTTGTACAAGGTTATTCCCTTGTTTTCTCCTGCTACTTGAGAATAGGAACTTTTTTCTTTTCCCTTTTGGATTTCTTGTATCCTCCTTACCTATATCCCAATTTTGCTTAGGGAGAGATAAAAAAAATAGCATACTATGTAAGAAAACAGTAAAGTATCAGTATTGTTTAAAAACAACAGCATTATTTTTTAGTCTAGATGAGAGACACCTGAAGCATTGTCTAAATGGTTACCATGACCTGCTGTCTTAGTTACAGCTGTAATAGTATTTGATGACTTCTTCTCTCTTGTTCTTGAGCAGGGAATTTTTTCTTGTTTTGATAGCAAAGTCTGCCAGCTGCATTGAAATATCTCAGAAACTTCTCTTTTCCTTTTGGCCGATTCCCTCTTTCTCTACTTCTTTCTCTCCTGTGAAAAATTACTTATCCCAGCTTGCCAGAGAACGCTGCTGATTGGCAGCATCCTCTAGAATGAAAGGTTATAAAAGGTTATAAAAATAAAATCTCTACCCTAGGAATCTGAGACTTCTATGAGCAAGGAATCTTCCTTTGATTGCTAATAAATCTTTTTTTTCTCCTTTTCTGTTTGGTTACTCAAGTTATTCAACCCCTAAGAGTGGATGTTACTGGTGGGTGACATTCTCCTTCAGCCCTCTAAGAGCCCAGAATGAGATATTCACCAACAATAATCACATAAAACATCTCGATAAATTTGTCAAATAAATCAGAGATGATAAATGAAACAATATATGACACTTTGGTCAATATAGAAACATAGCCTTGTCTCTTGCTCTAGTTATGAAACCAAATGTAGACAGTGACACCTGCACTCCTAGCTACTCTTCCTACACAATATTCTGTCTCCCCACTCCTGGCTTTTCCCCCATGCCTGAAATGTTCTCCCTCTTTGTCAGTTTCCTGGCTTCTTTAGCTCCCTTCAAGTCCCAGCTAAAATCCTACCTTCTACAAGGAATCTTTCACAATCTGTCTTACCACAACCACCTTCTTTCTCTTGAATTATCTTTAATATATCCTGTATATAACTTATGTGTATACAACTTTTCCCCCCATGCTGTTGCCTCCATTATATTGTGAGATATTTGCGAGCAGGAACTATATTTTTTAATTGTTGTTGTTGATTTGTTTTGTATCACCAGCACTTGGCACATTGCTTAGGCAAAATTAAGTACTTGATTAAATGTTTGTTGACTATTTTAAAGGCATCAAGTTTCTAAAATAAGGCTCTAAAGGCTTCCTCACTATGGGTAAAAACAAAACCAAACAAAAAATCCCTTCTAACTAGGTTCCTAGAAGTTTTCACTGAGGAATTCAAGAGCTAACACCTGAAGAATGAGATTGCATATACTACTATACATTTTACTTTTCATGGTAAATAGACGCATTCTTTACAGTATTTCAGTTATAGCAAGATATTTCAAATCTAGTTTTATTTATAAACTGAGAAGGAATAGGCTGTCTAACTATAGAAAATATTTTAAGGTCAGTGTAACATCTATTTTTAAATGGGAAGTAAAAATCCCTACTTGAATCTAGGTCATAAAACAATTAAAAATAGAAGACAACACATTTTTCAGAAATGTTGGGAATAAAAGGAAGGATGAAATAAAGACAATAATTTGCACCTTCTTGTTCCCTATTGAACTGTCTTCCAACATTTAATGAGTAAAAGCATTGTGTGTCCTACCAATGGAACACTGTCTCTCTTTGGTGATAAAACAATAAAGATCTACTTGCCTATTTACCCATCCCCATGAGGAAGTTGGATACTTTTCTTATAAAGCACCAGAGAAAAACAAAACAAAAAGAAGCAAACAAACAGAAAACTTAACCTGATTTTTCTTCATTTGTCCATTAGCAGCTTGACACCTGATGTCAGATACAACACTCACAGTTAACACTCAAGAAAGACTTGGTAATCAATTGATGTTTGATTCTTCCACTTTTAGATTCTCAGTGATAAAACCCTTCCTATTTTCAGACAGAGCCCCCTTCCTTTTTTGTTGTTGTTCTACTTTCTTTTAATGGACTACAGTCAGTATAGTTAATTTTCTTCAACTCTACCAACCTTTTTTTCCTTCTTACCCAGTTACTAGCCTTCATGTTTTTTCATTCAAAACATGTTTTTTTCCTGAATTTTTTATTAGAAAGAACATGTACACAGAGAAGAACATTTCACTATTTTTTCATTCAGAATTACCAAATTAATACTTGCACTTCATTTGTTGCTGTCTCACTAGAAGTATTTTCTTTCAAAACCTTATGTTTATGGCATTGATCAGTGACTCTAGGAGGCAACAAGGAGGAAATGGAAGAAAGAAAGAAAAAAGGAGTTACTAATTGATCGTTAAACAATTGTCTTGAGAAGGAGGAAAATGATTGGCAAAAAGAACATTCTGTCATCGCTGGCTGTTTACTTAGAGGATTCGGAGCTTGAGTCAGACAGAGACTGGAGTGGAGACACCCAGGAATGCCACCATGGCCGAGCGAAAAGGTGGCTTAGTGTCTATGGAGAGGATGATTTTTCATGATTTGAGGGAAATGAACTTGGTTATGAGGAAGAGGATGAAGAAAACAGCAGACAATCGGAAGATGGTGATTCAGAGACTGAAAAACTTAAGACTGATGACCTAGAGGAGATTTCAGAACAGGAAAAGCTAGATCCCCAGGAACTGATTGCCTCCTTCCCTGAGGGAGTCAGAAGCATGTCTCCTGAGGAGATTAAAATCCCCCCAGAGCCACCTGGCAGATGCTCAAATCACCTCCAGGACAAGATACTGAAATTATATGAGTGGAAGATAAAAGAAGAGATGGATATGAACTACATTATCTGGAGAAAGAAGGAACTTTGGAATCCCAACATCTATGAGAAGCTTATCCAGTACTGTTCAATTGATGAGCTTGGTACCACTTATCCCAAGTATTTGTTTGAACCCCATAGATGGTCTGAGGACTTCTGCTATGAGGCTTTAGCCAAAGCACAGAAGATTGAAATGAACAAATTGGTAAAAAGCCCAAACGGAGAGAACAAAAATTGAATTTGTGACAGGCACCAAGAAGGGCACCACAACCAAAGCCACTGCCACTACAACCACCACAGCCAGTATTGTAACTACAGATGCTCAGAAGAGAAAGAATAAGTGGGTTTCTGCTATCCCAGTGACGATAGCCCAGCCTATCATCCTTATCACCACAGTTACGCTGCCAGCCTTGCCACTGTGACAACTAGTGCTAGTGGCTCCAAGATCATCGTCATCTCAATCACGGGCACCATCATGAAGAAACCCAAGCAGTGATGGACCTGATACAAGGTTGGACATATTTCTTATTGAAGGATAGGAGTTTGCCAAGACTGTGACCTCAAGATGTGGAATGCTGTCTTGGACATGACAACCCATGTAGTCACTGGACTAAGGCTTTCCAAAGAGCTTCCTATCAGCTAGGGATTGGTTTCTGTCTTGCCGATCCTCACAAAACATTCTCTTTCTAGGCGTAGTGAAAAATTATGTTGCCCAGTCATCTAGAAGGACACTTGTTGCTGATTGGGGCAGTAAAGACTGCTTGCAATAATGCTAATTTAGCATCTGTTGCTCTATTAAAAATGCTATATCAATATATAGATATAGATAATCCTGAGATTTTTATTCAATCATCTGTATAACATCAATCCCAAATTTACCAGGTCAAATGAATATGGGTTCCATCCTCCTCCCAAATATCACAGTCCTTGATGTTGTGGGAGGGCACAGAGAAAAGAATGAAAACAATAAAAATGGAAGTATTTGGAAGAAGAATTAATTTTAGGGAAAATATGATGAGTACCTTTTCATACGTTGTGTGTGAAATGCAGATAGGAAATTGAGGAGGAATGGTACATTTGGTAACACAGTCATGGAGTAGAGCAGAGAGGGAAGGATCTAGATTGTTGGGTATTATTGGCAAAGTGATGATTAAACTCTTAGTATCTGATAAAAAAAGACTCAAATTTGAATGAAACACAGGGTCATTGTAGTAGTTTTGAATGTCTATGCTCTCAAAAAGAAAATTTTGGGGCAGAAAAATGCCATTACTTCAAAACTCCTAATATGGATTTTATTTTAGAAATATGGGTCATCAAAATCATTTTCCTAAAGCCTTTCTAAATTCTAAGGAGGCAAACAAAACTATTCCTAAATAAATGTCACTTTAATGTTTAATTTGGAATATTTAATTAGAAATATTAGTTTTATATATGTCAAATTTAGAAGATAGCAGAGTTGTATTTTTATGTTCTTTGTGTGAACTTTGTACCCCATCCCTATTTTGTCTGTCTGTAAAGATACATTTATGCATATAGACCATAATTTTAAAAGATTATAGAGGCTTATATTTATGACATATTATTAATTGTATATGAGGTTTATTTGACTCTGGGTCCTTGGTCAGTAATTAATCCCTGAATTATATTATTCCTCTTATGGGCACATAAGATTTCATTTATGATGATACACTTATAGCAGGCTTAAAG
The DNA here is from genome assembly GCA_028658325.1 of Potorous gilbertii. NCBI lineage: Eukaryota > Metazoa > Chordata > Mammalia > Diprotodontia > Potoroidae > Potorous > Potorous gilbertii. The sequence continues at coordinate 35,795,249 of CM053773.1, forward strand.
AAATATAACACTTAAGGGTTAAAAGTAAGAAATCTTTCTATTTTCATCTATTTATGGTTTACATATAGGATCATATTAAAGGGGAAAACTATGAGGAAGAAAAAAACAAAAACAACAAAAAAGTGAAAATATCGTATTTTGACCTGCATTTAGACTCTATGATTCTTTCTCTGCATGTGAGTAACATTTTCAATCATGACTCTTGGAATAGTCTTAGATCATTGTATTGCTGAGAAAGGCTAAATCAAAGTTGATCGTTGCACAATTTTGCCATTATTGTATACAATGTTCTCCTAGTCCTGCTGAAATCGATCAGCATCTGTTCATGTGATTCTTTCCATGTTTTTTTGAAATCCACCTGTTAATCACTTTTTATAGCACAATAGTATTGCATTACATTTATATACCACCACTTGTTCAGACATTCCCCAATTGATGGGCATCCCCTCAAGTTATAATTCTTTGCTACCACAAAAAGAGTTGCTATGAATATTTTTGTACATGTGGGCCCTTTCCTGCTTTTTAAAGATATTTTCAGGATATAGATCTAGGAGTGGTATGGGATCAAAGGATAGGCACAATTTGGTTGCCTTTTAGGCACAGTTCCAAATTATTCTCCAAAATGGTTGTTTCAATTCACAGCTCCACGAGAAATGCATGTGTTCAAATTTTCCCAATTCTTCTCCAACATTTATCATTTTCCTTTTCTATCATATTAGCCAATCTGATAGTGTGAGGTAGCACCTTGCAGATGTTTTAAATTGCATTTCTCTACTCAATAGTGGTTTATATCATTTTTATATGAAATGGATAACTTTAATTTTTTCATTGGAAAACTGCCTGGTCATATCTTTTGGCCATTTATCAAAATCTTTATATATGTGTATATATATATATATATATATACATATATATATATATGTATATATATATATATATATATATACATATATATAGTGTGTGTGTGTGTGTGTGCTTGTTTGTAGATATATACAACAGAGTCCTAGCCACATGAACCTTTGCAGCTACTCCCATATGGAAAAGACTGAGCAGCCTGCTTCTGGGAGACTCATGATAACATGAAATAGAAGTACATTGTAGAGACTTTGGGTATGTGAAGACATTCTGTATTTTGTTCTTTTGTGATAACTACGTGATAGAGAACAGGTTCTTTCATTGACTTCAGGTGAGAAATTAAACCTGGGGTCATGGATCTGCACCTGGAAGTGATTTTAAAAAGCCCTAATCACCTCAGCATCTTTTCTTGTTAGTGGACCTCTGTTCTTGGTCTAACTCCTTAAGAGAGCCAGAGCTATAAGGAAAGAAGACTCATTAGTGGTGCTTCCACATATCAAAAAACAAAACAAAACAAAACCATGACATCTATAAAATTAATATCCTGGTTATAATAAAACTTTATTAGGCTTATGCATTTCCTGCATACACATCCTGGCAATTTGTCAGGAATCATAAAATTAGTACGAACCTAGTAAAATATAATCATTTTAAAAATCTATTTTTTAACCAAAGTACTGCTTATTTAACCTATTAGTTATCATTATTAGGTTCTTTATTATCTAAAGAGATTCTTTTTAAAACGTGTCTTCCAAACAAAAGGGTAGCGAGCATGTATAATGAATTATTTCATTTGGCTCAATCAGTCAATAAACATTTTCTTTCTTTATCAGCATCTGCAATGTGCCAGGCACTGTGCTAGGCACTGAGGATATAAAAAACGGAAAAAACAAACTTGCTCTCAAGGAATTCACGGTCTGATGGTGGAGCCATATGCAAACAACTAAGTGTGTGCAAATAGAATATATACTGGAAAAATTGGAGATAATCAAGAGTGGAAAAATAATACCATTAAGGAGGATTGGTAAGGTGGGATTTTAGCGAGGATGTTTTGGAAGGCAAAAATGCTATGACATAGAGGTGAGGACAGAAAATATTCCAGTTAATAGGGATTGCCAGTAAATGTAACTGGAGTTGGAAATAAGAGTTTCTTGTTCAAGAAACAGCCAGGAGACCAGTGTGCCTGGATTTTAGAGTATGTGGAGGGGAATAAAGTGTAAGAAGTCTGGAAATTTGCTAGATTATGAAGGCCTTTAATTGCCACAATTTTACTTCTATAAATTTATACTTTTACTCATTTTTTATACATACACTCCTTTTCTCTGTTTGGAGAGTTCAGCTCTGTTGCTTTTTTTCTTATCATGAGCATTTATAGAAAAAACGGAAATTCTTTCCACATACCAAAAAAGAGAAATCACACTGAAGTCATATTGTGACAAGAATCCCTTATTTATGGGGTTTTGGATTTGGCTGTGGTTTTGATTTTCCTATTTACACCCCATTCTATATGTTTCCTTGGCTGTCTAACATGCTTAAAACAAAATGGATTTTCCAACTTTGAACTGCTGCACCAGACCTAACCTAGTCTTATGTGCCCTTCCAATCAGTCTTCAACAAAGTTATGCAGTCTTAAGAGACTATTCCAGGGGTTCACATGTTTTTTATTGTCTTTCCTTACTTCAACTACTCAAAAACTCCAGTGTCTAGGCTAAGGGGGCTAAATCACATTAGTATCATGATGGCATTGATTAGGTATGTTCCTGGTCTTCATGTTACGTCTTATTTCATTTAATCATTTATCAGTTAACAGAAGACTTTTTCATGAGTATCTTTCAAGATATTTCAAGCAAATATCATCAATTGCAGATCCATACGGTCCTGTGTTAAAAAGCACTAGGCCAATTCTCATGTTTAACATGGAAATTTTCCCACCATGTATGGCATCTAATGTTTTGTCTGATAGGGTATATGAAATATTTATGAAGTTAATTTTTTAAAAAATAGTTCTTTGAAGTAGTAATCCCCTAATGATGAAAATAATTGATTGGTTAAATCTATTCAGATATTGAAGAGGAAATCAAGTTTTTTCTTCTTTCTTTACTTCCTTCCTTCCTTTCAAAAAACCTGAGGCTCAGAGAGGTTAAATGAATTGTACAAGGACAGACAATAAGTGCTAAAGGCATGATTTGAACCCTAGGGCACTGACTCTTACTTTGTTTGGAATCATACCAAACTACAGTTTGCTTTCAGTCAATCAGTTACATTGCATTTCATAAGCATCTATCATGTGCCAGACACTGTGGTAAATTTTAGGTATATAAATACCTATAAATATAGACCTTGCCCTCCAAAAGTTTTCAATTTAATGGAAGAAGAAGACAATACACAAATGAAAGCTGAAAGAGGGTGTGGTACTTGATAGAGAGGCACAGTAAAGATAGCAGAGGAGTTTCAAAGTAGGACAAAATGGCAGGAAATTAAGAGACTGATGGTCTGGAACCTTCTTTAAATGGAAAATTTTGGAAGAGCTCTTGGTTCTGCGATCCCTCCACTGTAAGCCAGCTTCTCCAATCTGGGAACTAGCATATAAATAATTAAATGAAAAATAATTGAATATTAAATTAAATATTAAAATGAGAAATATTGGTCCAATCTATTCATTAGTTTCTCTATGCTTTTTTTCATTCTTATCATTTATTTTATTTCTGTCAGTCATCCTTAAATAGGACATTTTTTTCCTCTCCTTGGGTTTGAAAAGCCTTGCATTTTTATAAAGATGATTCTTAGTATTGTACTATCATTATCGTTTCTTTTTTCCATTAACATTTTACTTTCTAAAGAAAAGCTATTTAATAATCCTCTCACTTCCCTTAGTTGTTGCCTGATAATAGTCTTCTCTGTTTCCTTTCATGTTTTCTTATTCTTATAGTTTTTCTATTTCCTTAAATATAGAAATAGAAGTATATTTTAGTTGTTAAATATCCATTTTGACAACAGTAGTTCTATAAACATTACACAGAAAGAGCAGAAGAATATTCTAGATCCATGGCTCATAGCCATAGGCAAGAAAGCAAAGAATATGAGAGAAAAAGTAAAGTAAATCATATTCCAAAAAATTATTTAGGAAATAGATTTTTTTATAAAAGTATCCATTGTTTTGGCAAGTATAAATGATTTGTTATTCTGTTATAATTAAATGACTTTTCACCAAATTGAACTGCATTTGAAAGTTTTTATATTTGGAGATGTTTGCAGTTTTGGATATTTGCTGTATTTAGTGTTCTCATTAAGAGAAGCCATAAATGACCAGGAAAACAAATAACCAGAAATTGGATGCACAATATCAAGCTGGTAGAGACCTTATGCTTATTTCACTGTGATATTTTCCCCCCATGTTAATCAGTCTCTTAGGATCTTGGAATGGAAAAAAAAAGTAAAGCTATATCTTTTGGAATAGGACTATTAAAGTATGCCATATTTTTCTTCTGTGTCCATTATAAAACTCATCTCAGGTTAAGTTTTATACATTTACTATTTATCTTGTTTCCTTAAGCTCCTATCTTTTGTTATGTATTTTCAGAGAGGAGTAGAGGAGAAGTCCTGAGATGGAGTGAGTGAGGGGTAATTAAAGCAGAATATGGGTCTCCTGAGGTGGGGGTGGGGAATACAGCTATGTTTTCTAATATGATTAGTCTGATTGAATTACAGTTCTGAATTTTTGTTGTAGCACTAACTAGATGTTTTTCACCATAAGATTAGGAGACTGAAATCTAATTTAATTCTCCCCTTATCTCCTTTAAAGCTTAATGTAAAAGACAGAAACAAGTTATAATAAATTTGGGACAAGAGTAGTTCACATCACATACATTTTTTTTTCCTTTCAGAATAATTCATTCTGAACACATTATAGTAGCAGGAATATTGGCCAAGATTAAAATTTTAGTGTAGAGTTGAGGTGGAAAATCTCCTGTTTTGTTGGAAATCTGGAAATGCTAGCTTTTTAAATGATGCCATCATACCCCAAATCCCTTGATATCCCTTCATGGTATTGGGCAATGACAGAGCTAATTCTGTATGCTGTTATGTTATGCTATGTTATGTTATGTTATGTTACGTTATGCTATGCTATGTTGCATTATACATGCTTACATCATGCTTTCAATGTGTTTGAAAACAATCACTTTATATGGAACTAAAGTGCACAAAACCATGTAAACTACTGAGATGCAAATGAGACCATGTTTTGATCTTGTCTCAATCTGCACAATACCCTACCAGGCTTCCATATTTCTTCATCTTCTCTATAAACTGAATACTTCTTTGTATGCATTCCTTAGAATATCTTCACTTAGTAAAACAACAGAATCAATAAATTTCCTAACATTTTAATTTATCAAGTGAAAGAATATCTAGTCTGGTAAAAGAATTTGATCTGTTATCAGAATTGTATCTGGATACATCATTTAATAGATACTTTCCAACTCATTCTGAGATTCATAGACATTTACCTGTTGTAATATAATCTTAGCAATTTTGTTATGCCCGCCAGTTGATGAGGGAGTTTATCTTCCCCTTGTTTGATCTAATATCTTGCTAACAAATATCATTTTCACTAATAAATGCATTTTCCAAATTTTTGATAACCTTTTTCAAAAATAATGGTTTCTCTGTTCTAGTCAAACTATATGCTTTTGTTTCAGCAACAAATTTTGGAGCTTTATTCACATAATTTGGCCAAGCAGAAATCGTAAATACCTGATGAATTTTATGTTTTTAAATACAAACTCCACAAATACAAATTTAAATTAAAATGTATTTATTTATTTAAGATTGACAATATGGCTAACTCTCTAATAGACTCTAGGGAATGAGATGAGAAAAGCATGAGACATTATCCCTGTCAACAGGTAACATAATTATGTTCTAGAGACAACATATATGTATGTATATATATGACCTCTAAGGTCCCTTATAACTCTGCATCTGTGATCTATGATCTGAACCTGTGACAACTTTATCTTGTAAAGATGCAATCCCTCCAAGTATCCATCACTCAAAAAAATAAGCTTAATTAAACAAATATTTCATTTTAAAAATCAGGTAAAAAGGCTATTGTACTTGAATTTATTTGCATGACTCACAATTTGTTACTCTCTGCCATTTGTCCAACTTTTTCAGGGAAATCAGTACACATAATCACATTGCATTTTTCTATCCATTCTCATCATCCTGGAAGACATCAATATTCATATGAATGATTCTTCTGGTAATCTGACCACTAAATTCTTTAGCCACTTCAATTCCCACAACTACCTTGTTCATTTATTCACTTCAACAAATTCTCATCATGCACATCATTTCTCTCAAAGGTATAATGTTAAAAAAATTGAATTTTAAAATTTTACTTTCTAACCAGAGTTTCCTATCTTTGAATCCAGCACATTCTCAAACTAAACCTCACTTTTGCTTTTTGTTGACCTTAACCAAGTGGAAGTTGCAAAAAGTTAAATAAGGCTTGATGCAAAAAAAAATTCTGCATAATTTAAACTGTCCAAAAGTGGGATGGGCTGCCTTTGGAGGGGTGTGCTCTCCCTCATTAAACGGAGTCTTTAGAAGAGGTCATTTAGCCATTTGGTGGATATGCTACAGTAAGAATCCCTTTTGCGGATAAATTGAATTAGATGGCCATTGAGGTCCCTTCTAAATATTAATTCTACGATGCTGGGACTCCATACAAATTCTTCTAGTTCCATCACACATGACCTCATTTCCTATGTTTGTCTTGTCGCTAAATCCAGCGTTACCTCCTTGGTTTGCCTCTTTAAATAGCTTTCTAGTTATTATGCTAGAATCTACCAGAAACCTGATTTCCATTGCTACTCACCTATGAATCGTCATTGTTCAGGAACTGTCATCATCTTCTACCTTCAGTTTTGCTTTAATGTTCAGAAAACACAGGGTTCATAAAGAATTGTTTAAATCAAGTTGTTTCTACCAATCTCAAATTTATGGTAAATAATCTCAGCTGATCTTTTGCTGGTTGTTTTATTTTCTTAACTTTAATAACTTCTCACTCTTCACACCCTACAGTTACTAGTCAATTTTTTTCTTCCTCTCCAGAGGTAACTCTTCCCAAATTTTCCAGTAGCCTCCAGAATATTATATGATTTGAGCTTCAGAGTTCATGTATTTTCATAGTTAACTGGTCTAAAGAAGAGAAGAAAAGCTGAAGTCAAGCAATCTATTACTTATCTTTTTAAAATAATGCTTTGTTTTAATTTGACATTTTCTTCTGAAGTGAGTTTGTGTGAGGAAGAAAACAACCAAGGTTTGCTTCATGCTTTTGGAATCCCTCTATCATGACGTTAAAGCAAAAATTAAATCAGCAATGTATAAGCCTGTGGGTTTTATGTAAGAATAAAAGAATTATAGAACTTCACATTTAAAAGGTAAGGTTAGAGATCTACTCCAATACAAAATCAAGCAAAATATCCCTTCTACACACACACACACACACACACACGCACATACACACACACACACCTGCTCTGGGAGCCTCTGGCTGCCTGCTGCCTCTGCTGCTACCTGCCAAGGGGGCCCAAGTTATGGAGACACCCCACTCCCCTCTCAGCCCGTCCAGATGTCTCTCTCACTGATCTGGGTGTCTGTGGGTGGAGGAACCTTCGCGGCCGGTGGAGATTCCGTCCCTGAAGCCTGCTCAGATCTGCTCGTTCCTCTCAGTGCCTCATGGCCAGGGCAGGGCTGGACTCTGCTCCCGTCTGGTGCGCGATGGACCTTTGGGATTGGTTTTTCAGGGTCTCTGGAACAGAAATCTCCTTCACTGTGTTCCACTCTTCCAGAATTGGTTGGGAGTTTTTTTTAGAGAAAATTCATGGGCTATGGGTTCGGAGCTAGCATATGTGAGTCTTTCTACTCCACCATCTTGGCTCTGCCTCCCCCCCCCCCCCCCGGTTCTAGTCGATTTCAAGTAAAATAGTATCAGAATTTGATTTAACTCCCTTCCTGGAGAATAGTAGCTGTACCAGAGAATAACACCAAGTGAAATTCTGAATTGAGATGATAACTTAATCTGGAGACTTTTCTTTTTTTTAAATATTAAAAGTCAATGTTATGACAGGCCAGAGAAGCAATTTTGCAATGAGAAGGAACAAATTTGAGGCCCAGTCCTGACTCTATTTTTGTGATTTTCCAAATCATCTAAATTTTTGGACCTCAATTTGCCAAACTTTTAAATAATAATTAAAATATTTATTCTACCCCGCTTGCAAGTTAGTCTTTAGAAACGTATTTTGGAGCTCTCATAGAACTATATAAATGAGCTAGTTTTAATAATAGGAAATTAATTTAGCAACCTGCTTTTAATTCCCTTTGTCCTTTAATGGTGAAAAAAACTGAAAATAAAATAAAATATATATAGTGTCCTTTCATATAATGCACCATACCCTCTGTTTCTACTGTAAACACTATTAAGTAGTAATCATGTTGCATGATTCTGTTACCACTTAAAATAACTTTCAGTTGCATTCAACTCTTCATGATCCCATCTAGGATTTTCTTGGCAAAAATATTGAAGTGATTTTCCGTTTCTTTCTCCAGCTCATTTTACAGATGAAGAAACTGAGGTAAACAGAGTTACATGACTTGCCAAGGGTCACATAGTTAATCAGTGTCTGAGGCTAGATTTGAACTCAGGAAGATTCCTGCCTCTAGGATTGACACTATTCACTGGCCATTTAGCTACTCTATTAAAACAGAGTATTAGCTCTTTTGAAACTGCATTGGTATTTTAAAACAATATGTATTTTGTCTTTATTATTTCTCTATAAAATGTACAAAACTTGGTTCATATATAATGTGGACTAACAGTCTGGGAAGTTCTTAAAACTTGATCAGTGTTGCTATATAGAAAAATCTTCTTGTTCTGCATTGAGTAGAACACAAAATATTATCTCAAACAATGTAAAATAATGTTGTTTGTCTCTTCTCCACACATACAAAAATAGACAATGCATTTTAATTAAGTTTGAGGTAAAGCCAAAACAGAAACGCATAACTCCTGAAAAAATCGTAATAAAAAATCCTCAGTCACTGTCACAAGAAGACTTTCTCTGTGATTTGAATTTCAAAGTTATATTAGCATAACTTTGAGATTCTTTATCCCAATCCTTGCCTGCCATGGAGATGGTTTCTCAAGGGGCATAATGAGTATCTCCAAATCCTGTGCATGTGTTTAAGCGTAAGAATTCTGCTCGTATTTCTCTGGAGTAGATGTGGGAGGGTTTGGAGCATGTGAGGGTGTCGTACGTGTTGGAAGGAAGGGAGGCCACTAGACAAAGTCCTAAATAATTTACAGATTTCTATAGTCTGAATTTTCTACAAGTTGAAAATAAATATTATTTAGTCTTAGCTATTAAGTAGCTGAAAAAGAAGGTGACCTTGAAAGTTAAGGTATAGTATGTATTTGGGAGGAGAAAAATAAAGGGTTTTTCACCAGTTTGTATTTGAAATGATGCTTTACTAAATTCATTGTAATTATTGGCCTGTTTGAGTTAAAATTTATGCAGTAGATGTAGTAAAAGGGGTCCTGGGTCTGGAATCACTGGGCCTGAATTTGAAATCCCTGTATGAAACTTATGGACTCTTTGATGTTAGCAAATTGCTTAACCTCTCTAGGCTAACTTTTCTTATAAAAAGGATAATATCTATGACACCTACCTGAGAGAGTTGTCAGGAAGAACAAGCTTTATAATCAAGAAATAATCAGCAAGCGTTTATTAAACTACAAATATTGTGCTGTGATAAAGTTAAAACACACACACAGTGAAAGAATTCCTGTGCTAGAGGAATGTATATCTATTTGAGAAGAAAACATTAATAGATATGTCTCTAACAGGGGACTGTCCATTGAAAATTCCATACTTTTGATTATGTATAGTGTGTTAGCCTTGATGCAATTTCCCTGTGTGGACATGAGTATAGATACAGACATTCTATGACTGTTTCCAATCTGTTTGCCACCTAAGAAGAGCAATAGTTTTTATTTGCTTCAGGGCTAGAACTCAGGCTCCAGTGACAATTATTCACCTTTGTGCTCTTTCCTGCCTGACTGAATTCTAGTGAGGAGGCCCTATTGTAAGTCTTCAGGTTGGGAGAGAGATAGTACCAATGCCGACATCTACTCTGATCATGTATGTCAAAATGAAATCATGAACATACAGCCCTGCCATTGTTTCTGTCTCTGTTGTTTGTATTCTTTCCTAACTTAGGACAAGGAGTTTGCCTTCTTAACTTTATTTTCAAGTTATTTTTATTGAATTGGGACAAAGAGTTTTTAAGATTAGAATAGATCAGACTGCAACTCTGTGAGTTCTAGGGACAGGAATAAATGTCAGTTTCTGGTCAGTCAAGCCTACTGAAGAAGACAGTCCTGAGTCAACCTGCTTCACTATAGTAGTTGGAACTTGGTGGAGGTGAACGCTTTGTTGCAAGTCCTTCAAGTCTGAAACCCTTACACAGAGGGACTGAAGCAGATTAGGGTTAAATGTGTGCTATGGAAGGGAAAAAATTAACTTCTTTTCTTGCTCTATCTTCTCTAGTCTGTTCAAAATTAGTTTTTGTAAAAACTAGTTGGTTTGAAATGATTAATTAATTAATGATGAATATCACTAATGATTGTTCTTATAGAGAACACATCAGAATGAGGGCTTAGGTTGATAGCATATGTTATACAACTCCCAATACTTAAGGAGTACACATAGTATCTTGAGGGAGAAGTTGTAGTCTTGCCCTAGGATCCTGACTTCCTGAGAGAATGTGAGTTGAGAAAAAGAGTCCCCAAATTTGAATGATCTGGGTAGATCTATGTAAAGTAGATCTATGTAAAGTAGATACAAATTAGCAGGTTAGGGGGAAGACTAGAAACTAGAGGGACTAAGGAAAAGTAGCACTTTAACTGTTTTTTTGAAGAAAATCAGGGATTCCAAAAGTGACAAAGGAGAGCAAAGGGGATAATCAGTGCAATGGTTCAAAAATTTGAAAGCTGAAGTGACATATAAGAGTGTTATTAATATTATTGCTGTCCAAACATTGCATTTTTCCAATTCTTTCTTCCAGTGAAAGGTCATGTAAATTAAAGAACATGGCCTTTTATGAAACTAAAGAGTTTTCATATTATTCAGCTAAGTATTTTTGTTATCCAGTTATATTTCTTAAAGAACAAAGGGGAAATTTCTAAAATCAAGAAGCTGGAGAAAGGGTAGCTAGCTAATACATAGAGAAGTTGATTTGCTTGAATCAGATTTTACGCTCTTGTCTAAGGCCAGTTATCAATTTTAAATTACCGATTTTAAAAATTGTCAGTTAAAAAAGCGCATTCTATTATGCGATCTAGTGTCTTTTATCCCTTCTACATTGTCTCTCCTATCATTCTTAAACCTGTCCATATCAGTGTAAGAAATATAGTAGAAGATGGATTGTATTGAATACTGCAAATGCATAAATTACATGGGACAATTCAAGAAAAAGTAAGACTATAAACATTCCTAGAGGTCACATACTTCATTTTGGAAGTTTCTAGATTTCCCTCATCCTGAATCACTCTAGGTTAGTTTTTTTAGAGGAATGTTGAGGGGAAATTCCTTTACAGGACTAATTTACCATTCTGTATTTCCAAACCAGTCAGGGAAAAAAATAAGACTGCTTAATGAGGAGGAAGATTCTTACAACATTATCACCTTTATTCTTTTTCAGCTGTTTTTTTGTCCAGATCCATAATTGTGAATGTTTTCTTGTCCATTTATTAATTTACTACAGAGTCACATCCGCTGAGGAGATATCCATTTTCATGACTTCAATTTTCCTTTTCATCTCTGTCCCTTTCTTATATTTCGAATAGCCCTTTGAATCTCTTCACTTGCAGGTACTATCAAGCACTGTAATATAACATGTCAAATAAAAGCATCTTTTCTACCAAACAGGCTCTCCTCCATCTTATTTCTATCTAAGCTATCACTATTTTCTAGCCTCCCACTTTCAAAACTTAATGGTTATCTTTGCTTCTTACTTGCTCTATGATCCCAGACAAGCCAATTGATTTCTCAGGTTCTCAAGTTTCCTAAATATAAAATGAAAGGGTTGTAATAGAGAATGTCTACTGTCTCTTCTGGATTTAAATAATATGATCCTATCATAACCATGAGGAGGCAATGTAGTTATTAATCGAAATGACCAAAGTGGTGCTGTTTGCTGTTCACCCCACAGGCTCTACTTGTTGCTTTTGCTAACATGGGTTCTAACAGACCTCACACGTTTTCAAGGTATTTGTTTGTTAGCTAATCAAATGACCAGCTTGTGCTTCTATCTAGGCATGTCCTTCCTTCCCAGAACATGTTGTCAAATACTCCCAAGCCTGTATTATATTTTTAAGCAGCAAGAATTAGTAAACAGCAATAAAACAGAATCATTTTTATTTTACATTCAGCAGAGACTGTGCCTTCCTTTTAGTTCCTCTGAACAAATTCTTGCAAAGGCAGAATCCCTATCTAGACTGAGATTTATCCAATCTCTTACATCCCCCTTCCCTCTCCCTTTCTGCTTCTGTGATGAGGTTACTCGTAAAAACTCTAAAGTAGAAGCTAATGCTCACATGGTACGGTCCAAGGGTCATCAATGTAAACTTGATAATAACAAAGGGAACAGGCATTGCATTTGACATTACTGTATCCTTCCAAATCTATTCTGTTTCACCTTCAGAAGACATACATACAGGGACATATATACTTCATTATTGTCTTTCCAAAAACCTTTAAAGTAGCAAGAAAGCATATGTAATTATCCCAATTTCACAGATGAGAGAAAGTAGGTTCATAGGGGTTAAGTAACTTATCCAATATCAAATTAGCTCCTTGTTTTTTTTCAAAATGTTTCTGGGATTTATCCCATCTGTCCATTCCCACTGTAATCCACTCAAATAATTTGAACACTATACTTCACATATCTATGCTGATTTTTATATCACAGAGTATTCCAGGTCCATATTACCTAAACCTGGAACGCAATAACAACTTCCTAAGTAACTGTCTGGTCTCCAATTTTTCTTTTCTCTAAAGTTGTCTTGCCTATCAGTGCCATACTCATCCCTCCAAAAGAGTGTTTTTTGTCATACCATTCCACTACTTAAAACAAAGCAACTGAAAATGCTTTACCGTTAGTGACTAAAGTCTAAATTCCCTACTTAACTAACTTTGAGATCCCTCCACATTTTCACCTCTACCCTTATGCTTTAATCCAATCACTCTCTTATAAATCAGAGGCAATACTTAAACCCTATTCTTCTTAACATCAAGGTCAATCTTCTCTCGACAATTTCAGGTAGACTTTTACCGGTTTCATCATATTTATTAACAGTTGCTAACTGACCGATGCGTGTTTTGATGACAGTAGTGGTAGTAGTTAGTAGCTAGTGGTAGTAGTAGAAGTAGATGACTAGTATTTATAGAACGATCTGCAAAGGGCAGATTACTTTCCTCAAGAGCAATATTTACTTCAAAATCTGAGGGTATAAGTTGTCATACTAAAACTAAAAAAGCTCTTTCACCATTCCCACAACAGTAATAAGCTTATCATTGATAACTAACTATGTTGTTCAGAGATTGTAGATCTGGATTTGGAGTCAGGAAGACCTGAGTATGAATCCAGCTTTAGAAACTTATTAATTGACTTGGAGCAAGTCAGTTAACTTCTGCTTGCCTCAGTTTCCTCATCTGTAAAATGAGGATAAGAATAGTATCCACTTTCCATGATCATTTTGAGATCAAATAGGTAATATTTATAAAGAATCTTTGTATGCTTTACAATGCTATATAGATGTGAGTGATTATTATAGATGTTCAGATAATATACATGATTGGCTAAAACCAAAGACATTTACTAAGATACTGTTGCATAAACAGAGATACTAAACATGTCTTCCCTTTTCTACACAATAAGACTCTTGCACATAATGTCAGTGGAAAGAATATGCACAAACTTATAACATAATAATTTGTGAGGTATGCATAGGGAAGGCCTGGCCAAGTGATGCCCTTTGTACTGAAGGGCCCTGGTATTCTTTCTTTTCTCATGGAGTCCTTCTGCTGCTTCCTTCTTGCACAGTTACATGCTTGCTTCCTAGCTGCCATAGATAATTTTCCCTCAGGTCCATAGTTGGTTCTCTTTTCTGCAGTCAGAAATCATGGTCCTTGAAACTTTCTGGCTTGTAATTCAGCTGTTTCTGAGTCTGTGTTTTCAGGGAAGTGTGTCTGTTCCTATCTCCTGAAACACCCTACGGGATGACATGACTACTGATTGAGTAGATATGACATGAGATGGTATAGCCCCTGGGTGAGAAAAGGTAGAACCTCAGGAAGAGGGAAGAGGAGAGAAGAAATTTCACCCTCACCCCCTGTGGACTCTGGCAGAGGGGCAGGGGTAACATTCAACAAAACTGTTCCTTGTTTAGAATGCCTTGAACTCTCAAAATACATTGCTACTTGAGGTATGACCAAATTTTTACCAAGCAATGTCCAAGCTCCCTTTCTAATTCTACCAGAGAGAATAGGAGATACTCCTTTGGACCTTAGAGGAAATAAAAGGGTGTTAAAATGTCTTTCCACTTAATTGATATGTTTACATCACATTTCCTCTGGCATTTGCTTCTTAATTTTCTGTATTTATACCAAAAGATCATAGCGAGGACCAAATCTCATCCATTCCTGTCATATACATGCAAATATGTGTGTATGCACATATGTATATGTATGTATGCTCATGTGTATGTGTGTATGCATACATGTGTATACACATACATTGTGTATACACATGCATTGTATACACATGCATATATACAATATGTAAATATGTAAACATACATACCCGTATAGCTCCTTAATTTATGTATGTGTGCATATATATATATATATATATATATACATATATATATATATATATATCTCACTGTGTATGTATCTGTGTGTGTGTACCACTTCTACCTCACAACCTTTTGAGGGAGTTGTTGCAAGCATTATGCTCTCCATCATAAAGATGGGGAAACTAAGGCTTGGGGAGCTTAAATGACTTACCTCTGATCACATAAGTAGCAAACATAGCAGAGACCCCCATTTGAACTCATGTTTTTCTAACTCTGAGGATCCCATAGAATTCCATATTTCCTATTACCTGTCTGAAGGGTTGTATGAAAGAAGTTAGAGAATTCAGAATCAATGAGCCAAGGTAGCAGTTTTAATGTAAGATGAGTAACATTAGCAATAGAAGATCTCCTGAAAAGGAGATCAAATATTATGCTTTCTTAATATTTCTCATAAAGTAAAATAGATTTATCCTATACTCATAATGCTATTTTCTGCCATAGAACTAGCCTTTCAATTTATTTGGCTAGAGTTATAAACCTTTTACTTTACCTCAAGTCTGTGATAATCAATAATTCCACTGTGTATAACTTCTAAAGTCAACAAATTCTATCTTAATCACATTTCAACAACTTCTATTACATTTCAAACATGTCACTAGTCCACAAATTTTCTACTTCAGTGGCTATAAAGAGGCTAAGTAAAATTTATGGCCTGTCTATGAATAAAATATGCATTCTCTCCTTTCTCTTTCCAGTATTAAGGTCTATATTAAAACTAATGAAAACATTAGTTTCCATATTTTCATGATGACTTGAACACAAAAATAAAAATACATACATTTCTATGTTTAAGATATCTCACTCTTGGTGAGAGAATCACACTGTGGATATGTCTTTGTTTTTCTCATATCAATCCAATAAATATTTATTGAGCATCTATTATGTGAAGCCTCTGTGTTATAAAGAAATACATAAGAATGACACATGGTCCCACATATTAGGCAGCATACAGCTATGAAAATAAACATAATACAAGGTAGAATATGAGACACCTGCAGTACAAACAGCTGTCATTTTTGGAGTTCTGAGGAATCACATCCCATTGGTAGAAAATATGGAAATTTCATCAAGGAAGTTATGTTTAAGCTCAGCTTTAAAGGATGAATAGAATTTTGACATGTGGAGAAGGATTATAGTTGCAAAGAACGGCATACATTGGAGAAGTAAACAAAATCAATCTCAGCAGAGGAACTCCAGAATCTGACTTCATTAAGTTTTCTGAGGTTGGCAGCTTTGTGAGTCGGCTCGCCTCCCTTGCCTTAATATCCCTTTCTAAACCTCCATGGTATTTTTTGTGTGACACAAAGACCCCCTTACTTCCTCAGAAATAGCCATGTGTCAAGGCATGCTGACTCTATTTTGCCCTACAGCAGCCATTTTGATATAAATGGTCAATTTGTCAAATTGTCAAGTCAAATGTAAGGCAAGTTTCAACAGCTAGTATACCTCAGTGCTTCCTTTCTGAGCCTTATCAATTAGAAAAAAAAAACCTAGATGCTGAAGGTGAAGAAATGCAGAGATCTGGAAAGGTTCCCCTCATTTTCTGGCCCAACAGAACATAGATTTGTTTTTTATTTGCTGAGGTAAGTTATCTATATCTAGAGACATAGACATATATAGACACATATACATACATATATGTATATATAATATATTATGTATATGTGTGTATGTATATATAAATATATATGTATTTATATGTATGTGTATATGTGTGTATGTATATATAAATATGTATGTATATGTATTTATATGTATGTGTATATGTGTGTATATGCATGTGCACACATATATGTATATATACATACACACACACACACACATACAATCAATAGTAACTATTGCTGTTTCCTTCCCAGCCTGATGTAGTTATTTTTCTTGACCTTATTAGAGGGGTCATCCCCTGACAACTTCTTAAACAGGCCTATTCACTGAATGGGTATTACCTCACCCTAAGTGAGTACCTGAATAGACCTTGGCCTAAAGGGGCCAAGGTATCCCATTGTATCCTGGGTCCTCTCCAATCATCCTGATGAATATTTGGTCACTGAATTCAGATGGCTCCAGAGGAGAAGTGAGGCTGGTGACGTTGAACAGCCCTCCCTCCCTCAAGACAAAGTCAGGTGCAAGTCACGTCACCATTTCTCTGATGGCATGGTCTTCCTTGGCAACAAAGGACAAATATAGCCACAACAATATTATTTTGAATAATGTTTACCATTTGAATGCAGTCCTAAATTTTGTACATAAGGAATCTCTAATACCAGGCTCATTGTGAAGGCTGTCCATTTTGATATCTATCCTGGTTTGCCAGAATAAATTGCTTCTTATTTCATTCTTAGTTGATTCCTTATTGTTACATTACAACCTCAATTTCAAGAACCATAATTTGGTGAGTACTGACCACCTTGGGTCCCTCTTAAATTCCACTCGACATGATTGAAGGCACAGATTTTGAAGTCATAGGATATATTCAAAGCATAGGGTATGTATAGAGAAGTAACCTGATATAAATTTAGAGGGCATTGTTTGATAAGGGAGCATGAAAACAGTTCAGTGTAAGGTGACGAGAAGTAGATAAGGAAGTGAAAGTGTCAGAGATGTGTACTGGGAAGATCGATCTAAAAAGTGTGTCCAGGATGAAATGGAGAGACAGAAGGATTAGAGGTAGGAAAATCTGTTAAGCAACTGCTCTCAGGGAGCTGAAGGGTGATGAGCCACTGATCTTGGCTTCTGATAGCATGAATGGAAACAAAAGAAGGGAAGCTTGGAATGTGTTTGTTATTTCAGGGTGTGGAAACACAGGTTCTGACAACTGATTGATTATATGTAGCTGGTAAGAAAAAAAGGATTCAAAAATAACTCTGAGATATCAAACTAGGATAACTAAAAAAAATGCTAATTTTTTTGTCTTTGTTTTCTTCCCTTTGCGATTTTTGACAACACATCTTTCTTCAATTTTGAGAAATCGTACTCCTATTTTTCAAAAAAAAATAGTAGGGAAGGTATATAACAATATCATAATGCCTTAGAGCTACAAGGCATTTCTTTCATCTATCCCCAAACCTCCTTTTATAGAAGAGTAGAAATGAAGGCTTGGAGCCATGAAACGACTTACCCAGGAGCATGTGCCAGTTAGTAGAAGAGCCAGGAGAAGATGACAGATTTTCTGACTCCAACTTCTATGCTTTAAAACAAAACAAAACAAAACAAAAATTAATATTGGTGTATATATATTGGCATTACATGTCATTTTAGGTGGAACATATCTGATTTTTTTTCTGAAATTTTTTAAAATTATAACATAGTTCTTTGATACATCTGAAAATATGCCAAAGAATCATAAAACTATTTTTTAAAATTTATGCACAATAGAGTATACACAAATGTAAGAGAGCAGCTAAGCTAGGATGATTAATTTCTCCCAAATCTATATATTCTATACAGTTCATTATATTATTGGTCTCTAATTCATGCTTTTCTTAGATTAATATTAACATACTTGTGCAATCCACACCAGGCAAATATCAAGGGGTACTAAACATGCTTTGTTATTATACTTTTAAATTCTAAGAATAATCTTTTAAGATCAGATACTATATATAGACAGTCATAAGTTTAGTTGACTTAAATCATTTTGACTAAATTCACACTTATAGAATACCCAAAAGTAATTGTAAGGCACTAAACTAGGGTTTATGGGGATATCTATGTGTGTGTATGTATGATCATCCATACAAATATTCTCCTCTGGAGCCATCTGAATCCAGTGACCAAATATTCATCAGGATGATTGGAGAGGACCCAGGATACAATGGGATACCTTGGCCCCTTTCGGCCAAGGTCTATTCAAGTACTCACTTAGGATGAGGTAATGCCCATTCAGGGAATAGAACTGCTTAAGAAGTAGTCGGGGGGGGGGGGGGGGGGGGGGGGGGG
>CM053773.1:35814529-35856232 GCA_028658325.1 Potorous gilbertii
GAATATTGTGGACAAATTCCAGAGTTCCCAGGTCAAGGAGAAAATATTGTAAGCAGCTAGAAAGAAACAATTCCAGTATTATGGAAATACAATCAGGGTAACACATGATCTAGCAGCTTCTACATTAAGGGATCGAAGGGTGTGGAATAGGATATTCCAAAAGATAAAGGAACTAGGACTAAAATCAAGAATCACCTACCCAGCAAAACTGAGTATAATGCTTCAAGGGAAAATATGGTCTTTCAATGAAA
Source organism: Potorous gilbertii (assembly GCA_028658325.1). Lineage (NCBI taxonomy): Eukaryota > Metazoa > Chordata > Mammalia > Diprotodontia > Potoroidae > Potorous > Potorous gilbertii. The sequence goes on from CM053773.1 coordinate 35,814,781, forward strand.
TAGAGTACTTTCAAGCATTCTTGATAAAAAGACCAGAGCTGAAAAGAAAATTTGACTTTCAAATAAAAGAATGAGAAGAAGCATGAAAAAGTAAACAGCAAAGAGAAGTCATAAGGGACATAGCAAAGTTGAGCTGTTTACATTCCTACATGGAAAGACAATATTTGTAACTCTTGAAACTTTTCATTATCTGGCTAGTTGGTGGGATTACACACACACATACACACGCACAGACACACACACATTCACACACACAGACACAGAGAGCACAGAGTGAATTGAATCGAATGAAATCAAGTGAGAGAGAAATGTAATGGGAAGAGAGAGGGTGAAATGGAATGGGGTAAATTGTCTCTCATATGAGAGGCAAGCAGGAGAATATTTAGTGGAGGTAAAACGAGGAGAGTTGAGAAAAGAAAAAACATAAAGTTTACTCTCATCACATTCGACTAAAGGAAGGAATAAAATGCACACTCATTTTGGTATGAAAACCTATCTTACAATACAGGAAAGTGGGTGTGATGGGGATAAGCAGGGTAGGGGGATGATGGAAGGGAGGGCAATGGGAGGAGGGAGCAACTTGAAGTCAACACTTGGGGAGGGACAGGATCAAAAGAGAAAATAGCCACAATGGGTGGCAGGATAGGATGGAGGGAAATATTGCACAACACGACTATTATGGAAGTCACTTGCAAAACTACACAGATATGGCCTATATTGATTTGCTTGCCTTCCCAAAGGGAATGGGTGGGGAGGAAAGGATGGGGAGAAGTTGGAACTCAAAGTTTAGGACCAACTGTTGAGTATTGTTCTTGCTACTAGGAAATAAGAAGTACAGGTAATGGGGAATAGAAAGTTATCTGGTCCTATAAGACAAAGGAGAAGATGGGGACAAGAGAAAAGAGGGATGATAGAAGAGAGGGCGGATTGGTAATAAAGGAAATTAGAATGCTTGATGTATTGGGGTGGGAGGAGGGAACAAATGGGGAGAAAATTTGGATCCCAAAATTTTTTGAAAATGAATGTAAAAAGTTAAATAAATAAATTTATATTAAAAAAAAAGAATTGATGTTCAAGAATTCAAAGAACCAAAGAAAAACCAAATAGCAAAAAACAGCAACAACAAAACTGTAGACATGCTGAAAAATCCAGGTGAGAGTAACAAATATGTAATGACTACAGAGATTTCCAGGAGGTTACAATGAATTTTCCTCAAAAATTATAGAAAGCTTATAAAAAAAAATAAGCAAAAAAGCAAACAAATGACTAAAATTTCTTCAAGAAGGAATTGGAAGAATAAGTAGCAAAAATGAAGTGGTCATTGTTAGCCAATTAACAGAGTGAAAATTGTAATAGATCAAATACAAATCAATGATTCCATGAGGCAGCCAGAAATAATAGAATAGAATAACAATATGACTCAAGAGACGAAAGGATAAGCTATATAATATGCTCTCTCTGTCTCTGTCTCTCTCTATGTATATATATATAGATATATATATATTTATGTTTACATTATGTGTATATAGTATCTATTTACACAAGTGACATGTAACTAGTCACAAGATAATTTAAGAAAGATTCAATCATTGAAAATCATGATTAAAAAAAACAACATGGACAATACATTGCAAGAAATCATAAATTAAAAAAATACATAAATAAAAGTCTCAGGAATGTCATGGTCTAAATTCAGAACTTTTAAGTAAAAAATATAAAGCATCCATGAAAAAGGAGTTTACATGTTAAAAAATTATGATTAGTATCAAACAAGATCAGCCAACTTTTAAATATAAGGAAGTCTTAGAACATAGTCTTCCAAAAGGTAAAACTAATAGTCTTAAAACCAAAAATAACCTGCAAAACTGAGTATAATCTTACAGTATAAAATGGATTGTTAATGGAATAGAAAAATATTAAAATCTTTACAAAAATGAGTTAAGCAGAGACTTAAAAATAAATTTAAAAATCAAAAGAAACCTTAAAAAATTAATTTATTTGTGCTATATTGTGAATGTGTTAAGATTCTCATAAGAAGAGAAATTATTTTTCTTTTTCAGAACTTTGATACCTTCAAATGGTATTGAGAGAGTTAAATAAAGAAAACTGAGGAACTGGGTTTGGATTGGTTTTGTCTGGGGGTCTTAAGAAAGAAAAGAGAAAGGAGGGGAAAAGGAACATATTAATGAAGAAAGGAGGGGAAGAGGGTGGGAATTGCATTTCTCATAATTAGTTTATATGAGAGTGTGTCATAAAGGCAATAGTTCCAGCACTGGCAGTGACTATGAATATGCAGGTAATTTGCAGTCAGAAAGTGTAACAAATTCTCTATATAGAAGGCAGAAGAAAAACATTTATTCAGACACCGAAAAGCCAAATCCCAAAACCAGAAAGTCAAATCCATCATATTAGCAAAGAAGTCAATACGCATTAGCACTGAAGGGGACAGAAGCATTCCCAAACTTCCCCCCATTCCCTTCTGGGACTTTCCCACTAATCAACAAACACCAAGAAATCTACCTATGCCTGCTAACCTGTCCTCTCTCTCTCTGCCTTAACTGTTCTTATTCACTTCCTGTCAGTTCTGCTCCATTCTAACTGTTCAACCCTTTCAGCCAGCTCCTTCCATCACATGTAAGTTAAGCTTCCATATGCTTTAAGCAGGTCACATGGGCGTATTAATGAAGAGGATCCCAAATGTAATTATTAAAGGGGGAACAGGAAGAGAGGATAGGAAAGGAAAAAAAGCAAGAGAGAAGAGCAAAGAAATATAATCTAGGTGGAAGTCTTTTAGACAAATGAGTAATTCCAGGGCAAATGACAGGATATTAATGTAATTGCATAGTAGTATGCTGCAAAAAATGATGAGTTAATTTCATAGAATCCTGGGTAATATGAACTGATGCAGAGCTTGGCAGATTTGTCAAGGATCACAAACCTAGTAAGTGCCTGATGTTGAATTTTAACTCAGATCTTTCTGATTCTACACTCAGTTCTCTAACCTAGATGTCTATTGCAAGAAGTTAGAACACATGGCCCATTTCTGTTTTGTCTAGAAAATGGATTCTCCTTCAAAATACTGAGCACTACTTTTTTTCTCTTATTTTTCCCTTTAATAAACTAAAGTTTCATTCAAGTCTCTTCTCAAATATCACCTCCTACATAACAGTTTTCTAGATTTAAGTTGTAAAATGTGCCAAACTCATAAACTTACTTGGCTACTGATTTGGAATATGTTTTATCATAATTATCTTGAGTATTTGAAGCAGCAGGATATTCTGAACAAAAGACTGGAGAAAGTAGAATGGGTTAGGCAAGTTGAACCACCACTACTATCTCCCCTCAGACCACAGGTGAGAAATCCAAGGACATTTACCTTATGAATTTTGATGATAGGGGGCAGAACCAAGATGGCAGAGTAGAAAGATGCACTTACTCTATGTCATCCCCTACGGCCCATAAAATACCTGTAAAAAATGACTGTAAACAAATTCTAGAGCACCAGGAACCACAAAATGACAGACTGAAAGAGATTTCCAGCCAAAAGCATCCTGAAAGGCTGACAAGAAAGGTCTATCACATGGGGTGCAGAGGGGAGCACAGTTCATGGATCCCAGTCCAGTCTTGGCCCCATAGCACCTGCAGGAATAGGACAGAAGTAGACTTCGGGGTCAGAATTCCCAGCAGCAGCTGCTGTTCCCTGATACCACAACTCACAAATGCCAGAAACATCTTCAAAGATCAGTGAGAAAGCTTTTTTACCAGAGAGAAGGAGTAGGGTCTTCCCTAGACACAGGCCCAGGTGGCAGTGACAGCAACAGCTGCAACAGAAGCCATGATCAAAAAAAGAGCCTAGACATCTTTCAAGAAGTTATCAACCAAAAATGCCCTGATATTCTAGAACAGAAAGCAAAATAAATATTGAAAGAGTTCACTTATCAACTCCTAAAAGAGATCCAAACAGAGAAACTCTTAGGAATATTATAGTCAAATTCCAGAGTTCCCAGGTAAAGAAGAAAATATTGCAAGCAGCTAGAATGAAATAATTGGAATATTGTGGAAATACAATCAGGATAACACAGTATCTGGCAGCTTCTATATTAAAGATTGAAAGGCTTGAAATGTGATATTCCAGAAGTCAAAAAGCATAAAAACCAAGAATCACGTACCCATCAAAACTAAGTATAATACTTCAGGGGAAAAAGGGTCATTCAATGAAATAGAAGACTTTCAAGCATTCCTGATGAAAAGACCAGAGTTGAATAGAAAATATGACTTTCAAACACAAGAATCAAGAGAAGCATGAAAAGGTAAATAGAAAAGAGAAATCATTAGGGACTTACTCAAGTTGAATTGTTTACATTCCTACATGGAAAGATAGTATTATAACTCTTGAAACTTTTCTCAGTATTTGGATATAGATAGATAGATAGATAGATAGATAGATAGATAGATAGATAGATACACAGAGGGCACAGGCTGAGTTGAATTCTGTGGGATGATATCTAAAAACATAAAACTAAAGTATGGGAGAGGAATACATTGGGAGGAGAAAGGGAGAAATAGAATGGGGCAAATTTTCTCTCACAAAAGGAGCAAGAAAAAGCTTTTTCAATGGAGGGGAAAGGGGGAGAAGTGAGAGAGAAAAAGTGAAGCTTACTCTCATCACATTTGGATTAAGGAGGGAATAACATGCACACTCAATTTGGTAGAAAAATCTATCTTACATTATAGGAAAGTAGGGGAGAAGGGGATAAGTAGAATGGGGGGATGATAGAAGGTGGGGGAAAATGGGGGAGGGAATAATAAGAACTACTCACTTTAGGTTAGTACAAGGTCTAAAGAGAGAATAGAATAAATAGGGAGCAGGAAAGGAAGGAGGGAAATATAATTAGTCTTTCACATGACTTCAGTGGAAGTTTTTTGCAAAAATACACATATATAGCCTATATTGAATTGCTTACCTTCTCAGTGGGGATTGGTAGGGAGAGAGGAAAGGAGAGAATTTGGAATTCAAAGTTTAAGGAATGAATGTTGAGAATTGTTCTTGAATGCAACTGGAAAATAAGAAATACAGATAAAGGGGTATAGAAATCTATCTTGCTCTATAAGAAGAGAGAAGATGAGGATAAGGGAAGGGAGGGGTATGATATAAGGGAGGATAGATTGGGGGAACTGGTAACCAGATTGCTCAGTGTCTTGAGGTGGGGTGAGGGAAGAGATGGGAAGAGAATTTGGAACTCAAAATTTTGTGGAAAGAAAAGTTGAAAACTAAAAATATATATAAAAATTATCTCTAGAAAAAAAGATTTTTTGTTATCGAAATGTTCCTAAAATCATCAGAAGTGCTTTCAACCCAGTCCTCATAGTCAAATTTATGCGGAGAAATCATCATGGAAAAAGGAATCAATTTGCTTATTACTGCAGGCGATAACTACTAATCATTTCCACTAACAAGAACAGGAAGAGAAGGCAAGACCACTGGAAATAATGACAATCTCCCCTCACCCCCAGACAATATTGTCATGTTCTCATCTCAGCACCTACAGTCATTATCCAGGGAAGAAATTCATGTGGAGAAAGGAGTGAGCCATCCACAACTGTCACGCCAAAGCCATTCACTGCGCAGAAAATCAAGTACTAGAAATAGCAAAGCACAAGGTGAAAGGCAGGAAGCACCTATGTACCAGGGAAGTCAAACCACTACCAGCACCTTTACTATCTTACCTTAACACCTGATGGAAATAGCCTAGAAAACCGAACCCAAGAACTTTGGGAACAACAATGCTTCCAGCCTGAAGCATGAAAATATCATGAATGTTTTTTCCATTCATCTTGAGAGCAGGGACTGTCTTACATTTTTATTTGTATCTCTAATAATTAACACAATGTTTCACAAATAGTAAGTTCATAATTATTTTTTTCCTTTTCATTTGTATTTATGCATGGTATGTCCATTCAGCAAATTATAAATTGGATTGATGGTAGAGACAATTTCCATTTTTTGGTTTTGACTCCCTGTTGCTTTTCTAGTACCTGAAGGTACTTAACAAATTCTTAATTAATCTAGTTAAAAACTTGTGTGATTCAATGTACAATTATTTTTCACATATATTTATTTCCTTGAAAAATTCATGTTGGTATGCCCATAGTCCTTTTTATCAACACTTTGTATTTAAGAGCTAAATACGCTAATGTTTGCATTTTACAAGAACTGGAAAAAAATAATCCACATCCTTGGTTGTTTTGCTTAAGTCCGTGGAGCTATTTCTGCTGGACAGATTTAACAAATGGCTTTCAAGTCACAAAAATGGGTAGATTCTGGGGGCAATCTTCCAGGAGCACACTTTAATTGACTATGAATTCTAAGGTTAAAGCAGAAAATTTGGAGGCCTATACTTCCCTTTATTTGGGCAATTATCATTTGAGGGCCCTCATATTTTACGAAATATTTCTATCCAGAAGGAAAAATGAAGATGCTCTTTCTAATTTGAGCTATATTTTTGTTTGTGTATGTGTGTTATAGACCCCTTCAAATTCTTTTGAATCCCAAGAACTCCATCACAAAATGTTGTTTTTAGGTACATAAAATTAAAAATATATAGGATTAGAAAGGAAATAAATTACAACGAAATAATTTATCAAAATATTTTAAAAATAAATTCATGGATCCTTAGGTTAAGAAGCACTGTTGTGCATGTATGAATACACTAGAAATTAATAACTAGGTATGAGAAATTTATTGTTGGTTTCTAATGATGATAAAATTAACTATGGATTACAAACACTTAGCAAAATGTGTTCAGTTTAAAGTTTATGAAAATTTCTTTGCACAGCAGCCACTCAAAGACTCCCCAGCTGCTCTACATATAAGAACTTCATGTTCAATAGTAATAACTAACAATAATAGCTGATATTAATGAAGTGTGTCCTATGTGCCAGATATTGTGCTAAGACCTTTACAATGATCTCATTTGATTGCACTAACAAACAGATGTTGTTGTTATTCCCATTTTCTAGTTAGGGAAACTGAGGCAAAAAGGTTAAGTTACTTGCCCAAGTCTCAAGTCTTCCTGACTCTAGAGCAGGCACACTATCCACTGCACCCCATATCTATAATATTTCATAATTTCTCATTAGAGGAATGCCTCAAATTTCTTTATCTTCCATGCTATTTTTTCCCAGATAAAATAATTATATTGTTAATGTTCCATTTATTTCAGTCATGTCCAACTATTCATGATCTCATTTGGGGTTTTCTTATTAAAGATACCAGAGTGGTTTGTCATTTCCTTCTCCAGCTTATTTTACATATAATTTACTGAAGCGAACATGCTTGAGGCTGAATCTGAACTCAGTTCTTCCTGATTTCAGGGCTGGTGTTTTATCTACTTGCCCTCTAGTTGCTCTTAAATTTGTTGCTGTTTTGTTTAGTCATTTTTAGTAATATCCAATTCTTCCTGACCTCATTTGGGGTTTTCTCTGCAAAGATACTGGAGTAGTTTGCCTTTTCTTTCTTCAGCTCCTTTTTTTTTTAAATGGGGAAAGTAAGATAAACAGGATTAAATGACTTGCCTAGGCTTACACACCTAGTAAGTATCAGAAACCAGATTTGAGCTCAGGAACCTGAGTCTTCTAGACTCAGGCCAGGAACTCTATCCACTGTGACCTAACTGCCTCTAAAATAATCATGGGCATTAGTCTAATCTTTAAACTCAAAACTGCATTCCTAGTTTTTCCATTAGGATCAGAATCTTAGAAAGAGTCTCTGAGTGAGAACCATCTGTCATGTAAGTGATACACATTTGAGAGTCTGTCTAGTAGGTAATCTAGTGTTATTTTTTCTTTTTCTTACTAAAAGAAAACTAGCATAATTAGCAGGAGCCAAATCAGTGGCTCAGCTAATGAATGAATACCCTCTTCTCAGAAGATTCAGAAGAGGTCATGGTAGATTCCAGAAGAACATTCCAAAAACAATCGTAGGAGCACAGGAAAAAAAGAAAAAAAGAACAGGGAAATCTAAGTAACTTTGACTTTTAAATATCAGGATTTTTTCATGGTGAAAAATAAGAATATTATGCATTCTGATCAACAAATACTGTATCAACTGGTAATCATTGCATTAGGTGTTTGAGATCTGTATGAAATACAGTCAGATACTTAATGCTTTGGTAGGAAATGATAGTATGTATTCTTGTTTTAATGTGGTAGCCTTTTTCAAGCAATTAGGGTTAAGTGACTTGCTCAGGGCCAAATATCTAGATTTGAACTCAGGTCCTACTAACTATAGGGCTGATATAATGCCTCAATATGATATCTACTTTTAATGTGTTTTTAATGAATATTTTGATATTTGTTTCTAAACCAATGCATAGCTAGCATGGTGACTTGTAAATAAAAAGTCTATTGGACGAATATATTAATGAATGAATGGTACATGCAGAGGAGTATGAGAGATAGCCATAATGTTTCATACTGATGCTTTTATTTTAAGGAACAAAAGTCTTTTCAATGATTATAAATATGTAGCAAGATTGTGATTCAAAAAATTATATTCTGGAAATATTAGCCTTTTGTAGTCCTAATATTAATTAAATAATATCTTTTTCCTTTTAACTGCTTGTCCCCTCATTTTTTCCTGCCATCCTAAATCCTTTTTTCAATAAATATCTCCAGAAAGTAGTATTCAGAAATTGATATATTCAGTGTTCAACATTCCATGCTAAGAATTACTACTAATATGCAAATAACATGCATTTGAATCTAGAAAATATAGAACCAAAGCTCTAGAACAAAGTGTGCAAACAATTCATATCCAAGATTGATCAGAATTCTCAAGTACAGAAAAACAATTATTTGTGATGGAGTTTTGAACAAAATATTCAAATAAAGGGAAAAACAGAGATAAAAAGATGACTGAGACAATTGTAGTAGGCCCTATCAATGATAGAATGGAACAACCACTCCTAAAGATAAGGAACAAGAGACATACTATCAAGCATCATTTTACCTGGAGAACAAACACTGGAACATGATTGGTTTTAGTAGTTTCATCTGAAGGTGAGTTTCCCCTCATAATCCTGCATTAGACACATCAGCTTTTAAATATAATTTATAGCCAATTAACAAAAAGACTGCAAGGTAAGTGATTTGCCAAACTATTTCAAATTTAAAATTATGCTCATCACAGATAATGCAGTCAGCTGCACTCATGTGAATTAATGGAATAATGCTGACTCACATTGCATACTAAACCAACCATTTCCAACAGCTTGATGTTTCTAAATGTAGCAGTAATATGTGAAATACTATTCCATTGCCCTACAATGATTTTTCTGATGAGCTGAAAATTATTCCACAATGTGGAAAATAATTTCTTAAATGTAATCTACATTCCCTGATACTACAGAAAGGTGACACTTGGAGTAACTGTTTGAGGCAGAAGTGATTTCTTTTTCTTGTTTTTAAGGGAAACATTCCTACCATGACTTCATATGTCTAGGAGGTATGAGTGTTCTTTGTTAAGAGATTTAATAAACCATTAACCTTTAAGAAGTATGTTTGTGATGTACAAAGAAAGATAAAAAGAAAGAAAAATGACGGAAAAGAAAATGTAAAAGAAAATTAGAAGAAAAATATCAAATCATTTAACAAGAAGGCACTTATTAGAAGAACAAATTGCTTATTGGCATCTATTTGGGGTTCAATTTCACCTTGGGACTGAGCTGCATTTCCCATTATCTTGTCCTTTTATCACTTTCCTTCTGAGATTCCTGCATACAGCAGGAATTTAATAAATGCTTATTGACTTGACTTACTCAACCTCCTCTCACCTAGAGAAGGAACAGATTAATGCTTCCTCTTAGGAAACTCTGATTCTTTAAATTGGCTAAAGGGTTCCTTCCCCAGTAGCCATGCATGTCATTTCTGAGGTGTGATATAATGAGTGTGTGATTGTCTTAGATGTTAAAAGATAGGAGAAATGAGGGTCTGCTGTTTCTCTCAATAAGAGAAAATTAAACATCATTACAATTTTCATTTGTAGCAGAGCATAAAGTTAGAGCACCATTTAAAAATATATGTATATATGTGTATATACTGCATATATACACATATACATACATTTTTGGTGTGTATGCACATACACACATACACATATATATGTGTATTGATATAGGTTTCCTTTTTCTTTTTAAATGTTATATTTCTAAATCCTTTCACTCTTCCAAATGAAAATATCCCAATTCCATGGGGGACATTAGGTAATTAAGACAAAGTCTTCATTGTTATGCTCAAGCAGTAACAATCTGAAGTAACAAGAGGGGTGCATCTCCAGCTGATTAAAGAAACTGACCCTTGCAATTTGATAAACATAAAACATAAATCAGTTCAGTTCTTTTATTGCCAAATATGATTATTCATTAATTAGATGTAGCAGGTGGGATGCTATGGAAGCAGCTTTAGTTTGTGACCTAGAAATATAGTCATTGGAGACAAGCCAGAAATCTCTTTTGCTTATATGTGTGTGTTGAATTTTAACCTGACACACTGAACAAAAATAAATCTTAACTATTAACTGGAAGCCTAAAAAAGAGTAACAAGCTAAAGCTATCAGCTTTTGTTTATCCTGCCTTCAAATTTAGGAGCCCAGGATACCTAGGAAAACAGTATATGAAAATAGTCACCACCTGAATTTCTTACTGAGCTAGACAGCTGCCTGAAGATTAAAATTGGATTTGTGAAGAAACTATAGCAAAGAAATGCTTCCTCACTCAAAGACCTTTACTTTGATCAAAGTTATGGACGATGATAGGTGAAATGTGTTAGGTAGGTCAGTTTCTTGGTGGTGAAATGGTCATATAATGAATAAACTACTCTTCCAACTCATATCTGAATCAGACGATATTCTCTCTCTCTCTCTCTCTCTCTCTCTCTCTCTCTCTCTCTCTCTCTCTCTGTCTCTCAAGATAGCTGTGTACATATATATGCATATATAAACACACATACACACATATGTACACACATATGCGTGTGTTTGTGCATTATACATAACTTTTATTTATTGGAAATAGCCTATAGAAGCATCTTTGAAAACTAACTACTAGAAGGAATCAAGGTAAGAGATATCTTTTTCAATATAAGTAATATCTACATTTCCTGACTGGGAGTCTCTGGAATAACACCAGGCATATAGTAATAGTCCACTGAAATTCTTGATTGATTGACTCTAGTGTTGTTGCACATCCCTTATCTCCCACAAGCTGACTTTATAAATGCACTGGGTTCAGGAAAGGTAGTTTGACCATATTCCAATAGTCTTCTTTTGGGAACAGGACAATGATGCTATCTATTATTAAAAAATAGATTTATTTGTTTACTTTGCTAGCTGAAAACAGAGTATATTTGGTTCAGGCTAGAAAACATACTAATAACAAGCTTGAGCACTGAGAAGATATGCTGCTATACTTGACAAGATCATCTAAAATGGGCAGCATTGCCTATATTTTAAAATGACATTCAAGGTGTTTTCCATTGACTCATTCTTTTACCTTTATCTTTCCTTTCACAAAAATAAAAAGAGAACTGCTATTTTTCTTCTTTGATCTCTTTATATATTGCTTCACTTTCTAGCTTTTTATTTAGTTTTTTTTTCGTATGATTTAAATCATTCTTCTTTCATTTGTGGTACTTCCTTTACACGTGACAAATAGTGCTGCTCTGTAAGTAATTCCCAAGCAAAGTATTCCTCTGTTATTATACTATGTCAAATACCATCCTTAATAACCTATATCCAAATGGAGAGGTGTTTATGTTTGTGGATGACATTGTTCTGAAGGTATTCAGTCATAGAACATTTCAGATCCTTCTAAATAAGATTCTTGATTGTTCAAACTAATTTGGCATGATTATCAAACTGCGAAAAATTAGGGGACGAAGAATGCCTTTTATTCAGGCTATGACATGCAGTTGGATAGGTAACCAATAAAGCTTATGATCAGTTTATTTCTATATATCCTGGAGGGCAGAAAGTTAAAATGGCAATGAATTAACCCAAGAATTTAACATGATGGAGAAAACAGATTTGATTGACTTTGGGAAACTGGGCAGTTCTACTAATGACCTTGAACTTCAACCAGAAATAAAGGTCCATCTTCTTCACACAAACATTCTTATGGGGATTGACATATGGCCACAAGCTAAAAAACACAAAGTTCTTTAAAGACTGAAATCAAGCATCACTCAAAGGCAATAGAAAGATGCTAATCAAGACTTAAACTTTTTCTCCACTTGTGGCCCTTTTAGTGCTTCTTAAACTATGTGCTCACAACCCACAATTTAAGAAGCACTGGGCTATACTATATTATAAACAAGAAATAATGAAGGATGTGATCAAATACTTATATGATCAAAAAGAGATGGAACACTCACAAAATGTGTGGAATGCCAAAAGGCAATTTCTGTGTAGAATCCTCACAATGTCATAGGTGCAAGGAAAGAGATCTCCATTATTTTAATGACACTCCTTTGGCAAATTTAAAAGTTCACACAGAAGGGGCAGCAGGCATGAATGTCTGTAATCAGCATCAAAGGAATTTCCACATTATAAAGATGAGGTCTATTTGAGCATCAATATCTATAATACATTGGTTGAATACTCTAGAGAGAATTTACAAGAGGGCATGAATTATATAGAGTAAGAGGGTCTAGATGAATTGATCATTGCAATCTACATCTTTGGAGAGTACCTGCAGTAATGAGTTCATAGGCACAGAAAATTATGGACATGCTGGAGTGTGATGGCAAGCAAAGTGGTTTGCTGTTTTGCTGTTCAATCAAATGCCTCTGATTGAATCTTGCCTTAACCAACCAAGAGTCTTTACTAGGAATAAAGTACAGAAACAAGAATTTCTTTAACTAGAAACAGTATATGCATTTGCATTGCTAATATAATAAAAGATATTCCCCATACATTAATGGGACTGCCCATTGATTAGGGAAGGTTTGTAGGAAGGCCCACAGAGTTTGTTAATGAGGCATTGGTTCTCAAGTGTTGGGATGCCCTCTGACTCTAAAAAGTGGCATAAATACTATGAGGGTGAGGTTTTACCTTGGGGCTCATTTTTTAGAAGAAGCTTTGTGTGCCAGAGGAGACTCTGGGAAGCTGCTAAGTAGCCCTTCAGCTTTGAAAATCCAGATGTTGGTACTTGCCTCTCTGGCAACTATAGTCAGACAGTTGGACCTGTTTGTTGATTTGTGATGTAAATATTGCTTATCTCAAACAGTTTGGAAGCACTGTCAGTTGATTTCCTGAACTAAGTGAATGATATATGTGTTTGATTAAAGAAGATTTTTAACCTCTCAAAAGTTGACCTTCCTTTTAGAAAAGCAGATCAAAGAACCTGTGATAGGAGATTTCCCTGTGTATGTCAGGGTGCTTACTATTACAAGGAGTTTCCTAATGTACTCTCAGAAGATAATGAACATAAAGTCTTAAATTTAAGAACTGGACATGTCGGAACATTTGGATATTTGCAACTATTTCATTCTTAGTTTTGCAACCTTGGACAAGTTACACCTTCTTTGACCCCAGGTTCCAGTCTTTTATTGATTTAACAAATAGTTAATAAGATGCATCATGACACAATGGATAAGCCACTAGAACTGGAGTGAAGAAAACCAGAATTCAAATCTGCCTCAGACACTTTCTATGAAACCATAAGCAAGTATTTTAACCTCTTTATTGTTCATTTCTTTACCTGTAAAATAACAGAATTGCCCTTGATGGTCTCAAAATGTATGATCTTATGTTCAAGGCTTCTTATGTATTGAGACAGCTGGACTTGAAGTTAGAAAAACCTGAGCTTAAATCCTATCACAAATACTTACTGGGCTTCTTTTCACTGTCAGGAGCAAATGAAATGCTCAGTTTAAAATTCACAGCCCTATATAACCTGCTTCTTTCTCTACCTTTCTAGTCTTCTAACACCTTGCTCTATGGACATTATCTCACTGTAAGTGAGTACCTGAAAAGGCCATAGCCTAAAAAGGCCAATGTCTCCCATTGCATCCTTGGCCATCTCCAGTCATCCTAATGAATATCTGGTCACTGGATTCAGACAACTCAGGCAGAGAAAATGAGGTTGGTGACCTTGCACAGCCCTCCTCACTCAAAATAAAGTCAAGTGCAGGCATTTTTACTGGCTGTCCTTCATACTCTTTCTCTTCCTCTCTAGCTAAAACCCCACCTTGTACAAGAAGCCTTTCCTAATGCCCCTTAATTTTAGTGCCTTCCCTTTATTGATTATTACCAAATTATCCAGTATATATGTTCTTTATACATAATTGTTTGCATATTGTGTCCTCCATTACAGTAGCATCTTGAGAATTAGGAATATATTTTGGTTTTCTTTGTATACTCAAAGCTTTGCACAGTGGCTTCTAGGTGGTTTTTAATAAATGTTTGCAGATGGACACTATTAGTTGTGTGACGCTGGACAAGTACTTAATTTTTGTCTGTCTCAGTTTCTTTATCTTTAAAATAGGAATGATAACAGCACCTATATCTAAGGATTGTTCTGAGGGGAAAATGAAATATAAATATAAAGTGCTTTGCAAACCTTAAAGCTGTTAAGACACTAGTAAGGAAAAACTAATTAATGAAATAGAAATGATTAAAAACTCTCTGAGCCTGTTTCCTCATCTATAAAATAGATGTAGTGCCCATGATTAGATTCCAGGGCTAGGGAAGCTACTGATCCCATCAGATTTTCATAAATTCTTTTTAAAATTTAATTGCATTTTTAAAAGAAACTATTAAGTGTTTAAATTTCTCACGCTTACTCTGACTTCATCAACATGAAAAAAAAATGCCCAAATACTTCTGAAATCCCTTTTGGCTAAGAAAAGATAAGAGCACATTATGGAATTCCTCCAAGAAAAATAATATTAATTTAGTTGTAAGCAACCTTTTAAATAGATAGTTTCCTACACTGTAGCAGACCTCAAGAAATGAAAGGACTCTCTTAGGTGAAGATGTGCTTATTTTGTAGAGAAAATTGACCATCAAGATGGAATTAGATAATTTTCCTTTGGAACCCTACTACATCACTTTCCTTCCCTCCCTTCTCCTCCTCATATTTTTTAAAAGACAATATAGTTACATGATACTGAGCATGAGTTAGGACATTGGCAGAAGTTTCAAGAGAGGTTATCTGTGATAAAGAATAGGAATCAAGAATTAAACTCAATAAACCTTTATTAAGCACCTATTATGAGCAAGGCACTGTCATTGGTACTTGGGATAAAAAAATGAAAGAAAAAGCCTCTACTCTCAAGGAACAAATGCAGCAACATGTAGGCCTAAACTTACGGGAAAATTTATAAAACGGAAAAATTTGAATTTGACTTCCACCTTTATTCTCACCCCTATATTTGGTTTCCCCTTAGAAAAACCACAGTATACTTTTCCTCTCTGTGCTTTGGTTACTAAGCTCATTTAAATATGAAGTTCACTTTCCAAGTGGTGAATATCTAGCACATTATGTATTTAAATTCCAACTCTTATTGCATTTAATCAGTTAAAAAAAGAATCTGTTGAGTTTGTGGCCTGACATTTCAATATAGGGATGGTAGTTTATGCCTAAAATTTCCAAATCTTCTGTGGTTTTATGCTTACACTCAAATCCAAGTCTTCTAATACCTTGCAGACTTATTTTCCTGTTGTGTAAATGCCATACTGTACACAGCAGGATACAACTGACACAGGAAATCTGACATGTAACACAATATACTGGAGTCTGAATAGTGCTAATTCCCCTAATACTCTGAATTATAATCTCAAAGCAAATGTAACAACACTTCCAAACATATTTACAGTTAACCAGTCATAATAGGGTAAGGAAACAGATTGCTTTCAAATTTACAATATTAATTTTGTTCTTTGTGCCATATCTCCAAAAAGCAGCCTACTCTAGAAACAACTAATGATGTTTGCATTAGACAAAAGTACAAAAGGTTAAAAAGTGTTCTTCTTTTTAACAGGCCAACACTTTGATATTCTTGAGACTTCTAGTGGCTTGATCAATTTCCATTTACTTCAATCTGATTTTTCTCATCTGTTCCACTGCTGCAACAACCCTCTTGCCTCTCCCCACTTTGTGAGTGACCCATTCCAGCAGAAATCATTCTGTAATTAATTCAAACTCAATGTGTCTAAATACAGACTAATGTATATAAGATGGTATGGAAGTTTTACTTTGTCTTTAACTACATTCCACACCTGTATAATTAAATCAGATTTATCCTATATTAGAATAATATTATCAAAAACAACAGAGATGGATCTTTAAAATAGCCAGAAAACTTATTTGACTTTTGAAGTTCACTTCAAACTACTTAAGACACATCTTGAAGATAAATTAGAAGATATCTACTTGATTTAGAAAAATGTCTAATGTTAATAGCTGCCTCAATGATGAACAACTTCTCAAGTTTAAAGTCACCAGGAAAAATGCTAAGAAGCATGGAGGGAATGAGATATTTCAGTGGGTTGAAAAATCTTCCATATTCTCTACTCAATAAGAAAACATTTATATTCTAATGGCAATGATAATAGGTAGTATTAATTTAGTGACTTAAGATGTCTGAAGGATATTATCATCTCATAGAACAATATTATCTTATTTGATCCATATTAAAACCGTGGGAATTAAATGTTATTATTTTACCTATTTACAGATAAGGAAACTGAGGCTGAGGGAGGTTAAATGACTTCTTTGGGATTGTGCAGCTCATAGGGGTCTGAGGCAGGACCTAGGATTCAGGTTTTCCTGACAAAAAATTCATTGCTTTATCAATTTTGTTACCTGTGTCATCTATCAAATGAAAATATTTTTTAGAAAATTTCTAACTCCGTAGTCATTGTTTGTTTTTCATTGTCAAAGAGGACCATGGCACCAGCAAGATGATGCCATGAGATGAAGTTGGATTTAAGTGAGGGAGGGCTATCCAAAGTCACCAGCCTCATTTTTTCTTTCCTTGGGAGCCATCTGAGTTTAGTGGAGAGGTAGTTGGTTTGTTGTTGTCCTTCGTTCTCAAAGAGGACCAAAATGACATCACTATGACAAAGTGAAGTTTCAATGTGTCTGTGACTGATCAAACCAATACAAGTTTGCAATGCTCTATCACTGATTGGGCACAGATACTCTGTGAACACTTGGGGTATTTACTTCAAATTTGTGCATCCTGTTTCCTTTATGCTGTTTCAATTTTGTTTTGCTCATAGAGCACAGCACCTTTTCTGCTGTGGGCACACCATGCTGATTCATCCTGTTCCAGTGTCTCTCATGCCCCAAAATCAAATCCAAAGTTCTTGAGAGAGACGTTGAGAGTGTCCTTGTATCACTTCTTCTGACCACCATGTGTTTGCCTGCCCAATGCGAGTTCTCCATAAAATAGTCTTTCTGGCAAGTGTACACTATGCATTCGAAGAACATAACCAACCCATTGGAGTTATACTATCTGAAGCATAGTTTGAATGCTTGGCAGTTTAGTTCAAGCAATGATCTCAGTGTCTGGTACCTTATCCTGCCAAGTTATCCTCAAAATCTTTCTAAGACAGTTCAAATGGAAGCAATTCAGTTTCCTGGCATGGTACTGGTAGACTGTTCATGTTTCCCAGGCATACAACAAGGATGTGGGCACAATGGCTCTGTAGATCTTCAGTTTGGTAGTCAGTCTAATACCTCTTCTCTCCATTACTTTTTTTTCAGAGCCTCTCAAACACACAAATACAATGCATGTATCAACCTCACTGTCAATGAGTACATACCTGGAAAGTACACTACCAAGGTAAAGTGAACTTATCTACAGCATTCAAAACTTCTCCATTTGTTGTAACCGATGGTTCCATGTATGGATGGTATGGTGGTGGTTGATGGAGCACCTTTGTTTTTTTGGTGTTAATTATTAGACCAAAATTAGCACAGATAGAAGAGATTTGATCCATACTTTGTTGCTTCTCAGCTTCAGAGGCTGCATCTAGTGCACAATCATCAGCAAACAGGAAATCATGTATCACCACTTCCTCCACTTTGGTCTTGGGTTGTAGCCTTTTCAAACTGAAGAATTTATCATCAGGAAGGTAGCTGACCTTGATGTGTCACTCATCGTCATTGAAAGCATTTGACAACATGGCTGAAAACATCATGTTAAAAAGCATGGGAGCAAGTACACAGACCTGTTTCACTACATTGGTGACTGGGAAGACATGAGAGCATTGTCCACTATCCAGAAACTTGGGCAAGCATACTATCATGAAACTGATGTATGTTGCTGATGAACTTCTCTGGGCAACCAGATTTTGACATAATTTTCCAAAAGCCCTCACGAGTAACAGTGTCAAAGGCCTTGGTCAGGTCTATAAACATTGTGTACAGACCTCCGTTCTGCTGCTGAAATTACTCCTGGAGTTGTCAGGCAGCAAACACCATATTGACTGTTCCTTGGCCCTTTCTGAAGCCACACTGGCTGTCGGGTATATGATCCAGGTGAAAAATCAGCCTATTAAGGAGGACTCTACCATGAATCTTGCCAGCAATGACTAAGAGAGAGAACCTCTGTGATTGTCACAGGACAACCTATTCCCTTTACCTTTATAGAAAAGGACATCCTTGAACTCCTGTGGGATAATCTCCTCTTGAGTGGTAAGATACAGATAAGAAAGACTGAAGATGACTCTTGATAGAGTAGGAGACCTTGCCCAGCTCTCAGACTGAGGTAACGCCCATTCAGGAAATAAGGCTAGGTAAGAAATGGGACAAAAAATGGCCTCTTTTACTTAGTCAAAAAGAAGAAAATAATAAACAATCAGGGAGGGGAAGATCTTCAGAGTTTCTGAGCAAAATATAAACAATTGCTGTTTAAATTAATTTTGAACCAATAAGGGCCCAAACAATGAACACTAAGTGAGTCTGGTCTGGGATCTATTATTGGCCAATCAATTAGGGTCAGAGTGAATTAGGTTGAAGGAATTGTCCTTAAGAAAGACATCTAGCCTGTAAAATTTATCTTGGGGATGTTTCAGTGAACAAAATTTACATTATTTTGAACATAGCACCTAGATGTAGGGGATGATACTCTATGTAGACAGAGGTAGAGGAAGGCAGAGGAAAAAAAAGAAAAGAAGGAAGGAAGGGAGGAGTTTCATTGCCCAACTGGAATTGGTGAGTTAGGTCCCCAGTGGAGCAGCCCACACTACCCACAGGTTGTTGTTTGTCCTTCATTCTTGAAGAGGACCATGGCATCAGGAAGGTGGTACCATGATTAGCATACAAATTTGACTTAAGATTAGAGGGCTGTGCAAAACCATCATCCTCACTTTTTCCTCCTGAGCCATCTAGATCCAATGATAAGAAACCAGCATGATTGGAAATGCCCAGATGCAGTGAAAGACCTTTTTTCCCCCCTCTAGGTTTTAATATTCGCTTTTATAGTATTTTGAGTTTCAAATTTTTTCTCCTTCTCTCCCTCTCCTCCCTCTTCCCAAAGACTACAAGCAAACTGATATAGATTATCTATGTAGAATCATAATAAACATATTTCTGCATTATTTAGACCTTGATCTTTTTAAGCTAGGTCTCAGTTTGACTTTCCCAGGTCTCAGTTTGACTGAGGCAATGCCCACTGAATATTAAACTAGGTAGGAAATGAGACCAAAAATGATCTCTTTTATCTAATCCCCCCCCAAAAAAAAACAGTCTGGGAGGGGAAAATCCCTAGGGTTTCTAGTCAAAAGAGAAACAATTGCTATTTACCATCTACACACAACTAAATTCTTTCCCAGGTCTTAGTTTGTCTGAGGCAAGGCCCATTCAATGATTAGGTTAGGTAAGAAATGAGGTAAAGATGGTCTCTTTGACATAGTATCAGTTCCAAAGGGGAAGACCCCACAGGGTTTCTGGCCAAAACAGAAACATTTGTTATTTACATTCACTCTAAACTCCAATATATAATAGAAAAGAATATGAGATTTGAAGAGAGAGGATCTGAATTTGAATTTCAGCTCAGTCACTCATTCAGTACATCTGTGATCATGAGTAAGATCCCAACTACCGTACTTTTTCATTTGTAAAATTACTCCAGTGATCTATGATCCTTTAAACATTATCAAAACTTTCAATTCAGTATTGCATAGGCCATTTTAATCTTTGCTGTACAAATCAGACTGTGATACTGAAACCATATTTCTCTACTATTTGAATCAATGAAAACATATAAAAGAAAATAATA
The DNA here is from genome assembly GCA_028658325.1 of Potorous gilbertii. NCBI lineage: Eukaryota > Metazoa > Chordata > Mammalia > Diprotodontia > Potoroidae > Potorous > Potorous gilbertii. Next base: position 35,835,070 of record CM053773.1, read on the forward strand.
TCTTGGAAAATAAGGTTTCCTGCCTCAGATTAGGCCAATATTTAACATAGCATCAATACCTAGGACTTTTAACCAGGGCAAAATTTATGGAGTAGGAAAATATGAATTTGGCATTCAATTACCTTCCCACCCATCATCAAGTTATCACCTCCTTCTAAGATGGCTTAATTCTTTCCCATTATATTTTATCTTATGAGCCATTCTCTTTGATTTCTATTTCCTTTGATATGTCAGGGGATTGGCATCCCTTTATGTTTTGTTTCAGTGTTTGTTTGTTTTTTTGTTTGTTTTGTTTCTTATGCAGTCAATATTTTCATTCAGCAGTATATAACAAGCAGATAAAATGCTAAATGTGGAATCTAGAAGACCTAATGGGAAACCATGTTAGTCACTTACCTTCCCTCTCAGTGCCCCAGGCACTTGCCTACAATTTAACTGTGTGCTCTTCCCTTGTTGCCAAAGAAGACCATGCCATCAGAGAAACGATGACATGACTTGCACTTGACTTTGTTTTGAGTGAGGGAAGGCTATGCAGGTCACCAGCCTCACTTCTCCTCCAGAGCCTTCTGAATCCAGTGACCAGATATTCATCAGGATGACTGAAGATGATCTAGGATGAGGCAGTTGGGGTTAAGTGACTTGCCCAAGGTCACACAGTTAGTGAGTGTCAAGTGTCTGAGATGACATTTGAATTCAGATCCTCCTGACTCCTCCACTGGTGCTGTATCCACTGCACCACCTAACTGCCCCACAATTTAACTACTTAGAACTTTGGAAGAAGCTATTTGTTTTGGGGGAGGACATATCTCACACCGATAAAAGTATAGATCCTTAGGGATTCATTCATGTATAACCACTCAGACTCTAAAACTCTTTCTTTGTGATTGTTCAATTTTCCCAGAAGATTATACCTTGTTTGTTTTTGCTTGGTTCAATGCTAGGACCATTTGACAAATAATCACACATTTATATGTAAAATATTCTTCATTCATTTCATATGTTTTGTGTTCTGCTAAACCAAAGCAGAAAATGTCCAAGAATAAGAATCTGGTCCAGTTTTTAAAGGGCAACATACTTTTTGGCAAGGTATCATTATATTCATTTCTGAAATAATTTTTCATTTCAATAGTCAGCCAAATACCTCTCCCTTCTGCTAGTCTTGATTTTCTTGTTTTAGCAAATATGAACATGATGTAGTTTATGACAAAGTTCTGACAACCCAAGATTACCTGCTAAGAAATAAAAAAGGGGGTGCCATCAAGTAATTCTCAGAGACTAGACAGTAATGATGCATTTCAGAATTGTTCTGCCTTTGTGCAACTTTATCTGTGGGCTAAAGAACCAACAGACATAGTACTATGAGTCATTTCCTCAAATATAATCATTTATATTCACACACTGGCATCTAAAATGGTAAAACACATATCCTTAACCTGATTCCACTGGGATAACATCATTTTCTTTCCTAGATTCATGCAGATTATTTAAATTGCAAAGTTACTGAAGGAATGACTTTCCCCAAATCACGGTTTGGTATAAATTTCTGGAAAGATGCTTCAAAATGTTCATTGTATTTATGATTTTTTTGTTAAATTGTGATGAAAAGTATTTTTTATACACAATCACTTTTGACAAGACAAAAAAATTGATAAGTATTTTAGGATTCTAAGCAACTACCTACCTTATATGCCTATTATTTTTAGGACCTTCTGCCTTTTATGTTAAATTTAGTAGAAGAATTCGTAAATAGACTAGTTTATTACGTTTTTAGAGGAATCTTATTGCCATAAATTCTAATTGACACATTTCTAACTAGGTATTAATACCTGTACTGCCAGAGGCCTTGCCCTTATGATAGCTAAACATCTATTTAAGAAAGTTATCTTGAACTGTCAGTCTGGAATCAAGCCAATCCATCCCCAAGGGAAAGAAAAGGAAGGATATATGAGTCACGGTTAACCATCTGAGAATAGATGAGGCTTTACAGCATTCAGCCAGGCAAATGATAGGTGTTGAAGATCTAGTAGTCCTAGTGTGTGTCACATTTTCTTTACTAATGAGTTTATAACTAGAGGAGGTTGTTCTTGAAATATTGCCTCAGAAAAGTAGAAGTTCACAGGAGAAAGAGAGGGAAGGAGAAAAGGGAGGGGAAAACAGAAGGAAAAAGAGACAGAGACAGAGAGAGGGCAAGGATGAGGAAGATGGAGAAACCATCTGTTATGATAAGAAAACCACAGAAGGCTAGTCTCATGATGCAATCTAAAACAAGGGTTCTTAGCATGGTGTATGTGAATTTGTATATGTCTATGTGTGTACATATATATCTCTATCTATAGTTATCTATATATAATATCTGTGGATAGTTAATGGCATTGTGAATAGAGTACTGGGTCTGAAGTCAGGAACAATCATCTTCCTGAGTTCAAATCCAGCCTCAGACACTTACTAGCTGTGTGACCCTGGCAAGTCACTTAACCCTGTTTGCCTCAGTTTCCTCATCTGTAAAAATGAGCTGGAGAAGGAAATGGCAAACTACTCTAATAGCTTTGCCAAAGAAACCCCAAATGGGGTCATAAAGAGTCAGACATGACCGAAACAACAGTAAATATCTATATCTATGCCTGTATCTATACCTTTTTAAAAATATATAAACCTATATAGTCATAGATATAGGTATATATGTATATATGTATATACATATGTATTTCATAATAATATTTAAATATGCTTGGTTTCCTTTGTAATTCTACATAGATTATTTTATGCATTTCAAAACATTATTCTGAGAAGAGATCCAGAGATCTTACCAGACTGTCAAAGGTTATAAAAACAGATTAAGAACCTCTGGCCTAGAGTATCACTCTTGCGGACAGAGTCAGACATTAAAATATATGTAGAGGATTTTCCTTAAGCAGATGAAATTTAGAAAAAGAGGGAAGGTCAAGAATGAAAGAAAGTTCAAGCTTTCAGGGATAGAGAATTGAGAATTTCAAACTGGTTATAGAAAGAACATTATAAGTCAACATGTATCCATCAAGAAAAATTCATACCAGACTGAGCTTAGTTACTTTTGTGATAGGTTACTAGACTGAAACATCAATAGAATGTTATTAACACAGTGTACATGGATTTTTAGCAAAGTATCTAGCATAGCTGTCTCATGATATCTATGTATATATTAATATACAATACAATATATATACTTTTGTAGGCAAGTATTATCTATGATAGGATATAATCTTCAATATTCTCCCTGGAGGCAAGGACTATTTGATTTAGTCTTTGTATCCATAGTATTATAAACAATGTCTGGAAAGCAATTGACATTTATTGGTTGATTGATTTTCTTATGGTACAAGACGGGAAGATCTGAGTTAAATTGGACTACATTTAAGTGGGTTTAGAGCTAACCAAATGGCTATAGCTGGAGAGAATTTATTAAAGGTAACTGATCATGGGGAGTGGTCTTTAATGAAGAGTTCTAGGATATAACATTTATTGAATTTGTAGATGTCACAAAACTGAGGGAGGGGCCAGGTAACTAACATGCAGGATTCAAAAAGAATTTAAAAAGCTAGAGTTATGAACTGAATCAAACAAAATTAAATGTGATACAAATAAACATATTTATTGTGTTACATTCAAATTGTATAATTTTTTTTGGAGACTAGACAATAATTTATTGACAAAATTCTGAGAGTTCCACTGAGCAACAAGCTCAATATGAGTTAACAGTGTGGGGTAGCGGTCAAACCTACTAATGTAATGATATTTTTTCACTGTTAGGGATAGACCCAGAACTATGGAGGTGATAGCTCTACTCTATTTTTCCTATTAGGCTATATCAATTATTGAACTTTACTTTAACAATCCCATTTTAGGAAGAAATTTGAAAAAAATATATTCAAAGGAAGATAACTTGGATAATGTACTACGGCAGGTACTAATTCAAAATATGCCTCTTAAGGATAAGTGATAGTTGACCTGGAGAAAATGAAATCTGAGGCAAATTACATTGTTACATTTTTTTATATCAAATACTTGAAGTTTTGTCATATTAAAGTACACTTAACAGAGTTTGCTTAGTCTTAGAAGACACAATTAAGATCAATGAATTTAAGTTGTGGAGAGTCAGATTTTAGTTCAATGTAAGGGAAAACTTTCCTACCAACAGAATTGATCTAAAATAAATTGGATTATTTAAATAGGTAATCAGTTCCCTTTCACTGCTGGGGTTATCTCAAGCTGTTACACCTCCTATTTTTTTTTAGGATAACTGAGACTTGAAGATTTCCAAGAGGAACAAAATCAAACTATATCAGAAAATAAGTAAAATTATTTCTTTTAAAAGAGGTGACATTTAATCTGGACTGGAAAGTTGCTAAATTAGGGAATCAGTTATTTATGGAAAAAACTGAGTACTTCTCTGTATTATAGGAAAGTGCCCAGAAATGCTCTTACTAGTAATGGTGGGAATCAGAACTTGTAATAGAACTTGTGTACATCAGGGGACTAGGCTATATCAATAAATCCGAGGCCCCACATTTAGGACTCTTTCTTAGGTTCTGTCTCATTCACAGGGCCAAAAGGACAATGGTATCACTATACTTCTAGTTTATTATCAGGATCTGAAGAAACTGAATCCTTTGCAGCTCTGAAGTAGAAATTTTATTTTGGGAGATTGTCTAAGGGAAGCACATATCTGAAGACCAGTGTTGGAATACTTGGAGCTAAAGCTCAGGAAAGTAAATTCTGAATATATAGTAATGTGGCCAAACTGAATTTGCTTTCAGACAGGAAGCTATTAAAGAAAAAAAGAAGGAATCAGAGAATTGAGCCAAATTTCACCTAATTGACTTTCAGCATTAAAATTAATGATCAAGATCTCTGTAACTCCCCTTTAATGTGACATTATAATACTTTTGTATCCCACTTCCTTATAGTAGTACTTAGTCACTCAACTAATCCAAAGAAGTATCATGTCCTATTTACAGGAAGCTAGGAAGAAAAAGATAAGGAATAGATTATCTCCTCCTGGCTAAGGTAGGCAGAAGGAAAATAAATTGAGGAAAAAAAAAAAGAAAAAACAAAAGAAAACAGAAACTGTCATTAACAAGTCAAAATCTGATGGGAGAAAATTCAGAGTGCAGTGGTCACATGGCCTCACAGACTATATTTCCATTCAAAGAAAGTTTCACAAGGTTTTTCAATGAATTACAGAAATTTTCCTCTGCTTTTTTTTTCTGATAAAGGAAAAAGATAGTGCCATTCCTATCCTTTTAGTTTATTTTCAGTCTCTCCTTTTGGGATTTTCTTTGTGTCCCTTTTGCCAACCTCATTGTGAAAAATCTCAATCCTCAAATTAGGCACAGAACTCTTTTTCATTAAACCCCAGTTGCCACAGTAAATATGTCTTTGGAGAATTAAAGGCAGTTTTCTCTCCACCTAACATGGCCCCCTCAAATATATTCTTAAATAGCAACAAAAGCAAAAACACATTATATTACTGGCTTGAGAAGGCACCACTTCTAGTTTTTGGAGAATAACTTCATCTTTGGTAACTGTAGTTAATCTGGTGGAGGTTGTCATTTGTTCTCGAAGAGGATCAAAGTGACATCACCATGATAAACTCGTTAATTTAGACTTGAAAGAAAGAAACTTTAGTGGAGTCTACTAAAGGCACCATATTAGATTTTCCCTTTCAATGTCAGGATTCTGGCTTAAAAAGTAAGACTATTAGAATTATCACATGAATTATAATATAAACTTATTTCTGACAGGATCATCAAAGAACATGATGTAAAGGATGGCTCCCTGTGGTCTAACATAATTTTCAAAGAGTTTTCTCTAAATAATAAAGGTTTTCCTTCATAATAAAGCTTTAAAAAATTATCATTTATGGAACCGGACTCCTTGAACCCATTCATATTTTTCCCTTGCATAAGGGATAAATAACCTCCATAATGGTATGATTATACATGATGTATTAAGAATGCAAAGATTTGATTTCTACCCCTGGCTCAGACACTAACTAGCTGTCATTAGCTCACCTTAAGATCTCAAAATGTAAATTTTTCATTGCAAAATAAATATACTATTCCTAGCCTTACTCATCAGTTTCAGGTAAGAAAAGCACTTTGAAACTCAATAAATCTATGCACCTTGAGGTCAGGAATTGTCTTTGTTTTTATTTGTATTTGTATCCCCAGCACTTAGCACAGTGCCTGGAACATAATAGACACTTAATATTTATTGATTTACTGATTAATAGTAAATGGTCCACTGAATGCCATGCCTTTGCTACTTGGACTACCATTTCCACAACCTCCTCACCAATAATCATGGCTTTGTCCCTGGTCCCCTCAGCTCTAATAGATGAGTTTTTACTGTATCTTGCCAGGACTCAGGCTTCCACAACACTTCACTTGAATACCAACTCCCTTAAACCATTTTCAGATCTCTTTTTTTGTATTGTCTTCTCCATTAGAATGCAAGCACATTAGAATGTGGGCACTGTCTGATTCCCCACCCCTCCCCCAGCATAGTACAATACCTATAAGCTCTTAAAAAGTTTTTTAATCTGTTTTTCTGAAAATGCTTCACTGTGTGAAATTAAAGACTCTTTTATTTGTTCTAGATATTTTGCCAAGTTCATAGGGCTAAATTCTTCTGATATCCCAAGATTTGATAAGTTCATATCCAAGTCTTCATACCCTTTATTTTTAGATATTGAGCAACAAAGCACAGCTCCACTTTCATAAGTACTTTACAGTGTAGATCCAAATGATTTTTCCAGCCTTATTTCATGCCAATCCCATCTATTTTCTGTATCCCAATTGGATTACTTCTTGTCTTCTGTTCTTATCTAGTTCATTATTGACTCTGCAATTCCTCACACTAGAATCTTCTCAGATTTTCACCTGTTGAAAAAGTGCCTCCATTCCTTTGAGACTCAACTCTGATGATTTTCCATGCAGCCTTCCATCCTTCCTTAGATTAATCATAGCATTTTCCCTATGCCTATGCTTTGCAATTACATATGAGAAAATAGAAAGAATACTGATTGGCATCAGAGTATCTGGGATCAGAGACTTCCTTTGATGTTTACTACCTGTCTGACTTTGGGCAAGTCACAGCCTCTTCTGTTGAGGATAACAGTTATCAGATAGCCTTTAAAGTTCAAGATTTAAAATGTTGTGATCACTTGTATCATGGTTTCTATATACATATATTACTGTGTAGAAGACATTCCTTAGAAATAAGAATGATATCATGCATCTTTCCCAAATGCCTAGCAATTTCTTTATTAGAATTTACTTTTTTATTAATTCAGGCAGCACACTTTATTACTCTTTCACTATGCCAAAAAAATGTGTTAACTATATAAATAAAGACAAGACATAGGTTCTGCTATCAAGGGGCTTACATATACATATGAATTAATTAAACAGGGATTTTAAAATCATCCCTCATATAATCTTAGACATTTTGCTTGCCTTTTATAGGTTTTCTTCAAGCCTTACAGATCTATTAAGATATATAGAATCCAGAATTTCCCAAGAACTGTCTTTCTCCATTCATCATGGTTTTGCACAAAGTAGAATACTTTTTGTGTCTTTATTTCTTATATCATAGGAGATGCCAGATATAGTTTGTTCCTTTCCCCCCTCCCCTCAGGAGGCTTTTCCATCAAAATAAAGACCGTAATACAGGAATTCTTAAGCATTTTCGTGCCATGGGTTTTCTTGGCAGTCTGGTGAAACTTATGGACCTCTCATATTCTTAAATGTGAAAAACAAAATCCATAGGATTACTACATACATTATATACATACATACATACATATATATATATATATATATATATAGTTTTCAAAAAATATATTTCTTAAATACTCCAGAATCACGAGTTAAGTATCTGTTTCAATTGCTTCATCCTTAGTCATGCTTACCCAGAAGCCTCTTAGATAACTTTTTCTTCCTTTGTCACCTACCTTTGATCACTGACTGAGGCATTCTCAACAAACAATATAGGCTATTCTACACAAAGCCCTGCACATACATGATAGGTGCCTTAAGCTTCAAAGAGATTTCAGCTGAGCAGAATGACACCATCCCGCTGTTCGCTGAAATGCAGAGCAAAGCCAACTACTGAGGGGAGAAGAGAGAAGAGTTAAAGACTAATCTGGCTATAAAAGAAAACAATATGAGTAAGAACTCCTGCTTTCTTCCTCCATGACCATTTTTCCTTATTAAATGTCTTTCTCCCTTGCTTTAATCATATGGATTCTTGAAACTGGAGCACAATTTCATTGGACCCTAAGAGATTTCTGTACTAATCTACTAATGAAGTCATTGCCAGACATGGAGGTGAGTTCCAATACAACCTCAACCACTGTATTGATAATGTATTTTGGTTATTATTGCTGTAATTTTGCTTCTTTGCCATCCATTAATAAGTCCATGTGATCTGTTTAAATCACATGGAAGCCTAAGTCATAGGTGGTGGTGGGGGGGCTTACTGAAGGAGTGGAGCAGAAAGAGTGGAACAGGAATAGGCAGAGCTAGAGCAGAGCTGAGAGGAAATTGGCTAGAGCAGTCAGAACTGAGGGAGAGAGAAGGGAGGACAGTTGCGCTCATGAGTGTTTGTTTGTGGGAAGGTCTGATAATGTGTATAGGCTTCTTGGTTACTATAAAGAATTTCTTTGCTGCTATGATGGATTCAGTTTTCCGATGTTGGAATTCGACTTTCTGGTGTCTGAATAAATGATTTGGTTCTGTCTTCCATGCCAAGAGTCTGTTGTATTTTGTGATTCAGAACTGGGCTGGCATACTCATGCCTGCCATAAGCTCTGTGAATATCATGTTGGTGCTACAACCACTTACTATTGGTTTCATCCTGGGCAAGTGACTTCACCCTGTTTGCCTGTTTCCTCATTTATAAAATGAATTGGAGAAGAAAATGGCAAATTATTTCAGTGTCTTTGCAAAGATGGGGACACAAAGAGTCAGACATGATTGAAATGACTGAACAACAACAGTGTCACCATATCCTAGTAATGAAACAACTCTTGATAAACCTCTGATAATGATGCTTCTGATTTCAACACTTCAACAAAGTGTTATTGTGCTATTACAATATTGCAAATATAGGTGGAAAACAGCTATATCTATATGTTTATATATAAGTAAATATAACTATGTATGTATTTATATATATATATATATATAATCATATATTGAAATATAGATATATTACTCAGGGAAGATTTATAAGAAAGGAAATTATTATAGTTACATTACTTCCATCCTATTCCATTTCATGTTTTAATGCATAAGAACATTGTTTTCCTACATTTGATTTTTTTAATTATATGTGTAACTTTTTTTGACTCTATAATATTATATGCTTAAAAATGGTATCATCCTCTATTCAGTTCCATATTGTACCTGACTGTGGGGGCTGTAATCTAGGAAAAAATAATCTAAAACTAAAATAGACAATAAAAAATTAAACCATTTTCACTTTGAAAGCATTATCTACCTATAATATATCTACTGCTATACTCATTATACGAGAAACATACGTCAGCAGTAGAATCTTATCATATAAAAATGACAAAACTATGCTTGTATCTATGAACTAAAGTATTTAGGAAAATGACTGTATTTTACCATAGCTGTTGAGAATACAGTTTGCCTCTGTAACCTCAAAACAATAAGTCAAATTTGTGACATACAAAAAAGTGGAAGGAAAGCTGGAATACTTAATTTTAGAAATGATAATCAATGCCTGCCTCTGAATCTTTTGTTTAGCAAAGATAACACAAATGCTTTCAATTTTTTAATATTTATTTCTTTAGTTTTAGTTTTCAATATTTATTTCCACAAAATTTTGAGTTCCAAATTTTCTCCCTATCTATCCCTTCCCCTCACCCCAAAACATCATGCATTCTGATTACTCCATCCCCCAATCTTCCCTCCTTTCTATCACACCTCTCCCTTCCCTTATTCTCATCTTGTCTCTCTTCTTGTAGGGCAAGATAAATTTGTATACCCTGTTACCTGTATTTCTTATTTCCCACTTGCATGCGAGAACAATTCTCAACATTCATTCTTAAACTTTTCCATCTTTTTTCCCTTCCTCCCTCCCCACCCATCCCCACTGAGATGGCAAACAATTCAATATAGGCTTGTATGTGTAGCTTTGGAAAAGACTTCCATATTAGTCATGTTGTGTAAGACTAAATATATTTCCCTCCATCCTATCCTGTGCCCCATTAATTCTATTCTCTCTATGTCCTTTTACCTCCCCAAAGTGTTTTCTTCTAATTACTCCCTCCTCCCTTTTGCTCTCCCTTCTATTATCACTCCTACCCCACTTATTCCCTTTTCCCCTACTTTCCTGTAATGTAAGATAGATTTTTCATATCAAATTGCATATGCATCCTACTCCCTCCTTAAACTGAACGTGATGAGAGTAAAGTAAGCTTCACGTTTTCCTTCTCACCTCCCCCCTTTCCCCTCCATTGAAAAAATTTTTTCTTCCCTCTTTTATGAGAGACAGTTTACCTCATTCTTTTCCTCCTTTTATCCTCCCAATATATTCCTCTCTCAACCCTTAATTTAATTTTTTTTAGATATCATCCCTTCCTATTCAACTCACCCTGTGTCCCTGTCTATGTGTATATCTATATGTATGTATATATGTATATATGTATGCATGTATGTATGTATGTATGTATACTCCCTCCAACTATTCAAATACTGAGAAAAGTTTCAAGAATTGCAAATATGATCTTTCCATGTAGAAAGGTAAACAGGTCAACTTTGGTAAGTCCCTTAGGATTTCTCTTTCCTGTTTACCTTTTCATGTTTCTTTTCACTCTTGTGCTTGAAAGTCAAATTTTCTATTCAGCTCTGTTCTTTCCTTCAAGAATGCTTGAAAGTCCTCTATTTCATTGAATGACTATTTTTTCCCCTGAGGTATTATACTCACTTTTTATGAATAGGTGATTCGTGATTTTAATCCTAATTCCTTTGACTTCTGGAGTAACATATTCTAAGACCTTTGATCCCTTATTGTAGAAGCTGCTAGATCTTGTATTATCCTGATTGTATTTCCAGAATACTTGAATTGTTTCTTTCTGGCTGTTTGCTATATTTTCTCCTTGACCTGAGAACTCTGGAATTTGACTACAATATTTCTAGGAGTTTTTCTTTTTGGATCTCTTTTAGGAGGTGATCGATGAATTCTTTCAATATTTATTTTACCTTCTGGTTCTAGAATATCAGGACAATTGTCCTTGATAATTTCATGAAAGATGATTTCTAGGTTTTCTTTTTGATCATAGTAGTCTCATAATTTTTAAATTGTCTCTCCTGAATCTATTTTCCAGGTCACTTGTGATTCCAATGAGATATTTCACATTGTCTCCTAGTTTTTCACTCTCTTGGTTTTATTTTGTTATTTCTTGGTTTCTTATGAAGTCATTAGCTTCCATCTGCTCCACTCTAATATTTAAAAAAAACTATTTTCTTCAATGAGCTTTTGAACTTCCTTTTCCATTTGGCTAATTCTGCTTTTTAAATCATTCTTCTCCTATTGGATTTTTGGACCTCTTTTGCCATTTGAGTTAGTCTATTTTTAAAGATGTTAATTTCAAAGGGCTGAGATTCTGGTCAGTGACTCAATTCCCCTACAGTCTTTAGGAGGAGGGCTCCAAAAATGACTGGTGTTGCTACTGCTGCAGTGGCTCCTACCAGAGGTGCCAGACCACATTGCCTTCTCACCAAGTTGAAAGAGTTTTCTCAAAGAGCTTTGAAGCTATCTTGGCACTTGTGGGTTGAACAATCTGGGAACTGCAACTGCTGTTGGAGATTCTGCCCCCTGAGTCCTGCTCCAGTCCTGGCCCTGTTACATGGTGCAGTCAAGGTTGGGCTGTGCTCAGGCCTCTTCTGTCGGGCTTCCAGTCTGTCTTGGGCTGGAAATCTCTTTTAGTCTGTTGTGTTGTGGCTTCTGCTATTCTAGAATTTGTTCCGAGTCATTTTTAATAGGTATTTTATGGTCTATGAGGGAGAGCTTTTACATGTCTGTCCTTCTACTCCACCACATTGGCTCTGCCCCTACAAATGCTTTCCATTAAAATACATTTTCATTCTGTTCCTCCCATATTATATCTACTACAAATGTAATTATTCAGGCCCCATTCCTCAGAAATGAAATAAATATGAATTGGAAAATAGAATTTGATATCAATCAGGAATCAAAAAAAGTAATAGATATGTGTATAGAGGGAAACCTCTTCATGAAGTAATTGGAGAGACTAATCTCAATATGCGTATTATGTTTGATATATCAGAATTGTTTTGTTTTCAATGACAAGCATTAATTTAAATATCTGGGTAAATTGAGCTGTTTCTAACCAAATTAATTTTTTTAAAATATTAAAAATTAATAATGACTGAAATTTATGTAGATTTCATATACTTTATTTTTCAATTAAATTTATATTAGAATGTGTTATTTATTTAATTAAAACATTTTTATAAATTTTGAGTTCCAAACTCACCCCCTCCCTCACCAAGTCATTGAGAAGGCAAGCAATATATTACTTGTACATATGAAATCATATAAAACATTTTCATATGTGCCACATTACAAAAAAAATTCAATAACAAAAAAATATAGTTCAATTTATACTGAGAATCCACCAGTTCTCTCTGAACCTGGACAGCAGCTTTAATCGCGAGGCCTTCAGATCTGTCCTGAGTCACTGTACTAATTAGAGTAGCTAAGTATTTCACAGTTGATCATCTTTACACTATTGTGTACAATATTTACAGTGACCTCCTGTTTCTATTCACTTCACTCTTCATCCAAGTCTTCCTAACTTTTTCTGAAAAAATCTGCTTCATCATTGCTTATAGGAAAGCAAGATTCTCATAATAATATACTACAAATTGTTCAGCCACTCCTTAATTGATGGGCAGCCCCTCATGTCCAATTCTTTGTCATCACAAAAGAGCTGCCATTTTTGTTTTTCATGAATAGAACTTTTTCCCTTTTACTTGACTACTTTGGCTTACAGATCTAGTAATGGTATTGCTGGGTCAATTTTACATTTTCTTCCATATTTTTTTTTTCAAATCAAGAAACAGCTAAACAAAGTCAAAAGAAAGAAGATATCTTTCACTTTCCCAATTCTATTTTAAGGAATTATTTTCTTCAGCGAACTTTTGATCCTCTTTTTGCTATTTGGCCAATTTTTCTTTTTTAAAGTTTTTTTTTGTCTTTTGTGAATTTCTTTGCTCTTTCACCATGTAATATTATAGGAATTTGAATATTGTCTCTTCCCAGTAATAGGGCTATGTGAGCTGCTTTGAGCCTGGGTCCAGTTGACTGCTGTGATGGAGCCTGAGTCACATGGCATGTTGAGAGGAGCTTGTGAAGTGGGTGGAGCAGGAAGAATGAACAGGAAGTGAAAGAGAGGCAGAGCTAGGATAAAGTGAGGCAGAGGAGCTAGCATGAGTGAGAGAGGGAGGGATTTTGCCTAGGGGAGCTTGGTTGTGGAGAGGCCTAATGAAGGGAATGCTTGGGGATATCAGGGCTCCCTGGATTGGTGATGTGTGTAAATTTCTTTGTTACCATGATGGAATCGATTTTGTAGTATCTGAATATATATTTTGGTTTTGCCTTAGAGGAAGAGTTATTTATATTTTGTGAATTTATCTTGGAAATACACATGTGTATTCCTAGCAGCTATTATTGGGTATATACCATTTGACCAATTCTATTATTTCTTTTTATATTTCCTTCAGCATTTTTCTGCCTCTTTTCATAAGTTGTTAATGCTCTCTTCATATTTTATTGACTCACTTTTATTTCTTTTTCAATTTTTCTTCTATCTTTATCACTTCTTTCTGTGATTCTTCCAGGGATTCTTGTTGGACTTGTATCAAATGCACAATATTTTTTCTAGTGAGACTTTTCTTGTAGCTGTTTTCATGTTGTCATCTTCTGAGCTTCAGTCTTGATCTTCACTGTCATCATACTAACTCATTTTGTTTAGATTATTTATTCTTGTTTGCTCATTTTTCCAGACTTTTTCTTTATTTTGAAATTTATGTTAAGACTGCTTTTACATGGGATTGGAGAAGTAATGTCCCAAGCTTCAGGCTTTTTCATGCAGCTGTTTTCAGAGCCAAGTCTCTAAGTTTTCAGGGCTTACAAGGTGGTACTATCCTAGAAGAAGTATAGTCAGTGCTGTACTGATCTACTCTCTGATCTTTACCCAGGGAGGGCCGCTGATCTCTTATAGTCATATTTACTTTGTTTCTCTCTACCATGGAACTATTTCCAGGGCCCTTGCTCCCTTGCAACTGACTGCAAGCTCTCCTCTTTGACCCAAATTTGTTATACAGAACTGTACATGGGCAATGTAGTTCCCCAAATTGCTCCCCACTGTGCCCATTGTAAACTCAGAGTCATCTGTAATTTATGATCAGTTGTCTACTTCCCTTATCATCTCTGAGCTGAGAGCTCCTGAAGCTGCTGCTCCTGCTGCTGTTATAGCTGCTTTCATGACCCATTGCTGATGTTGCTGCCTTGTGTGCTCCAGGTCAGTCCACACCCCAGTGTCACAGACCTCTCCTCCCAGTCTCCTAAATTGTCTTGGGCTGAAGAAAATTGTTACCCTCATCTTTTTTTTTTGGTTACACTGATACAGATTTTATTTGATATGACATTTTCAAATTGTGTGGAAGGGTATTTGGAGAGAGTTTGGCTGGATTGATGTCTCTAATCTGCCACTGCTTAAGTTTTTATTTAAAATTTTAAAATAAGTGTTCTTTATTTATTTTAATTTTAATTTTCTTCCTCTTTATAGCCCGTTCCCTACTTATTGATAAGGCAAGCAATATATCAATTATACATGTGAAGTCACACAATACATATAGAGAGCTGTAAAGATTACAGAGCAATTAAATATATTATTCTCATTTGAATTTCAAAACCATCACATATAATAGCTATTGTCTCCAATTTACAGATAAGGAAATTAAGGTTGAAACATTAAGTGACCTGATTATACATCTTAGATGCATCATCTGTAGGATTAGAATTCAATTCATCTGACTCCAGGTTCACCTCTCCAGATGTTATACTATAATATCTCATATGTTTGGAAAATTAGAAAACAAAAGTTTAGTTCTTATTTTGAAGGTTAAATTCTATTTTGTGGGATTGCATGAGGTCAAAGGGTAGAGTATTCTACATGCTGGTGTAATATCACTACATCCTACTTGTGACGTACTGGCAGCTACATGGAGAAGTAAATAGAACAGTGGCCTCTAGCTCAAGAAAACCTGACTCATAGAAAATCACTTAGCCTGTCTGAGTTTTCTTTTCTTCATTTATAAAATGGAAATAGCAAAAATATTTGTTTTGCTGGTTTTTGGTATCAAATAAATAGTACATGTGAGACACTTTGCCAAAGAAATATATGAATGCTAGCTCTTTTTGCTTTACTAATATCATTTTTGCCTTCAAAATGTCATCTATTCAAAACATGAGAAAATCAACCTGTTTCCTTGTGTTCTAATAAATTAGGCATTACATGGAGTGTTGACTCAGACAGGTTTTACCAAATAGGAGGGTTCAGAAGGCATTTGTCCCGTCCCAAGCCTTAAGGAAAGTTTAGGAGCAATGCCAAGAATCAGCGCCTCCTGACCCTGTGTGTGGCAAATGAATATTTTCTCATAGTCAAAAATTATTCTATTCTCTCTATATTAAACAGATACTAATTCATTTCCTATCATCCCTTATCCTCTGCCCCAATTTATTAATTCAAGTTGACCAAAAGCTAAAAGACCAAGCAAACTGTGAGATTTAAAAAAACACATTTTGTTTTCTGGAATGATCAGACGTGATTGGCCATCACAGTCAGTCCTGGCTTTTCATGTGTCGGGATCCTTTTTTGTTTTCTCCATAAATTTACATACTTTGGCTGAATTTTAGGGATGGGGCATATTTTAGACTACATGGGAGTGAAAAAGTTTTTATTCTATTCTCTATGAAATTTTAATTCCAGTTAAAATGGTTACTGTACTCAATTATTTACTCAAATTTTAAGAGGAAAATAATCATTTCTTCTGATGAGATCTTTCTGGAACAGTCACTTAGTAAATGTTTGTCATATGAATGAATAAATTAACATATAACAGTGTACAAACATTTTATTTGAGACGAGAAAATTATATAAAAGTTTCGGTCTTTATCTTATCTAAGAGTGATCATTTTAGAAATATTTCCAAGTTTATTTAAAGAATGTTTCCTCTTTTTCTTTGTTTAAATGTATTTGTTTTTAAGATGCTGAAGTTATTCATCAACAATCAATTTATTTCACAGTGTGGACGCTCGACCTCAGTTCATTATGTAGCTTTTCTGCACAAGAATTTATAACAACTCACCATTGCCTACAGGATAAAATTTCGGTTTCAATCTCTGTCAAAATCAGTATCCACCTTGGCTAGTCAATGGCTTCTCATTATAAATTTGTCACTCCAGAAGAACTCTTCTCACTATTCTCTCCTCTACTTTTTTCCCCTCAGCATAACATATTCATTCTCAACTCCAAATCAGTACATTTGACTGTACAATTCCAACCTCAGCTCTTTACTTTACAAATGATGAATCTGAATTTCTCACTCTTTCACATAGTTTAATAATTTGAGTATTTCTAATTTCATGTTGATTCTCCCTCAATCATGTCAAAACATCTTTAAGTCTAATAGAGTTATTATGATCAATTCATTTATCATCCTATAATCAACCTTGTGATAATCTTCTTCAAAGTTACCTTGGCTTGTAACCCAGACAATAAACACACAATTCATTACTGGGTCTATATTTAAAGGCTTTCTAGGTTGGGGTGGTGGGAGTGGGGGCAGAGAGGAAATCAGTTTTGTGTGAATGCTCAAATAATCTCTACTTTAGTCTCTGCTGGCATGGCCTTCTAGAAATGAGCATCACCTCCAAATCACAATGAGACATTGAAATGGGATGAATTTTATTTATGAGAAATACGTCTCTTTTGAGAAAGCTAAAGGTAAGCAACTTTAAAAGATCATGTAGTAGGGCAGTTAGATAAAGAAATCAAGGCCAGAGTATACTTTCTCACTAACTCTTTTCTTTATTTTGATCAATTCATCTGAGCTTTAATGGTACCAAAAGTCCTCCAACTTGTGTACCTTTAATTTTGGGACAAAATAATCACCATAGTACCACTGGGCTCCTTATCTCAGCAATTCACTACTCCCTGTCTCAGCTACAACTAACCATTCCTCATGATTCAACTGTTCTAATTTATTAAACAGAAAGATTTCATCTATTTTTTTTTAATTTTGTGGTCTTAGAGTTTGTTTCTCTTCTACACAAATACAAGCATAAGAAAATTTAATATGTTCAGGCTGCTGCTATCACAAATGTCTCAATATGTAATTTCTCTCTACTAGAGGAAAATAATTTATTCACTTTATTCCTTTGTGCAACCTTCTCTTCAGCTAGCTATTAGGTGCAAGCTGTATGAAATATTTAGCTCTACAATAGGTTGTTGCTATTTTCCATGGTCTAATGGTTTAAAACAGGCAAATTTTTTTCTAATTAAAAACAATTCTTTTATCTCTTGTAAAGAAAATGTCATTTAAATATATTTCAAGCCATTGTTAAGAATATAGATATGAAAATATTTCATTATAGGCAATTAATGCCTATATTACAATATAATTTCTATTTTAAGATTGGTAAATGGAAGATAAATTCTTTCTACAAGTACAGAGAATAACCTGAAAACAGGCTGACCCCTCACTCTCAACCAAAAAAGAGAGGAGCCCAAGTTTTTGAAAGAAATTTATTGAAAGGAAAAAAAATATGGTTAACAAATATCTCATATTCCCACCAAAATCAATGAATTAACATACATATATATTCTCATAAAATATTTTATTTTAATTTGATAAATTATGAGTTATTTTAAAAATTATATTTTCCTTTCAATTTATACTCTCACACTGAAAATCTTTATTAAAAAGTTTTTCATTGTGTCTTTGACCTCCAAATCAAAAATGTATGCATCAAATAACGACTTTGAATGGTCATTTTGTCAATGTTAAGGTTTGCTTGTATAAATATCTCCATAGCTATTCATGGTTAGATAATGTTGTGCATGTATGTAGTGTGAAGATAAAATAATTCACTTGCACATACGAACTAAGTGCAATCAGACTCTATATTTTATAATCATTTCACATATATGTGACAGGTTCTGAATCACAAAGTCTAGAAATAGAGCTTAGAGAGGGATCATTTTAAGACAAAATCAACAAGAATTTTGTTTTTTTAATATGTCAGGCATCATGCCGAAGTCTTGGTATGCAAAGAAAAGAAAAATACAGTCTGCCTTCAAGCACCTTACATTCAAATGGGTTGGAGAGCCCACAAATACACATCACAATAAATGAGATAAATAAAAAATAATTGAAAGATCACCTTAAAGAGGATGTCAACAGCATCAGTGGGGATAGAAAGGCCTTCTAATACAGTAATGCTTGAGCTGAGCTTAAAGGACTTTTACAAATAATCAGTAGCAAAGCAAAGTTTTTAACGAGGTCTTCTGTCTCAGCGTTGAATGTATTTTTTTGGTGATGTTGTTGTTTTGGATACCAGCAACAGCAGCAAAACTTCAATTTATTTAGAATTTTATCTCACTTGAGAAGCCAAAGAATTCTATGGGCTAAGTATCACAGCTATTATCCCCATTTTATTGATGAGGAAACTAAGGCTCAGAAATTCTAAATGATTTGCCCATGATCACATGACTTTATTTTGTTAAAAATAATTGATGAGGATATGAGAATTATAGTGTATGCCCATTGTGTAAATAAAAGTTGGTGGATAATTTTATATAAAATAAAATTTAAAATATCAACAAAAAATTGTCCAAATTACTCACAAGAGAAATGCAAATTAAAGTAACTCTGTGTTTTTTGTATATAGCAAACTAGCAAAGATTTAAAGTTAATAATGGAGATGTCAGGAAGATAGGAACACTGATACACTATTGGTTAAGCTGTGAAATAGTCCAACAATTCCATAAAGCAATTTGGAATTATGTTTTAAAAAGTACTGAAATTGTCATATGCTTGGACCAGAGATCCTACTGCTAAGAATAAACCATCTAAAAGGTCTTAGACAAAAATAAAGTTCCTATGAACAAAAATATTCATAGCACTTTTATGGTAGCAAAGAACTAGAAACAAAATAAGTGTCAAGCATTGTCTTGCATGAATGTTATGTAATTTTACCTTATTATAACTACAAGAAAAAATATTTATGAATTTTTAAAATGAGAAAGTTTTACTAAGCTAAAATAAATTGCTATGTAATTATGACTAAGCTTGAATGCAAGGAAGAGTTGATTAAATTAATGAAATGAATTGCCCTTTTTGGCTGAATAAAATAGAAGAATATGGTTATAGAGTTTTGAAATACTACATAATATAATGGTTGGTTTTTCTAAATTTCTTTTTTTCTTTTTTTTTACACTATGGCATATAGATGGCTTTCTGGGTACAACAAGGCAGAAGGAAAATATAAAAAAACATGGATATGAAGTCAAAATTGTGGCCAAAGTATTGGCTGTACCTGGACTTTGGACAGCTTTAATTCTGAAAATATTTTTTTAATTTTTCCTGAATTTAATATATGAACTTGAAGGAAAACAGTAATTTGTTAATATTAAAACCTCTGAAGTTTTCAATAACACTAAATAAGGTATTTTGATTAAGCAGCTTATGTCTAATGACAGCTTGAAGAGAGAGAGTAATCAAAATTTGGAATGATTCTTTGTGAATTGTCACTTCTATGGGGGATAAATAGTTGGGGGGTAAACAGCCTTAAAATCTCGAGAGAAAAAAAACCCTAGCTCCAAATTTCAAACTCTAAGAAGAACCCAGATATTCAGAATGTATCATCAATAAGCAAAGCTAGCAAGTTTTGCAACATATGATTACTTCATTGATATTAGCAGAAGAAAGCTCTCTCCCAGAGCTTCTTGTCCTGAAAGCAAAGAACTGATGCTGCTACCAGATTTTTGTAAGAATTTCTGAAAAACAGGCAGTTTATTTCCAAATACAGTTTTGACATGGGCTAGACATTTTGCTATGAGTTAGAATAAGCGGAGAATAATATAATTGGTTAACTAAAGTATGTTGTATGTGGAGAAGATGGGAATCACCACAGTGCTTTGTAAATTAAGTGCTACATATTTATTTTAACACTTCAAAAGGCAATAATTTAATCTATTTAGTAATCTATTTTATCTAATCTAGAAAGGGGGATAGTCTCTCTTACTCATGTTAACTGAACTTCTCAAGTAAGTAGAGAATTTAATTACTTATTATCAATTTAATAACAACATAAATCACCTGTTTCTTAATATTTAGTGGTGAACCTTTCCAAGTTTTTCTAGTTCATTGTTGAGATAAAGTTGATGTTCAGATAAAGACAAAGTCCATTAACTGACCTATGTCTGAGAATTTTCTAGTTTCATACGGTCAATGAGAACACAGAATCTCTTGGTAAAATTTCTTCAAGAGGGGGCGGAGTCAAGATGGCGGAGTAGAAAGACTCACCTATGCTAGGTCCGAACCCACAGCCCATAGATTTCCTGTAAAAAGAACTCCTGACAAATTCTGGAGCAGTGGAGGCCGCGCAGCAACACAGTGAAGGAGATTTCCGTTGCAGAGAGCCCTGAAAAACCGACCGCAAAGGTCCCCCAGACGGGAGCGGAGTCCTGTCCTGCCGAGCGCTCCCCTCCATCGCCCCGGCCACGTGGCGCTGAGAGAAGCGAGCAGAGTCCAGCAGGCATCAGGGACCTGAATCTCCGGGCGGCGAGAAGGTCCCTCCACCCACAGACACACAGGTCAGTGAGAGGGACGGGCTGAGAGGGGAGCGGGGGATCTCCGGGACTCGGACCCCCAGGAAAGCGGCCGCTGCGGCAGAGGCTGAGGCAGCTTGGCCAGAGACTCCCAGAGTGGGCTGGAGCTCCACCCCAGCTCCACTACAAAGGATCTCTGTATAAACCCCCTGAGGGAACTGAGCCTGA
>CM053773.1:35856732-35885518 GCA_028658325.1 Potorous gilbertii
ACTGGAACTTAAAGTTTTAGGATCAACTGTTGAGTATTGTTCTTGCTACTAGGAAATAAGAAATACAGGTAATGGGGAATAGAAAGTTATCTGGCCCTACAGGACAAAAGAGAAGATGGGGTATGGGAAGGGAGGGATGATAGAAGAGAGGGCAGATTGGCGATATGGGCAATTAGAATGTCCAGTGTATTGGGGAGGGGGGAGGGGACAAAGGGGGAGAAAATTTTGGAACCCAAAATCTTGTGAAAATGAATGTAAAAATCGAAATAAATTTATTTAAATAAAAAAAAAAAGAAGAAAATTTCTTCAAGAAATCAGGGTTACCCACACACTACTGTGGTACCTGAAAGAAGGAATTTAGCTAATTTCAATAAAAATGGGAACTAGTCAATGATTTTATCTATCTATCTATCTATATATATATACATATATATATGTATATATATATGTGTATATATATATATATATATATATATACACATATATATATACATATATACTTACACTTGTAATGGGCATCTATCTACCAGAATATTGACATTCTTTATTAGCTACATATGTGTAGTTTATGTTTCAACATCTTTTGTTCTTGGAAGGACAGTATGTAAAAAGGCAGTATTGACATCCTATGGAGACAATATAAGAATTTTTTAACTATTTGCTAAGTTTCTAATGTTATTTACATACCATTCCTCTGCCAGTAACTTGATGTGAAATGCGACAAAGTTGAGGGAGAGGAGTTTTCCTAAGTGGGAACAAGAACCATGCTCTGATTGGATAATGTATATATAAAATTCCCTAAGGAGAGGTTTCTAAACTCTGTCATGGTCCATTGGTAATCTAGTGAATCTGATGCACTTTTTCTTAAATTAATGTTTAAAAATAGGAAGCAAATATAGTAATATGTAAATATATTTTTAAAATATTTATGAACACCAGATCAAGAGCCCCCCTAATAACGCTAATGAAAAGCAACCTGGAATACTATCTACAGAAAGCATACCTGAGTCATGATAACTACAGCATAGCCTTCAAGAGATCACAGTTTCCAGTTGTGGTTAATGTTCTAGAGCAGAGGTGTTAAACATTCCCATTTGCAAACACCACTCAAAACCAAAATGAAATATGTTGTAATATATTCAGCAAAATAAATAAATGCTATTAAACATAGATACTGTTAATATTTAATTTAATATTAATCATTAGATTATTAATATTAAATATTCATATTTAGCAATTTAAATTGTTAATAATAATGCCTATTCCTGCTAGGTTCCTTATGAACAAATTGAGACTATTGCTTGAATTGAGAATTCCCTGATAGTTAATATCAATAACAGTTGGTAAAAACAGAGAGACTGAGAAGGGTCCTGTCAGTTTGGTTGCAGGAGCCCTTTCTTTTATATAAATAAAAATGATACTAATGATAATATGAACTTTGATTAATTTCAGCAGCAGAGAACAGATAAGAAAACATATTTCTCTTTTCCATAGAGAAGAAGACTATGGTACATACGTTGTCAGAATCAGTTTGTCAGATGACTACGGTTAGCTAATTTTGCTTGGTGGGTTCTATATTGTTCTATAAAAACAAAAGCCATTAATAAAACAGTGAAGGGGGTGAATTATCATACTTTTACATGCTATTTTCTCTGAAAGTATAAAATGAATATTCATTTTATAGGTGGTTTACTTCCTGACCTTTATTCATGTTAATTTGAAAGAAAAAAGAAGGCTAGATAATAACTCCGGACTATTTGAGTTTCCTACATGATAAATATACTTTATTAAAATAAAAATTTAAGAACAAGCTGTTATTCGTTTTCCCCTGCCCCTCATCTGTCTCACTGGGTAAGAGTTCATAGTTGGTAATCATAGGAACCCATAAACTAATCTTAAGAATGTGAGTGACCATGTCCAAAATTTTGGGAGAGATGGACAATAGATACTTATTGGCTAAAGCATATTTGCAATGATGGTCTACATGAGATAAAAAGAATAGGGATTATTATAGCGGAAATGCATTATAGAAAAACAGAGAGTGGGTATGGTAAATCCTGACTTCTTCATTAGTACTACAAAAGGAAAATAAAAAAACCTAAAGAAGACAGCT
Organism: Potorous gilbertii; assembly: GCA_028658325.1. NCBI lineage: Eukaryota > Metazoa > Chordata > Mammalia > Diprotodontia > Potoroidae > Potorous > Potorous gilbertii. Next base: position 35,858,846 of record CM053773.1, read on the forward strand.
CTTTAGGTAGATCATTTATTGAGGATATACAAAAGAACACAGGCAGAATGTGCACAGAATGAGAGGCAAGGATTCAGATATGTACAGATGGGCTAACGATCAAAGAGGCCACATAATTACTGAGATATTGAAGTATATTTTTCACTGTAAAACTCTACATAGATATTAGTTATTTTGATTGGTCAATTTTGTAGTAACCTTCCTCATATCTTTTTGAGAGCTAAAATAATACTCATGAACATTCTTTGGCTTGATGTTCTTAGAAGATAAATATACAATAGAGTACTAGTGATTTATAAAGATATGGAAGAAATCTCTGGACAAAGAATATTGTATAATCTATGCTTGAAGTATTTTTTTGAAATCTCTATATTATTAGATATATAATAGACAAGTAATGGGGTATTAATTGCAGAAAATGACAGATATTAGAGAAATAGTCTATTAGTTCATTCAGCCATCAGTTTTCCCATCTATAAAATGAGAAAAGGGGACCCAATGACTCATAAAGTCCCTTCTACTTTATGCTGTGTAATTTGAAGCCTATTTTCTCTTATTTTACACATATTTCTAAGAGCTTTAATCCTATATTTTCCCAGTATATGAAAATTAGAAAAGGATTGGGAACTAGAAGGGATAGCCACAGTGACATCAACAAAAAGTTCAGTGTGAAGTCTGAAAGAGAGAAAGGTGATGAAAACAAGAACTACATGCAAGAAATTTTTAAACATATTCAAAGGTGAATGTTTAGTTCAAGAAAGAATTAACCTAGGTATGGAAGCCTAATAACCTCATAAAAACTCACTGAGAAAAACACAGTAAAGTAATGCTCCTAATGCAACCTTGAATCATCTATAAAAGGTTAAATTATATTTTGAATATTTTTTCTTGACTTAAAGTCTTATTTGCATATTAAATTGTTCTGTGGAAGTAGCTATGACTTCTCAAAGCTACCCGAAAAGAATACTAACTCTCACAGATTATTCGTACTGAACTGGAAAGGCTTGAAATTGTGTTCTATAATAGGGTCTGTTATCTGAGGACCAGGCTAACTCATCAGATTTTTGGCCATAGAAATTTATGAAACCATCTACTACTAGATGGTACTGGCGCTATCGTTTGTCTTAGTGCAAAGAAAAATTAGATTGGTGAAATCATGGATTCTTGGAGTAGTGTTAAATATATTCTGGTTAAAAAGGCAGGAAATTGTGACATTTAAGGAATATTTTTACTCAAATGGTTAAAAATAAATGTGGTTAAATCATGTACTGCTCAAAGGTTAAGGTTCAGTGATTTTCAACATTCTTATATATGTGTGGAACCATCATATTTGATGAATAAAGTGTGATTCTATTTGTATTTTCAGGAACTATTATTCTCTCAAATGTGTTTCTTGAACTCTAGTATTTCTTCTGAATAATGGTTTTTTAAAAAAAAAAGAAGGAAAAGAAAAGAAAATACTTATATTTTTCTAATGAAAGGGTTTCTTTTTATTTCACAAATTTGGATTCCCTGGGAAAGATATGGGAATCATTTCCCATAAAGGTGAATATTATAGCTCAGGGTTTTAGGTGACATCACTGTAGTACTCATGGAAAATGAGAGAATCTAAATTAAAATTTAGTATTTTGAAGCTGAACAAAAGTAAAGGCAAAAAGGAAGAGTAATTTGCAAGGACAGAACCTCCCAGGCTACAACGCATTCTAAATAGAATATAAATGCCACTGATCTGTGAAATATCTTTTCATATTTTCTGTAAGTGCCATTTATTCTTATTCCAAAGTGAGTTAAATCTAAAAACAATGCAAGCTACTATGTGCTTACCAATAGTTGAAATTATTTTGTCCTTTGGTCCACGGCCAAAATATTAAAGTGGGGTTGAAAGCTTCACTTGCTAAGTGCCCAGATGAAATGTTAATAGTTGACATTCCCAAATTTCATCCATCATCAATATTTTATTTATCAACCTTTTGTGCTGACTCTGAGCCACTTGCAAAAGTGACTTTAAAAAGGGCTTTAAATTTCATTTTGCAATAGTTCACATCAATTAAAAATATTGCTTTCATGGGATGTTTTTTACACTAGAGTCAAAGACTAAAATCCAAAGGATCATAGGCAAAAGGACTGACAGTTTAGCTCCATGGAGGACTTTGAAAGAAAGAAAAAAACATACCTTTGGGGACACTTTGACTTTAAAGCAGATTGAGCAAGAGATTGGAAAATTTGGAGCCAGGGATGATATTTCTGCCTCTGCCAAGATTCTGCTTTTTGAGCCAGATTATGCCATTTGACCTACCATTATATAAGCACCGTCATTTGTAATTTTGAAAATACCCTGGGGCTACAATACACTATGAGACAGGGCAGAGCTCAATCTGGCCTTAATTCCAGAAATATCAGCTATAGACTGAAAAATGTGCAGCAGCCCTTGACTGTGACTCTCTCTGAATCTGATTTTGTGGTCAACTAAAGACAATCCTCTTTTTTTCAGATCCATTGCCAGTAACAAGCCCATTAGCAGCAGTAAACATCCTTTCTTTCACCTTTCTAAACTAATTTATATCTCATGTACAATTTATACATGTACAAGTATAACACTAGGTATTCTGAGGATTGAGGGCGAAGAGGAGAAAAGAAATTGCATTTCAAAGCAATAACCATGAACAAAAGAAAAATATATATGGTACATCAGCCTAGCAGACACTGTGGCTAGTGACCTGGCTTTGAAGCCAGGAAGATTTGGACAAAAGTCTCACCTGACACATACTGCTTTAGTGTTAGTTAATTCATTTTACATCTCTGTGATCTAAATAACTATCTAAGACAATAAGTTGAATATAAAATCCTGACTTGCATTGGTAGAGAGAGTTTCCTCACAATAATTCCATTTACCAAGAAAATCACAGGTCCACTTCTGTCCTGGAGACATATATCGACGCTGAAGAAAATCCTTTCAAATTAACTTCAGTGTCTTTATTATCCTGTTAGTGTGGTTTTGGAAGAATTACAACTAGCAATTTTGTTTTTTCATCCAGGTTGAAAAGAAGAAAAACTCCATTGATTGAATTGGAATAGAAACCACTATATGATTGCACAATCACGTACTTTTCCCATTTCTCACTTCAGTGTACTATATTCTCCACCCATCCTCTCTCATCAATTGATATAGAAGAAAAATAAATGCCGTTTCTGTCTTCAAAGAGTTTAAATTTTAGTTTTAAGGTGACAATAACAAGTTCTAATTTGGATTTTTTGAAATAAAGTTGTATATAGGAAATCTAGTTAGATAATATCTAGTTTTTAAGATGTCTAACAGACATTTGAGGTGGGGCTAGATTTCAGGAGAGAAATTACGTCTAAGTGTATACATATGGAAATAATCTGCAAAAAGATGATAATTTAGTGAGAACTAATCATATCATGAAAAAAGATACAGCGCTGTGGTTCTAAACCTGGAATCCCCAAACTTGAATGGGAAATTGTAAACATTCACTCCACATAAGGAGTTTCGATATAATGTGAGGAGAGTTATAACTTGTTATTTTATCTTTATTTATTAATTAGGTGCTATTTACTCTATGGGTATTTCAAGGATGGCAGATGTGGAAGTGGGTATTCTAATACCTTTCTCCCCAAACCTGCATATCTTACCACCACCACCACCATTCTTGTCATTGTGCATTCCTTTCTATCTACCTCTTCTCATAGATGGTGAGTGATATCACAACACAGGCATGGAGTGGTTAAGGGCCAGTGCTCTTCTTATAAATATGAAGATGGGAGAAGTATTCATGAACCAGGACAAGTAATCCAAGCCTAAGTGCCCTCACCTCTATTGTGTAAGGAAGTACATAATGGTAATTTAATGTGAAGATCTTTCCCATTTATTAATAGGTCTATGTAGGAGGAGCTTGCTGAATGGGTAGAACAGGAAGAGGTGGAGTTTGAGCAGAGTTGAGAAGAAGTAAATCATGTGACCAGTCAGAGGTATGAAGGATGCAAGTAGGCAACTGACTAGCGTGAGTGAAAGAATATCTTTGTGATTTTGGTTAAGAGTTTGTAATTTGTTTAATGGAGCTGGTTTGTGGGAAACCTAACAGGGAGAAGACTAGGGGATGGTCTTGTCCTCTGCATTGTTACTGTGTATAGATTTTTGTTGCTATGATGGATTTGGCTTTCTGGTATTGGGATTTGGATTTCTGGTTAAATAAATTGTCTTCCATGTGGACAGTCTGCTGAATTTTGTGCTTCAGAATTGAGCTTGGATATTCATGGCCACCATAGGCACTGTGAAAATTGTGTTGGCACTACAAGATAATAGGAATTGGTCACAGAAGAAAGTAAATGCTATGAGCTACACTTATCCCTCCAACCCCACCTCCCATGCCTCAGTTTTACCAAATTGCTCAGCAACACAGGAAAAGAGCTGATGTGGGAAGAGACTATAAGTACTCTGAATATTTATAGAAGATCTATATTTCTATTTTGCTATAGTTCCATAATGATTGCTTTTTCTCCTTATGTTTCTGCTGATATTCTTTGGTTTTCCTTTACCCCACTCACTGGTCCAAGGCTCCTATCTTAACAGTACACATCCCTACAACAAGACTTAGTAGTGAACCAATCTATATGCCCATTCTCATGTACCTAACTCATCAAGGGGATTTAAATATGAGGATACACCCAATATGACAATATCTATGTACTCCTCCTAGCATCTGATTGGAAGGGAGGCATCAGGTTGTTGAAGTCATGTCAGTTGGTGGAAACTAATTCATTCAACTCCCCCAGTCAATACAGAGTGATAAGCAATTCATATTCACAGAAGATATGAGACATGAGTCAAGGAATGACTCCTTTATTTAGAAAAAAAGGCATAAGAAACCTATTCACTGAATGGGCAGTGCCTTGCTCAAAGTGAGAACCTGGAAAGACCTTAGCCTAAAAGGACCAGGGTTTCCCATTGCATCCTGGGCCATCTCTAGTCTTCCTGATGAATATCTGGTCATTGGATTCAGATGACTCTGGAGGAGAAAGTGAGGCTGTTGACCTTGCCCAGCCTTGGCTCACTCAAATCAAAGTTAACTGCAAATCACGTCATCATTTTCCTGATGCCATGGTCCTCTTTGAAAATGAAGGACAAACACAAAAACAACATTCACAGAAGAAACAAACTATAGGCAGAGCTACTTAATCTCAGTTGCCCTGCTTTCCTTACCCTGAATTATACATATGGGTTTCACTGTTTAGGAAATTCTAGTTCTAATTTAGGAAATTCTAGTTTTCTTAGCATCTCATTGACAAAATGTTTTTCTTTCAGGTACCTTGGGTCTCACAATGGATATTAAATTATACTTAATCATCAATTGAGCTTATATAATATATAATTTTCCTAAAATGAAGCAATGCAACAGGTGGAATTGAATATGATAATATCACAGATCTAGAACCAGAAGGAGTTTAAGAGGTTATCTGATCTGATCTCATTTTTTAGCAAAAAAAACTGAAGCCCAGAGTCAATGTTCTTTCCATGTTTGTTCGCTCCCTCCAGAACTAGAGAAATGATAATCAGATTGTACCCTTTCCTGGTAAGAATGCATTTGAAGCTTTATGTTTAGTTCTGGGTGCTATGTTTTTTAAAGAGAATATTTGAAGGAACATAGTAATTCTCTTCAGTATTGAGGGGCTGCCCCACGAGTAGGCAATTATACTTGCTCTTCCTAGCCTTAGAGGGTAGAAGCAATGGTTGCAAGTTGCAAAAACAAGTGAAAAACAAACCACTTAGGACTGGATGTAGGAAAACATTCCACAAAATTAGAGATGCTTAAAAGTAAAATAAGATTGCCTTTAAGGTAATAGATTCCTTCCTCATTCAGGATCTTCAACATAGGACTAATAACAGCTTATCAAATAAATCAATTGTTTTTTAGGGTTTTTTTTAGTAGAGTATTAACTAAAGAACTCCTGAGGATCCCATTTCAACTTTGAGATTGTGTTATAGAGGAATCTGTTCCAGAAGCATCCTACCAATTTCTGATGAACTACAAAGCAGAACAGGGTATGGAGTGAGGGAACAGAAATTAGATATTTTACCAACTACTTTCTTCACATATCTTTTCTAATTTTAACTTCTTACCCACCCATTATTTTCCTTTTAATTAAAAAAGATAAAACTTTTTTACAATAAGAGATAGGCTAATGAATCAAAACAAACAATATACAAATAAAAAAGAAAAAAAAATTCCACATCCAGGGAGCAAAAAGTTAAAGTGACAGGTTAAAAAAAATTAAAGAGAGGCAGAGTCAAGATGGTGGAGTAACAGCAAGGACTTTCTAGAACACTTCTGCAAAATACCTATAAAAATTGCTTCTAAACAAATACTGGAGCTGGAGAACCCACAGTGAAGCGAACCTCCAGCCCAAGACAGTCTGGAAGGTCACGAGGAAATGTCTATCATGCCATGCTGGGAGCAGAGCTCCCTCCAGTGTGGGCCTTGAGTGAACAGAGGGGAACTGAGCAGACTTTGGGGAAACTGAATCTCTAGCACTTGTGGCAGTACCCAGGCTTCATGACTCCAAAAGCCAGTAGAAGCAGTGCAGGAAAGTGGAGTGGTCCAGGGTAGCTGATGGGGGAGGGGGTGGAAGAACCATTGGCAGCCACAGGACAGCGGAGGCAGAGACTGCAGCTTCTTCTGGAGCTCTAGGCCCACAGATTGTGAGGGGTTCAATAAGTTGACAGTACACCCCCCACCCCCGCTGGAAGGAGAGAACTACCATGACAAAGAGCTCAAAACTCAAGTAAATGGCTAGGGAAATGAGCAAAAACCAGAAAAAGAATCACACTATAGAATCTACTTTGGTGACAAGGAAGACTAAAATATTAAAACAGAAGACAACAAAGTCAAAACTCCTCCATACAAAAGCTCCAAGAGAAATAAGAATTGGTTTCAGACTATGGAAAAGCTCAAAAAGAATTTTGAAAAATCAAGTAAGAGAAGCGGAGAAAAATTGTGAAAAGAAATGAGAGTGGTGCAATATGAAAAATCAGTCAACTGCTTGCTAAAGGAGACCCAAAAAATGTTGAAGATAATAACACTTTAAAAAATAGACTAATCCAAATGACAAAAGAGATCCAAAAATCCAGTGCATAGAAGAATTCCTTACAAAGCAGAATTGACCAGATGTAAAAGGAGATCCAAAAGTTCCATGAAGAAAATAATTCCTTAAAGATTAGAATGGTGCAGAGGGAAGCTAATGATATTATGAAAAATCAAGAAATTATAAAGCAAAATGAAAGTAATGAAATATCAGACAATGTAAAATATCTCACTGGAAAAACAACTGACCTAGAAAATGGATCAAGAGACAATTTAAAAATTATGGCTCTACCTGAAAAAAAAAGAACCTGGGCATCATCTTTCATGAAATTAGCAAGGAAAACTGCCCTGATATTCTAGAACCAGAGGGCATAATAAATATTGAAAAAATTCACCTATCACCTCCTGAAAGAGATCCAAAAAGAAAAACTCCTAAGAATAATGTAGCCAAATTTCAGAGTTCCCAGGTCAAGGAGAAAATATTGCAAGCAGTCAGAAAGAAAAAAATAAAGTATTGCGGAAATACAATCACAATAACACAAGATCTAGCAGCTTCTACATTAAGGGATTGAAGGATTTGGAATATGATAATCTACAAGTCAAAGGAGCTAGGATTAAAACCAAGAATCATCTATCCAGCAAAACTGAGTATAATACTTCAGGGGAAAAACTTATTATTCAATAAAATAGAGGACTTTCAAGCATTCTTGATGAAAAGACCAGAGCTGAATAGAAAATTTGACTTTCAAACACAAGGATCAAGAGAAGAGTGAAAAGGTAAACAAGAAAGATAAATCATAAAGGACTTACTAAATTTGAACTGTTTACATTCCTACATGGAAGGATCATATTTATAACTCTTTTAAGATTTTTCTCAGTATTTGGTTAGAAGGACTATATACTTATAGACAGAGAGCACAAGATCAGTTGAGTAAGAAGGGATGATATCCAAAACATAAAATTAGGGGGAATATATTGAGTGAAGAAAGGGAGACATAGAATGGGATAAATTATCTCTCATAAAGTAGGGAAGAAAAAGTTGTTTCAATGGAGGGAAAAAGGAGAGAGGTAAGAGTGAAAATGTGAGGCTTACTTTCATCATATTTAACTTAAGGAGGGACTAACATGCACACTCAATTTGGTATGAAAATCTATCTTACATTATAGGAAAGTAGGGGATGTGGGGATAAGTCGGGTATAGGAGGATAATAAAAAGGAGGAAAAAATGGGAGACAGTAATTATAAGGAAACACTTTTGCAGAGGGACAAGGTCTAAAGAGAGCATAGAATAAATAGGAAGCAGAATAGGATGTAGGGAAGTTAGTCTCACAACATGACTTTTCTGGAAGTCTTTTGCATAGCTACGCATGTTTAACCTATATTGAGTTGCTTGTCTTCTCAGTGGGAATGGGTGGGGAGGGAGGAAGGGAGAGAAGTTGGAACTCAAACTTTTAAAAACGAATGTTAAAAATTGTTTTTACATGCAATTGGAAAATAGGAAATACAGGTTATGGGGTGTAGAAATCTATCTTGCCCTATGAGAAAATAGAGGAAATGGCAATAAGAAAAGGGAGGGGTGTAATAGAAGGGAGGGCAGATTGGGAGAAATGGTAGTCATAATGCAGAGCGTCTTGGGGTGGGGGAAGGAATTGGAACTGGAATTGGAGAGGAAATTTGGAGCTCAAAATCTTGTGGAAATGAATGTTGAAAACTAAAAATGCACATTTTTTTAAATAAAAAATATTAAAGAGAAAAGATTGATTAATATTATATTTCAAGTGAAGAATAAGAACATTGGGGTAGTTTAAGCCTCTCTTATGGTACCCTGATTTCAAGAAAAAACTGTTTCATTGTTTGTTTTTTTGTTAAATTACGAAGTAAAGAAATATTACATGACTTTAATCAATATGTGATCTCCCTCTTGATGGAACTTTCTCCAAGTGTCTAGATAGCAATACATTCATGCCTTCTAGTGTCATGTTACTCTTATCCAAGACATCCATGAGTTTTCTAGTCAGGTGGGATACCTAAAAGGCTAGAGGCTTGGCAGGTCATGGTATCAATGGGATACCAAGTGAGCAACATGCAGTATTCTTATCTCTCACTTTTACTACATACCTAGTCCACATCTACTTGCAATCTTTGATAACTCATCATAATTATCTTTCTTTATGCTGTTTCTTATTTGTAAGTCATCACAAGTCACGTGCTTCAGTTTATTTAGATCCATCCTATAGATCTTTTTTTGCATCTGATCTAAGTATGATTTGGATTGCTCCAAGAAAATGGTGTTCATACAGCCATATGCAATAAATGGAAGAGTACTAGGTGCATATAGATTGAAGATGTCCTTGAAAATTTGAGAAGATAAAAAGCACACGATTTTGCAGACAATTTTCTTGAGCAAATAACATCTTCACAGTCATACAACTAAAAGAAATAGAGAATACCTGTTTGCACTGATTTAGAAACCATTTTAGTTTTCCCTTCAGATGAAGCATCCAGGGGAGGAGCCAAGATGTCAGTGTAGAAGGACCATTTCCTTCAAACTACCCCAATCTTCTCCTCCAAACAACTTTAAAACAATGAATTAATTCAAATTCTTCAGCAGCATAGCCAACAAAAGTTCAGGGACAGAGGTTTTTACAGTATAAGAAAACTCAGGATGTTGGAAAGAGAAGTCTTAGAGGATGGTCCACAGCACAGCTCAGTACAAACATAGCTAGCTTTGGGCCTTGGAGGCTGAGGTAGAGACAACAGGAACAACAGTAGCATCAAAAGTTCCAGAAGGCCTTACCACCCAGAGATAGTAAGGGAATTAGAAAATTGATCAGAAGGAGATTACAAGGAATGCCTGTGTAAACAATTGATACAGGAGACCACTTGGCAATAATTACATTGCCCATCATCTAGCTTTTGATCAATTCTGAAGTCAAAAGAGAGCAGGGTTCCTAGTTCTTTGACACAGTTTCAGGGTGGAAAGAGGAGCCCTAGAACTTGTTGTAGCAAGGGAGCAGGGGCCCTCCTGGGTCAGGACCAGAATGCATACCAGTAGAGCAATGGCCATATCTCTCACTATTCATACCACTTTGAACAACTGAAAATGTGCAGAACCCTGAACTAACTGTGAAAAAAAGCTGTGAAAAAGCAAAACAAACAAAAAGCAAAATTGAAGCTAGGGACAAACTCCTCATAAGTGAACAAAGCCCAACTACAAAATAATGTTCAAAGTCAAGAAATAGGCTGGACAAATGAGAAAACAATAACCAAAAAAATTAACATGATCATAAAAAGGTACTATGGTAATAGGTAAGCTCAAGACACAAACTCTGTACGTGATAATGAGGTCAAAATATCTACAAGTAAAACCTCAAAGAAAAATTCAGATCAGACAGTAAAACAACATTATAAAAATTAAAATATGAGCAGTGGAGGAAAATTTGGTAAATGAATAAGAGTAATGCAAGAAAATTATGAAAAGAAAAAAATATAGTTTGGCAAAAAAAGGCAGAAATATACCAAAGAAAAGAATTTCTAAAAAATAGGAATTAGACAACTAGAAGCTAATGATTTTGCGAGATGCTAAGAAACAATTAAACAAAATTAAAATAATTAAAGAGAAGATAAATATGAAATAACTGACCTGGAAAATAGAGGAGAGATAATTTAAAAATTTTTAGACTACCTGAAAATCAGGATAAAAAGGAGCAATCCATATTTCAAGAAACTATAAAGAGAAATTACTTTGATAATTTTGAATCAGTTGACAAAATAAAAGTTGAAAGAATTTACTGGTCACCTTTTAAAAGTGATCCCAAAACGAAAACTCCCAGGAATATTATAACCACATTTCAAAGCTCCCAAATGAAGCAGAAAATATTGAAAGCAGTCAGAAAGAAGTCATTCAAATATTATAGAGCCATAGTTAGCATCACACAAGATTTAGCAGCCTCTACGTAAGAGTGGAGGGCTTAGAACAGGGGTGAGGAACCTGCCACCTTGAGGCCATAGATTTTCCACCCCTGACTTAGAATATGTTATTCTGGAAGGCAAAGAAACTAGGAACAAAACCAAGAAGAACTTACGCAGCAAAACTGAGTATAATTTTTTCAGGGGTGGTGGTGGGGAATAAATATTTAGTGAATGAATTTCAAGCACTCCTGGTGAAAAAACCAGAGCCAAATAGAATTTTTTCTATCCAAACACTAGACTCAAGAGAAGAGTAAAAAGATAAGCATTGTCATGGTACTTCATGGACTACTGGATGAAGACATGGCATTGACTTTTCCGGAATGTCAGGCACCGTTGACCTTTGAGTCATGCTATAGTGCAATGAACATTAATCATGGATTCTTAACACTGGTATTTCACTTTTGGGCTTTGGAGTTGTGTAAATAAGTATATTTTAAACGCCTACTATCAGCCAATTATTGTTTGCAAGGAGTGAATGGGGAAATTAGAACAGGGTATCCCAAAAACCTTAGTGTAGTTTTAAGCTTTAGTAGCAATAAACACAGTAATGACGAGGATGATGACGATGAAGATAATTGAAATTTACAAAGCATTTACTATGTATTACTCCTCTGTGCTACTTATTGTTGCATTTGATCCTCACAAAAACCTTGAGAAGTAGATTAAACCTACATGATGAATTTGATGACATCATGTCCATCTAAAAATATATACAAACTACAAAGAGAGTACAATATAGTTTAAGAGACAGGGCCCCAGTAATTGAGGGGGTATGGGAATCAGGAAAGGTTTCACACAGGAGGTAATGATGCCTGTGCCATATCTTGAAGAAAGAGAGGGATCCTATGAGTCAGAATTACGGAGGGAGAGCATTTCTGATAGCCAGGGCAATGACACTGATACAAAAAATGAGAGGGAGACAGAAACAGAAATTGGGCTGGGATGGAAGTGTAAGGTTAGTCAAAGGTGTCAAAAAAAATACAAAGGAACAGGAAGACCAAGTCAAACCAGGAACCAACCCATATTGGTTTCTATTTTTTCTGATCTGAGTTCCCTATGGTACATTTGAAGTTATTCCTTTAATAAACTATTGCTTGAACATTAAGAGAGTTAGGAGCCAGAGTTTATTCTGACTTGCTATTACCTTCAAAACATCCAAATATATCTGTGTGCACATGATCCTCTTCACAAAAGAATAAAATAATAAATTCATAGAAAACCTGGTATGACACGTCGATAAAATCCCTAGTTCACCATGTCCTCCAGAAAAGTGTCCTTATCTTCCTAATGTATAACTTGCTGATGAAGTGATAAACTCTGTCTACAGTCAAGCCTTTATAATTTTTACTGATTAAAATTTCCTCATGGGATATTTTTCTAAAGATAGCATCCCTGTACCCTAAATTATATTGTCATATAATCAGTAGTAGTCTTTTACCCCTTACAAACTCCCTATCATTTAAAGGCAATTTCCTAATTTATTGTCTCTTGCATACTCGAGTTCATATTGGTCATACCCACTGGAAATATCAATGTTAGAAAAACTCCCTAATCTAGCTATTTAGGCTGATCAAAGCACAAAGAATCTCAGAATGGTCTGGGTTTGGAAAGGGTATATAATGCAAAAACAAAGTAATTCAAAGGATTTACAAATGATCAAAATCATAAAGCTTTTTAAGGGGAGAAAATAAAAAGTATTTGATTCAGTAGAGCAAAATATCACTTTAAAAATTCTCCTGCTTCAGAGCATCTCATATGTATGTGTATATATATATATATATATGTATGTATGTATGTATAAGTATAGGTATATATGTATAAATGTGTATATGTGTATATATGCATATGTAAGTATATATTAAGATAATATAAAAATTATTTGGTGGACACAATAAACAATAATTTTGTTCCAGATCATTTGATTGTCAGAATTAATAGAGCCATAAAGCAAGGGCTTACGTGTTAGTCACAGATTTTTTTTTTCAATTAACATGGATTACAAGTGCATAGTACAAATAGATGGGGGTTTCTTTAAAGAAGGTGACATCCATCAGATTCTTCTTTTTGTAAATGATATTGTATGAATGAAATAAGGCCTGCAATACTATAGAGCAAAGAAAAATACTTGGAAGGGAGTCATCCTTAATTTTTGTTGCCAGTAGTTTTCTTGAGAGGAAAGAAAATTAGAAGATATGGCTACTTTTTTCCCAAAAACAACATGATTTTAGTGAATTACATAAATATATCTGTAATTGTTCAGACTGTCATTTAATTATAAGAACATGAATATTATTTGTGTCCTAAATTGATTCTTCACCAAGATATGCAATCTTTTGGTGAATTAAATAAGAAACAGGTAGCACTGAGAAAACTGATTTATCAAAAACACAACAAAACAAAAAACACTTCCAAATTGAAAGGGAGTTCATAAATCATTTATATTTGAATCCATAATGGGTAAAAAAAAATCTACCTCACAAAGTATCTATCAAACAAGCAACCAGTATTTGCTTCAAAGCATTCAGTGAAAAGGAAGTTATCATTTCCTGAGAAAGTTCATTCCATTTTTGAGCAATTTTTAGGAAGTTAATCCTTGTATCAAGCCTAAATTTGCTTTTTTCCAACTTCATACTATTACTCCTACTCCTTCATCCTCTGGATTTTCTCAATTTATCAACATCCTTCCCAAAACAATGGAAACCCAAATAGAAGAATATACTCCAGATGAGGTCTGACTAAGGCAGAATAAAAGGGGACTGGAATCTCCTTATTCTGTTTCACAGACAAAAATATGAAATGATTAGGGTAAAACACATTTGAAATAATTGGAAGTCAAATGAAAAAATAGTTTACCCACTAATTGGTTATGCTAAGATAAATAAGAAAATATGGTCAGACATCACTCTGTGTTGTCTATTTAGCTATGAGAGAAAATTCCTTCATCATTTTGATTAGATTTTAGTACACCCATTTCATTGTTGCAATTTTGGATTTTTTTCCTAAGGGTTACTTTTGATTTGTAAGGCTTTCAAAAACACTTGTCCTTTTCTTTTCATAACAAGTTTTACTCGTATTTTTTTATTTGAATGTTGATTTTTTAAAAAATACTCTAAGCTTGAAATTAAAAAAAATTAACTCCTACACAATCAGTGTCACAGAAACTATGTAAGTTTCACTTCTGTCCTAACTCACCCAAGCACCTTGCTTTATTTAACAGAAGCAAAGCTGTCTCCCTAAATCATCAGAACCTTTTGCTATAAAATAAAATGTCCGTTTACACAGTAACAACCTCAAATTAATCCTCACATTTGCAGCTCTAATCATGCTTTCTCTAATGCGTACAGATCATTATCTGCATGGCAAGGGACAAGGAGCCTGAGAGCATCAAGGCTTGTGATTTTGGTAGCCTTCTGAAATTGTACGTTACAATAAGATGATAAAAAAAATTTACTGAAGTTACTGTGGAAGAGTTTTCTTCTAAACTAGTCAACAGAGGATATGAAAGATGATCTGTAACACAGGCTGAATCATATTACAGGAACATGATAATTAAGCTGATAATGGATTAGGTGCTTTACTTAGGGAAAAAAATTGCTATAGGATTATTTATGTCCTGGTCATGCCCCTGTTAGTCTATCTGGAAGCAGATGATGTGGGAGAGGGTAAGCACAGATGGAAAGCGATTATGTTTTAAAGCTATAACCCTGGAACAATGACTTTTTTTTGCATAATCAGTATATGTTAAAGAATAATCAGATTGTGGATAATGGTTTTACCAAAAATCAATTAAGTTGATATCCTTCTAGTTTCTTCATTACATTCACAGCACATCTAAGATGAACTTATTATGTGGAAATATGTGGCTAAGAGACTGATGCTATTATTTACTTGCCTTCTGCTTATATCAAATTCCAAGTCAAAGTAAAATTAGAAACAAATACTGTGTTTCTTGCAAAAGCTGGAGTGTCAAGACTAATTACAGCTTTTTGTATTCTATGGGCACCTTTCTTCCTCTCTTGCCTCAGAGTTCTGGGAAAAATCACACTGAGGGTAATGGCTTTAGAGGTTTTGCTTTTGGATGAGGAATGAGTGCAATGTTTCATTCTTTTCAGCGTGTCTATGTGCACATGTGCCCATTCATCTCTCCCCCTCTTACAGAAGCCATCCATATCAATCAATCAACAAGTACGTATTAAGTATTTATGTGGCAGGCACTGGGGATAAAAATACAATGAAAGAAACAACCTTTATTCTCCTATCACCTGCCTATTGCTCTGGTTGTTCCATCAAATCCCAAATCACAGCTGGAATAGACTGAGATCATCAACTGGACATCATTCATTGAAGACTGAGCCACTACTTTTACAGGTTTGCCAATAGAAATAAATTTTCCACCCATGTTAATTGCACTTACATTAACTAGGGTAAAAGGTTTTATGTTTTGAGTGAAGTATTTGACAACAGAAATAATGGTGACTGACTCAGTTATGCACAAATCCAATGATACAATCAGTAGTTATCTAGAAAAAGAAATACCATAAACTTCAAAGCAATTATTTAAGTATAATTTTTATGAATATAATTATTTGTAACTTGGCAAAAGTTTCATGGATTAGTTTAAGGTTAACCTAGAATACTGTTTCGAAAAGGGGAGGCATAGAAAAAATACATTGTCATTTTGTTTAAATGAAGAGATCTTTTGGCAAAATATTGATATGTTGGTGACACTGAATTAATTTTCCATCTATATATAATGTTTTTTTCTAAATGTATTTTTTCCATTCTTAAAGTTACAGCTTTAAATTCTTAAAGATTTAAGCAGGCTTCTGTGTAATTATTATGTGGAAGTCTTTAATTCTTGGACTGGCACCTGTCTGAAGAAAGGTTACTTTCTTGCTTACTTCAGTAGGAGCATATTGATGACAATAGAGAAGGAGCAAGAGGGAGAAAATGAACTGTTTATATGAGTCCAAATACACTGCTGAAAAGCGAAAATGTAAATTTCCTGGTAGTTTTGCATACAAAATTTTAAACAGCAAGCATTTTTCAGCAGACTTGATAACAAATCTATTAAACTATTAAAATACAAATGAAAAGCATAAGGTATTAAAGCCTCTGAATGGGCATAAGTAATCTATAGTCAGTGGGGAAAGTTACAGACCAAAAAAATAGGTTTCTATAACAGTTCTGCTAGTTAATATAGTATGGTTTTTCTTTACAAAGTATCAGGGATTGGACTAGGTCAAGGGTACTTAAGTTGGGATGGGGTCTTTGAATACATTTCAGAGGATCTCTGAACTTGTATGGGGAAAAATGAATATACTTTGTTTCCTTCATAATTATATGTATTGTGGAAAGAAAGAAAAAAAGGAAGAAAGAGAGAAAGAAAGAAAGAGAAAGAAAAATAGAAAGAGAGAAAGAAAATAAGAAAGAAAGAAAATAAGAAAGAAAGAAAGAAAAAAGAAAGGTCAATGAAAGAATGAATTAAAAAAAGAAAGAGAAAAATAGGAAGGCAGGAATCTAGGCAGTGAATCCCAAGTTAACTGGGGAGCTTGTAGCCATCACAATTTACCTTCCTTTGGAGAGAAGTGAGGACCTGGAAAGACCTTGGCCTAAAAGCACCAGGGCCTCCCATTGCATCCTGGGCTATCTTCAGTCCTCCTGATGAGTATCAGACCACTGGATCCAGATGGCTCTGGAGGAGAAAGTAAGGCTGGTGACCTTGCACAGTCCTCCCTCACCCAAATCAAAGTGAGCTGCAATTTATGTCATCATCCTTTTCCTTATGTCATGGTCCTCTTCGAAAACAAAGGACAAACACAACATCTGTACTGTATTTTATGAATTTAAACATGCTTCTGAAAAAGTGCCCATTGGTTTTACCCAGTTGCGAAATGGTCCATGATATTAAATATATATTAAAACCCCTGGACTACAGAATGCCCCGAGTTTGAACAATCTATGCATTGAGAAATAATAGCTGATGATCTCCCCATCATCTAAAAATGGAGCAATAAAGAAATAAGAAAGGAAAAATGAGGAAAGTACTTCATGGCCAACCATCAGGATTATTGCTGAATCATCAGTCAAGTGGGCACAGATAAAGTTAAAATAGTCTATCCATTTTTCCTCTCTTTTTCCCTTTCATATATCCCTGGGTTGCAAATATTTTTCTGTGCATCCAAACATCTCTAAAGCTTTTTCTGTGCATTTAATCATCTGCCAAAGTCTTTTATTCCTATTAAACATTGGCTGCTTTTTGATACAGAAAGCTAATCTTTCTGAGTACATGATGTGTGAGAGTCAAGGTGATTGGATGACACACTCCAGGAATGAAAACTAACCTGTAAGTATAATTGACTTCAGTTAATTAAATTGGGCCATATGAAGTCAATTATATTCCTTCAGGTAAATAAAGGAATGCCTGTACTGTGTATTATCAGGGTAGGAGAAAAAAGTTTTAGATATTTTCTTAAAAGAATATGAGCCTTGAGAGGAAAAAAACCAGTTTTCTTCCATTGATTCAGTCCAAAGAAAAGGCTTTTCTTTTATTCTAGCAGTGAAATTAGAGACAAGAAAAGGAGCAGGATCACTTGATAAAAGGGATTGTTTTCTGGAATAAAAAGCTTCAAGAAAAATGGTTAAAACCTTGATACAAACAGAGGTAATGATATACGAATCTCATCATATATAGAGGAATAATAAATTACAATGTCTTGTGAGAAAGTTATATGGCTGTAATAGTCATTTAATAGGAGAATGTGTTTGAAAATATAGCCTGGAAAGAGTTAAAGCACACAGAAGTGGGAGAGAGAGAGAGAGAGAGAGAGAGAGAGAGAGAGAGAGAGAGAGAGAGAGAGAGAAGGATGAACAAGGAGAAAAGTAGGAGGGAGGGGAATATAGTAATCAAAACTATGAAAAAATACAGAAAACTTATCTGATAAAGACCTCATTTCTCAAGTTAGGTCTGTTTTCCAAAGAGATTAAAAAAAGGAAAAGAACTTATAAGTGCACAAATACTTATATCATTTCCTCCCTATTATAAGGATACAAAGATAAAAATCAATTCCCCTATATTCTGTCAGGAAAACAGAAAACACAAAGAAGTTTATATGAAATAAATGCAAAGTAATTTTTTGTGGAGGTAGAGGGAAATGTGTATCAGATGTTTCCTCTACTATAGGACAAACTGGAGTATAGAATAAACTAAAGACTGGCTGGTGGGGAAAGGCAATATTGAAACAGAGAAGAAAAATCAAATAAAAAAATATCTATTGGGTCTTCTATGCACAAAGTGCAATACAAGGTGACAAAGTCAAACTTTACTTACTCCATAATTTTTCATGAGTGCTCTTGATAATTGTTAATAAGCACCATCAGAATAAGCTTCCAGTTACTGTTTAAGTAATAGATTTAAGAGGAATTTTCCATTATGTTTTTAAGGATGAGTTTGACTCAGACCAGTAGCCTCTTAGTTCAGATTAAATATTGGGTTAAAATTCCTCACTTACAGGTTTTTCAACAGCTAATAAAAGGAGGTTCACTTAGTCATAGCACAGGAAAAAATATTCAGTAGCATTTTGCATTAGTAGACAAGATTTTCATTGCTTCCTTATGGAAATGCATCTGGTCATCAGTTACTATATTTTTTATATTTTGCATTATTATATTTTAGACAAATTATGAAAAAAAAACTACCTTAACCCTTGGAGGTAGGAAGAGGAAAGAAGGAGAGAACTCTGCGAGATAGTGATTCTATCACATATGTCCGAATGAAGTTTTGAAAGTATATTCTTTAAAAATTATGAGAGCATTGATAGAATTCAACTTATTCAGAGTTACATTTTGTTTGCAAAAATAAATAAATAAAGAGTGAATTAAGTTAAAAATACTTATAGCAGTTCTTTTAGTGGCAAAGAATTAGGAATTGAGGTGATGCCTATCAACTGGGGAATGACTGAACAGATTGTTGTATATAATTGGGATGGATTACTCTTGTGTTACAAGAAATGACAAGTACAATGCTCTCAGAAAAGCCTGGAAAGACTTACATGAATGGATGCAAAGTGAAATGAGCAGAACCAGGAGAACACTGCACACAGTGAGAACAATATTGTACATTGAACAACTGTGAATGATTTAGTTGTTCTGAAGAATAGAATGATCCAAGACAATTCCAAAGGACTTATGATAAAAAATATTATCCATCTCCAACAAAAGAACTGATGGAGTCTTTATGCAGATTGAAGCATATTTGGGGGGGTGTTATTTTTTACCACATAACTAACAGGGAAATGTATTTTTCGTGACTGTACATGTGTAAACTATGTCAAATTGCTTGCCTTCTCGATGAGGTGTTATGGGGAGGGAGAGGAATAATTTGAAACCTGAAGGATTATATATGCTATTGTCTCAGTGGATAGAGCACTGTGGCTGGAACCAGGAAGACTGAGCTCAAATTAGGCTTCAGACACCAAACTGTGTGACTACAGGAAAGTCTGTTAACCTCTGTTTGCCTTAATCCACTTGAGAAGGAAATAGCAAAGCATTCTAGTATCTTTGCCAAGAAAATCCCATCAATGTTGTAGTTCAAGGGAACATGAAAAATCTGACACAACCAAACAATAACAAAATATGTACATATATACACATGTGTATGTGTATAATTGACATTAAATATATTTGTTTTAATAATAGTTTTCTTTTTTTCAGATCACTTCTAATTGGCTTCAATTAGTGTTTGTATATGGGTTATCTCACCTCTCATCTCTAGCCCTATCTTCTCTCTTGAGTTCCAAACAAATTCCATTTCTAATGACCACCATACATTGCAAAGTAGATATCCAACTGGCACATCAGACCAAGCACAATCCAATAAACAGAAACCCATTACCTTTCCATTTCAACCTTTTTTTTCTGATGAAATTGCTATACACCTAGGCACTGAGACTGGAAACTTTGGTCATTTTTTATTCTCTCCTCTCTTTCACTCATAGAAATCCATCAGTCATTGAACCCATTCTACCTCACCAATTTTTGATATATTTTATTGCCCTTTGCATTCTTGCTACTATGATAGTTCAGACCCTCACTCTCTTGTTTAGGGGGTGTTGAAATGTCTTCAAAACTACTCCTCCAACCTTCATCTGCCATTCTCCTTTGACCAACACCACACATTAATACTATATCACTGCTAATGTCACTTTTATTTAAAGTGACTGCTGGAATTCATTTATTCCCCTCTCCTACTAATTCCATATCTTCTCACACCTTAGCCTTGTTTAATTATTTCATTTGCCCAGAATTTCTTTCCCTGAATTGGAGCTATAAGTTGGTACCTATTCTTTAAGTTTGTGTTCAAATGCTATTTGTTCAGCAAAGCTTTCCCTCCTTTCTCCCTCTTGAGACCCTCTTCAGAACTTCTTTTGCTGACTTATCATAAAGCTTCCCTCCATGCTTTGGGGCATTCTCACCCTGAAATATCAAATTGCCACCTTCACAACCTGGAAAGTCCCTTCAAGACTTTACAACTTCTCTCATTGGGGTCTCCATATTGCGGAGGAGCCCAAGCCATCCTTCATGACTTCCAGATTTGAAAACCATTCTTCTGCCTTCACATACTCCCTCCCTTTTGCATGTTGCCTTCTGCCATTGACTTACAGGCAAGAATTGCCTTTCTTTTTACTGCATGTATTTGTATTTGCAGCACTTAGCACAGTGTCACACAGTAGGTACTTGATAAATGCTTGTTGATTGACTGAAACACCTAGCCCACATGAAATAAGTGTTAATTGGATGGAATTGAGTTGAGTTGAATTAACACTCCTCTCACTCTTACAAAAAAAGTATTCCCAAAGTAGGATCATAAATAATGAATATTCATTACTAAAATGTTTTATACATTGTGCAGTGGAAGGACCACTGATTCAAGAGACAGGAGATATGAGTTTGAGGCCTGACTCTGAAATATCTTACCCGGGTGCCCCTTGTCAAGATACTTCATTCTCAAAGCTTCATTTTCTGTACATGGATATCAGAGACACCTTGTCAGTTGGTTATAAGAAAAACATTTTATAGACTTAAAGTTCTACATAATGATGATATTGCATTAAAATTTGCAGGTCACTTTACATGGAGTCATGCTAACTCACATTTATTTATATACTGCCTTAAAATTTGCAAGGTATTTTACATTCATGATCTCATTTTACCCTTACAACTCCCCCCTTTAATTAGAACACACACACACACACACACACACACACACACACACACTATCTCCTTTATATTCAGGTGAGAATGAGTCTGGAAAGAATTAGACTTACCTAAGATCATTCCTCTATTTAGTTTTAGAAGCAGAAACTAAACTCAGGTGTTCCTGACTTTAGGAATGAGAGCTATTAATATAATTATTTTCTTTCCTTTAAAAACAACCTACTTTTAAATGCCTCCTGATAGCCTGCTAGGGAACGATATGAACCTATCACTTCCTGGAGAGCATCCGTTTGATAAAGCTTTAAGCTGACAGGAAGTGGTAAATGAGGTTTGTCATCTCATCAACTGTTCATGCTTGTCAATTTAAAATTATTTGCTCTCTATTTGATCCCTTTCAGTCTTGATTCTGAAATACATCCATGTGCAACACTCATTGTAATTGCTAATCATGTCATTGAAGCAAGCCCTACAATAAAACTTCTGAATAGTAGGACTCTGATATTTCATTTTATTTAAGCATCATAAGATTTCATATTTGTGAAGAATGCTTTTGATTTGGTAAAAATTCCTATGGCCATTTATTTAACAAACTCAGCAGATTGAAATTGCATATAACAGAAATAAATCTGTACTTCCTTCCCAGGATATCTGCCCATGTCTACATTTGTTTTTAAAACATAAAATATTGTCCCTTACACAAGATACAGGCAAATGTGTCAAAACTTAGTCTTTTTTTAAACAAGTATGAAATAATCACTACTGTTCAATATTGATGATTTAGCTTTATATTGCAAAGTCTGGACAGCAAACAAGTCATCATAAGCTAAAGACATATCCAACCATTATCTCTTTGAGGGTGGGGGCAAACTGTCTGAACAAATTATCTCCTTACCATTTCCTCACCATCAAGGGAACCATGAATATAATACACTCATCCTTCTTCCTCTGTAACTTCATTGCCAACAGATAAAATAAATCCACTTCTGTCAGTATCACAATCTTGTTTTCATATATGCACATCTTCAATACCATCCTTTACCACTTGTATTCTGTTTTCAATGTTTTGACCTCAGGAAATTTCTCCCTCTCTTCAATAGGTAATAAAACTTTCAAATGATCATAACTATGACTGATAAACATAACAGTCATGTAGATTTGAGCTTAAATTAAGGAAAAGGAAGACCATGTCTTGAAAAGTTTGACAATTTACAATGAGTGTTGTCAAGGGGATATCGACAATATCTAAATATCTCCTTCATAATTTTATATTTTCTGAACTACCAGTCAACTGTTTTTTATTTATTTTTAATATTTTCCTCTTTTGTTCAAATTCTATTGTAATAACCACATTAGTTCCTATACTTATTTTTTTTTGAAAAAATTAAAACTGGATTTCCTTAATTCACCTAGACTGAAAATGCAGTGGCTACTTAAGCACCCTGCCCCACTATTGATCTGACTCACCATATTTATAACCTGGGCAAGTTTATTTCCCCCTTAGACAGCCTGATGACCTTCTGGTCTCCAGGGCTCACTATATTGATGTTAGATTAGAGTGGATCCTTGGTCAGCTTTAGCCTTACCTCAGTTCTGAAACCTGAGCTAGAAAGATTCATTAGCCTCTATTCTACCTCTTCTAGGAGCAGAGAATATAAGTTTACAACCCCAGTATATTTATCACATGTCCAGAGTAATCTACCTAATTTGATATTTTGACCTGTGTACATATAAGCTTCCTGCAATAGAGAATGGCAACCCCATACAATTCTTTCATCCTCTGTAGTGGTTAGTCATATATTTCCAAAAATCTTCCAAAACAGATAGAGCTCACAAGCTAGAAGTTTTCCTCTGCTTCTTTTAATAACGTGGGATAACAAAGAAGCCCTTAAGTCATGTCTTATTCTTGATATGTTAATAAATCTCATTGATAACTTTTCATGATACTTTGTATGTAGTAGCACTGGCACTACTTAAGGCTACTTCCTCAAATCCTATAGGCACTTTCAAGTTGGCATCCTCAGAGGGTTGACTCACTATGTCAACAGTATTCTAGGGGAAATCCTGAGGAATCTAGCTTCTAGTTTTGCTGCTCATAAACTCACCAGTGGCTTATTTCCCTTTGATAATAGGTGTTACAATTTCAAAGTACATTAACAAAGGTGATATAGTTTAAAAAGTTGAGGCAAATAGATCCTTTCAAACTTGGGGTACATTCTCTTCTTAAACATAAAAAGTTCCTGCCACTGGAAGTCTCCTTTACTTTTGGGGGAATCCTCACCAAGATCCTTAAAGCGTAGCTTCCTGCTATCTTGTTACTATTGATATCTTTCTAGTACGTATAGTCAGAATTCTCTCTGCTACAAATATTCTCACTCCCTAAACTTACCTCCTTCATCAAGTGGTTATCCTCTTTTATCTATCTATTCCAATCTATGTTTGACTTTATATCTGTTTCTGTTCAAAATTGGGTATGTTTATTTCCTATTGGCCCAGGTTCTTCAGTGATATTATTAATGGACATGCAAGAAAGAGAGAAAATCTCTTCTACAATGGTACCCTTTCAGCGACTGGGCTTTAATTTAAATCCTCAGTTCTGAAATTAAATCTATTGATAACTATATAAAAGAATGCTTCAAATTACAAATAATAAGAGAAATGAAAATTAAAAATCTCAGAGGCCTTACCTTGCTTATACCTATCAAATTGGTGAAGATGACAAATGATGGATATAGTCAATGTTTGAGTGATTGGGAAAAGATAGCCACTGTTTATTGAACAACAAATTGGACTAGTCATTCTGGAATGCGATTTAGAATTATGTAAAGTAATTGACTTGGAATTCTATTGACTGACTATTACAAAAGATGGCTTTCTGAGTATGTGGGAAGGGATATATTTGGCAATAGATATCAAAAGATATTTTTTAAAAAAATTAAAGACCAGATGCTAAGATTAATATGAAAATTCTAGTTATAACATACAAATTGAAACAAATCTGAATTAAAATTTCAATCTAACAGTTCTGTAGTGGTTTTGCAATGCTTCTTGAAAGAACTAGTGATGAATGTCAGTTCAAAAACAAAAGATGTATAAAAAGCACTAATTATCTTAAGTGAATATTTTATGGAAGAGAATATTAAGTATTTAAGAACTTAAACTTTTAGAACATTGTAAAATTCATATCATCTCAAAATAAATTAAAAAAACACTTCTCAGTTATCATTTGAAAGTAAAAACAATCCCACAAAGCCCTCAAAATTATTAGAATCAACTTTATGGCTAAAACCATTTAACGAGAAAAAAAATATCCAGACTTTCAAAATTGTGTCATATTGGACAATACCATCTAACATATTGCTGGTGGAAGGAGGCCATCAGCACTGACACTGGATGTCCATTAGAAATTCAACGTATAGATCCTGCAAACAGAGTCTAATCCCACTGGGGCATTTGAGCCACTGCCTTACACATGGATATTAAAATCTTCCTTACATTTTCACTTACATTTGCATATGGCTTATAACGATTTCTGAAGCCCCTTTAATTAAAACTACTAACAACAAACTGGACACCAAGTTTATACTGCCTAGAGCATCTTTATATGAAGTCTTGCCACAAAGAGAAATAAATGATAATTCCCTGAAAGACAGGGAAATGAGGCATATACAGTGCTTTTCTTACTTGTCAAATTTGTAATAATTTGTTTCATTATTCATTTATTGTTGCCCATCTCTGTTATTTCTTTGCTGTGTGGGGATCCTAATAAACTAACTCACTATTACCAATGTAAATTACTAATTGTCCTTTAGCTTATAAATTTTTTGCTAAAGGGAGAAATAAAGAAATTTGACTCCATAGTATATGCTTCTAGGGCTTCTTCGAAATAAGACTTTAACTTGGATCTTGTTGACTCTAAGACTTATTCAACCACAGGATACTACATTCCAGCAAGAAAATTTAAGAACTTATATGGGGATGTTATCGTCAAACATAACGTATAAGCAGTCACAAGTTATGAATATAAAATCACAGCACAGAAAGGAAAACAGAACAAATTTCTCTGGATGATAGAACTGAACTTTTCTATATTCATATCAGTCCTTTAAAATGACTTGGGAGACTTTCTTGGGAGGAAGAGGTCACTAAAAGCAGTATGACTTGCCCTTTGAAATTCATCTCAAAAGAAATCAATATTGATTTTCCCAGTGACCATTGGAAGAACAAAACTAAATCTTTTCCAAAAAGGTCCAAAAAATGATTTGACACCATAGAGCCATTGCACTATTCAAACCCATTCCAATCTTGAAATGCAGGGGGTGGGAAGAAAGGAAAGGGACATAGGGAAATGTCTTCAAACTCTGAGGATTAGTGAAGAATTTGCAATACATCTGGAACAAATAATTGACTATTAGTTCAGATATTCAGTGCAATGACCAGGATTATTAGTGGAATAACAAAAACATGTAAAATGTAATGAACTGAATAAATGAAAAAAGTATTGTGTTCTCTCACTGTTCACTGAGCAAACATCAAGTACCTGTCCATATGTAAATAGCAACAAATTGAAATCACAAGAAACTCAGGTAAAGGGACATTTTTAAACAACTATGAATTGGACAGAATCGACTACAATTTAAATAAATCACTTAAAAATCAACTTATTCAGGGGGTTGGAGCCAAGATGGCGGAGTAGAAAGACTTGCATATGCTAGCTCCAAACCCACAGCCCATAATTATCTGTAAAAAAAACTCCCAACAAATTCTGGAACAGTAGAAGCTGCGCAGCAACACAGGGAAGGAGATTTCCATTCCAGAAAACCCTGAAAAACTAATCCCAAAGGTCCATTGCGTACCAGACGGGAGTGGAACCCAGCCCTGCCCTGGCCGTGCGGCATCGAGAGGACCAGATATGAGCAGGCTTCAGGGACAGAATCTCTAGTGGCCACAAAGGTCCCTCCACCCACAGACGCACTGGTCAGTGAGAGAGATGTCTGGATGGACTGAGAGGGGAGTGAGGTGTCTCCATGACTTGGGCCCCCTCAGCAGGCAGCAGCAGAGAAGTCCTCAGTGGGTGGCCAGAGGCTCCTGAAGCAGGCAGGAGTTCCATTATGGAACGTCTCTGCATAAACCCCCTGAGGGAACTGAGGCTGAGAGGTGGCCCTGCCCCGACCTGAGCACCAGAACTTAAACTCCCATTGACTAGCAGCCAAGCCTGCTGCCAAAAGCCCTGAGGCTGGGGAGCAGCATTTGAATCTCAGACCTCAAGCAATAGCTGGGCTGTGGACCTAGGCCGGGGGTTGAGAGGACTCTCAGAAGTCAAGTAACTGGCTGGGAAAATGCCCAGAAAAGGGAAAAAAAATAAGACCATAGAAGGTTATTTCCTTGGGGA
>CM053773.1:35885618-35939386 GCA_028658325.1 Potorous gilbertii
AAAAATTATGGGACTACCTGAAAGCCATGATCAAAAAAAAAGAGCCTAGACATCATCCTTCATGAAATTATCAAGAAAAGCTGGGCTGATATTCTAGAACAAGAGGGCAAAATAAGTATCCAAAGAATCCGTCGATTACCACCTGAAAGATCCAAAAAGAGAAATTCCTAGGAACATTGTGGCCAAATTCCAGAGTTCCCAGGTCAAGGAGAAAATATTGCAAGCTGCTAGAAAGAAACAATTCCAGTATTGTGGAAATACAATCAGGATAACACAAGATCTAGCAGCTTCTACATTAAGGGATCAAAGGGCATGGAATAGGATATTCCAGAAGTCAAAGGAACTAGGTCTAAAACCAAGAATCACCTACCCAGCAAAACTCAGTATAATACTTCAGGGGAAAAACTGGTCTTTCATTGAAATACAGGACTTTCAAGCATTCTTGATGAAAAGACCAGAGCTGAAAAGAAAATTTGACTTTCAAACACAAGAATGAGAAGAAGCATGAAAAAGTAAACAGCAAAGAGAAGTCATAAGGGACTTACCAAAGTTGAACTGTTTACATTCCTGTATAGAAAGACGATATTTGTAACTCCTGAAATTTTTCAATGTCTAGGTAGTTGGTGGGATTACACACACACATATACACACACAAGCACACACACATGTACACGTGTCCATGTGCACACAAACATGTACACATGTGCACGTGCACACACACATACACACATGCATGCACACACAGAGACAGAGAGCACAGAGTGAATTTAATAGGATGGGATCATATCTTAAAAGAAATCAAGGTAAACAGTGAGAGAGAAATGCAGTGGGAGGAGAGAGGGTGAATTGGAATGGGGTAAATTATCTCTCATAGAAGAGGCAAGCAGGAGACTTTGTAGTGGAGGGAAAAAGAGGAGAGTTGAGAAAAAAAAACATGAAGTTTACTCTCATGACATTCGACTAAAGGAAGGAATAAAATGCACACTCATTTTGGTATGGAAACATATCTTACAATACAGGAAAGTGGGGGAGAAGGAGATAAGCACATTGTGGGGGATGATGGATGGGAGGGCAATGGGAGAAATTTGAAGCCAGCCCTCTTGGGGAGGGACAGGATCAAAAGAGAGAATAGAAACAATGAGGGGCAGGATATGATGGAGGGAAATATAGTTAGTCTTACACAACATGACTATTATGGAAGTCATTTGCAAAACTACACAGATATGGCCTATATTGAATTGCCTGCCTTCCCAAACAGAATGTGTGGGGAGGGAGGGATGGGGAGAAGTTGGAACTCAAAGTTTTAGGAACAACTACTGAGTATTGTTCTTGCTACTAGGAAATAAGAAATACAGGTAATGGAGAATAGAAAATTATCTGGCCCTACAGGACAAAAGAGAAGATGGGGACAAGAGAAGGGAGGGATGATAGAAGAGAGGGCAAATTGATGATAGGGGAAATTTGAATGCTCAGTGTATTAGCATGGGGGGAGGGGGCAAATTGGGAGAAAATTTTAGAACCCAAAATTTTGTGAAAATGAATGTAAAATGTTAAATAAATAAATTTATATTAAAAATAATCAACTTAATCTTAAAATGTGTACAATTGGGGTGAGATTTTAAAGAAAGCAAATATTTTGCTCTTTCAGTAACAGACAAAACAAATAAATGCATATCACCTTTTTCTTTCTATACCTAGACTACGTGATCACAAATCTTAAAAATTCAAGGCTTGAGCCTAAAAGATGCGCACAGATACCAAACTGCTATCCAGAAGGATAAGATGCCATTATCCTAGGCTTCCTGCAAAGTCTTCTTTTCTTTTAGCTCTATTAGCCTTTTAACAGCTGGCCATTCAGTCAATCAAGAAATTATTAGTAGCCTACTAGTGTGTGATAGGCAGTGTGCTAATAGCTTGTGATATAAAGACAAAAAAGAAATGTTTTCTGCCTTCAACAACCTCACATTCTATGGAGGTAGACAACATGCATACAGAGAGAGTAGAAGAGTAAATACAAAATAAGTGGGGGGAACTAACATCTGGAGGAATCAAGAAAAGCTTCAGGTAAAAGATGACTTTTTTCTTAAAGGACTCTATTACTCCTATGAGGCTAAATTTGTATGGGGCTAAAAATTATTATTAATACTTTATTGTTTGTAAAATAATATTGGTCCTAGCGCATTTGCCCCAATACATCCTGTTATACCATTGACTTAGAGATAATTTTTCTATAAGGAATTTTGGCTAGTCTAGTCTTCCTTGCCATAAGTATAACTAACTATTTTTCAAGTCATGGCTACCAAAGACTATGGAGAAAGCATCATAATTCTAGGCGTATGGAGCAGAGGTTGCTACTACGACAAGTGATAATTTTGGCTCAAGTTTACAACCATCCTCTGAGATAAATATTGAATATATTGTGAAGCCCATTTTACATATAAGAAAACTAAGGCAAATTAAGGGACTTGAAGATTGAGGTGGAACCAGGAGGAATTTCATTGTTGCTGTTGTTCTCTTCTAAAACATTATCTTTTCCTAGGATCCAATTCAATTCAATAAGCAATTAGTAAAAATCACAATGTGCACATCATTGGGCTATATAGAAGGGATACAAAAACAAGAAGTTCATACAGTACATCCCCAAATATTATCAATTCTCTCCAATTTGTTTCTGAAATTGATATCTTTATGTGTTCTTAAATGTTTATTTCTTTTCTTAAGTAGAAATTCCTCAAAGCTCCTTTGTGTCAATGACTGTTTTAGTGTTACTGAAAGCAATGTCATCAGAACTGAGATCCACCTATCATTGGTGTTTAAAGTGGTAATGGGTTGGAAATAATAACTATACATCTCGAGAAAAATTGGTGGAAAATTATTTGTTTTTTTTTAAGTTGCAAATGGGGGGGCAGAGTCAAGATGATGGAGTTATACCATGAACTTCTCTCCCCACAAGACCAGCTAAATACCTGTAAAACACATCTCCAAACAAATTCTGGAGCAGCAGAACCCACGAAATGAAGGAGTGAAGCAAATCTCCAGCCCAAGACGTTCTGAAAGGTCACTGGGAAGTATCTATTGTGCTGAGCTGAAAGCAGAGAGCAGTCTAATGTGGGCTACACTGGCATAGAGGAGGTCTTAGCAGGTTTTGGGTGGACTGAATCTCTCATATATGTGGCAATTTCCGGACTTCAAGACCCCAAAATGCTGAGGAAACATTGAAAGTTCAGTGAAAAAAATCCATGGTGTGATCTGGCCCTGGTCCTTAGCTCCAGAACAGGGGAAGGGTTGGAGGAACCAGGGCAGCTACAGTAGCAGCAAGGATAGCTGTTACCACTGTTTCTGGTAGGCCCAGGGGGATTCAGCAGCTGACAGTACACCTCTCCACCCCCACTGGAAGCAGAGATCTACCTTGACAAAGAGCTCAAAAGTCAAGTAAATGGCAGTGGGAATGAGCAAAAGCTGGAAAAAGAATCAGACTATAGCACCTTACTTTGGTGACTAAAAAGATCAAAATATGCAGACAGAAGACAACAAAGTCAAAGCTCCTCCCTCTAAAGCTTCTAAGAAAAATATCAGGCCATGAAAGAGCTCAAAAATGATTTTGAAAATCAACTAAGAGAAGCAAAGCAAAAATTGGGAAGAGAAATGAGAGTGATGTAAAGTTGCAAATACTTATTTAGGTTTTTAAAGAAATGTGTGTTGGAGGACAAAGTATGAACTATAATTATAGGACCAGTGTACTTTATACTACTATTGGGAAAGTGTGGAGGAGAATGACTCTTTCTCATTTATTGATTCTCTTTAAAAAAAAAACTTGCTTTTGGAGTGATTATGAAACACCACAAATAACATTTCTTCAGAAATGTTAGGAAAATCTTTTCTGATATGCAAATTCTTTGAAATTCCACAGTACTCACTTGCAGAAAATTTCAACTTTTTCTTAAATTTAAATGTTCTTGTTTAATTTTATTAGGTGTAAGAAGATGAATTGTAGGAAACAGTGTTTGAAATACATTGACTGAGATATAGAAATCTTTTTGGCAGACAATGAAAATCTCATTCTAAAGGTATTTTGTGTATTAGAAACTTAACATCAGATACTTTAAGAGTCCAAGGTGGGGAGGGAAATAACATAGAATCAAGAAGAAAAAAGTTCAAGTAATAATTCTAGCACTTACTGACCACTTGATCATAAAGATGAGGATGAGAATGAAGACTACTACTGGATATTACTTTAAGGTTTGCAAAGTATTTTACAAATATCTTATATATTTCTCACAAAAATGTTGGGAAGTAGGTACTGTTATTATCCCATTTTACATATTAGGAACCTGAGGCATATAGAGGTTAAATGATGTGCCCACACTCACATAGCTCCAAATTTCCTGAGGTTAGCTTTGAACTCAGGTCTTCCTGACTTCGTGCCCACTGCTCTATCCAAAAATCATGCTAGCTACAACCTCTGTGACCTTATGTAGGTCACTTAATGTTAATCATCAAGGAAACTCTCTAGGACCATAAGTTGCAAAGAAGGTGCCTGTCTACTTGATAGAAGCACTTTTCTGTCCTAGAGTTCCCTACAACATCAAAATCATGATTTATACATATACATACATGTGTGTATCCACAGAACACTTTTTGTCGGCATCATCATTCTGACATCATCTAATTTATTTCTTCTTCAGAAAGATTTTTATTGTAGGACGTTAGGTTATGAAATGATTGGCTGAAGAAATTTTCATCAATATTTTGAATTTCCTTGGCATTTCTTTTTTGATGGGATTAAGAAAATTATGTTGAACTGATATGTATTAATATGACATAATTGGATGAGTTGAATGGTTCTTTTCTAAAAATTAAAATGATATTATTAAGGCTCTCTTACATCCTTGCTCAAAATGAAATTCTAAGTTATCAGTTTCTGCTTCAGAACTTCAAGAATCAATCTCTTTGTTGAAGACACTCTCTCCACTAATGCTGATCAAATCCTCTTCATAGCTTGGCACAACTAGGTCTCTATTACTGTGAAGTATAAATCCCAATAATATGTCACATTTTTAAACTCATACTGCATATTTCAACTGGACTGGAACCAACTCCCTTATTCTATACAATAACTAGGAAAAATATGAATGCAAATAAATGCATCACTTGAATGAATTTATTGCGTACAACTTCATTTGTTGTTATGACCCAAAAAAATCATTGTCCTGGTTTCCATCATTTAGTAATGATGTTCACAAATGAACTGGTTTATCATTGTGGATAATCACATAGTTTGTTGCTAGAATTGTACTCAAAGGCTTTCAAGATGCTTTAACTACTTTTCCCCTCTTTTATTAAGATAGGCATTTGTGTATAAATTAAAACAACTCTGAGGTATCCCCTCCCACCTATAAGACTGGCTAATAGTTCAAGAAAATTACAAATTTTGAAGATGTGGGAAAGTTGGAATACTAATAAATTGCTGGTGGAGTTGTAAACTGATCCAATCATTCTGGATGTGAATGTGAAACAATATCCAAAGGGCAACCAAACTCTGCATACTCTTTGACAAAGCAATACCATTACCAGGTCTGTATCCCAAAGTGATCATAAAAAGGGGAAAAATATTTATAGAGGGTCTTGTTGTGGTGGCAATGAATTAGAAACTGAGGAGATGTCCATCAACTGGAGTATGGATGAATAAGTAGTGGTTCATGAATGTAATGGAATACTAAATGAAGAGCAGGTGGATTTCAGAAAACCTGGAAAGATTTACATGAATTGATGCTGAGTGAATTGAGCAGAACCAGGAGAACATTGTACATGGCAACAGCAACATTATGTGAAAATTGTGATAGACTTAGCTCTTCTTAGCAATACAATGATCCAAGACAATTCTGAAAGACTCATGATAGAAAATGCTAAACACATTCAGAGAAAGAACTATAGTCTGAATGCAGCTTGAAGCATACTGTTTCTACTTTATTTTGTTTTTTATTTATTGTTTATGTTTTCCCTTTTGTTCTGATTCTTCTTTCACAACATGACTGTGGAAATATGCTTAATATTACTGTACATGTATATCTTAAATCAGATTGCTTGTTGTCTTGGGGAAAAGGGAGGGAGTGAGAAAAATTTGTAACTCAAAATTTTACAAAAATGAATGTTGAAAACTATCTTTACATATAATTGGAGGGAAGTCAAAATGATATTAAGGAAAAAAAGAAAGACATTTATGTCACTTCTAGGGCAAAGGCAACATTGCTGAATAGAAGAACCACTATAGCCAAGTTCTCCCAAAATTATCTTTTGCCTTTAAACAACTTTAAAATAACTCATCAAATTAAATTCTGAAGTGGTGGAGGCAAAGGCAGGATAAGGCATTCTTCCAAGCTGAGATCTACAACACAGGATAGAGGTTGGCATGGAGCCCATGTGGAAGCTATACCAGTGGTGGAACTTGGTAGTAGCAACAACAGCAGAAGATTCAAGAGCTCTCAAAAAGAGATAGAAAGGAGATCAAGTCCCTGGTCAAGAAGAGCTTTCAGAGGATCAATGTGCTAGCACTGGACATGGAACCTTTACCTCCAACCACTCCCAGACCACAGTTCAAAGTAAGAGAAGAAAAGGTTAGGGGCCCAGAGGAGCAATATCACTTACAATCCCAGGGGATCAGGGGTCCTTTCAAGGTAAAAATCAGATTGTAGATGAGGAAAGCATAAACAAATTGCAGATAAGGAGTTCCTAATCAGAGGAGAGTAACAACACATCTCTCCAGATCACATCACCTTGGAAGCAAAATAATCTTCCAAACCTCCAGAACAAAATTTAAAAAGGAGCAATGTAAAAAAAAAACAAAACTGAAACTTGGGACAAGCCTTCTGTACCAAAATTCACAATGAGAACAGAGCTCAAATTTAACTTAAAGTTCAAAGTCAAGAAATAGACTGGAAAATGAGCAAACAACAAAAGTACCTGACCATAAAAATCAACTGTGCTGATAAGGAAGATAAAGGCATAAGTTCAAAAGAAGATTATGTCAAAATGGTTACAAGCAAAATCTTTAAGGAAAAAAAAGTTAACTTGGAAAAAATATAAACAACCATTCCTCAAAAAGATAAACATGATTTTTAAAATCAAACAAGAATAGTAGTGGAAAAATTGCATGTTGAAATTAGAATGATACAAGAAAATTATGACAAGATAACAGCTTGAGGCTATTGAAGGATAAAAAAATACTAAAGAAAATAACTTTAAAAAATAGGATTGACTTAATGGTAAATTTAGGAAGCACAGAAATTTAGTAAAGGAAAAAACTTCTACAAAAAACTAAAGAGGTAAAGTGGAAGAGGAGATACACAAATTTATTAAAGAAAATAACTTTTTATAAAGCAGAATTGACCAAATGGAAGTATATACATAATCTTACTGAAGAAAATAATTCCTTAAAAATTATAATTAAGCAAGTGGAAGCTAACAACTCCATAAGACATGAAGAAACAATTGAAGTCGAAGGGATGAAAAAAAGCAGGAGAAAATTTGAAAAATGTGATTTGAAAAAAAAACAACTGACATAGAAAATAAATTGCAGAGAGATAATTTAAAAGTTTTTGGACTACCTGAAAACCATGATTAAAGAAAGAGACTCAACACTGTATTTCAAGAAATCATTAACAAACAAACAAAAATAACAGCCCTATTATCTTAGATCCACAAGGTAAAATAGAAATTGAAAGAATTCACCATTCTTCTCCTAGAACAGATTCAAAGAATGAAAACTCCTGGGAATATTACAACTAACTTCCAGAACTCCTAAGTTGGAGAAAATACTTCAGCCAGCCAGAAAGAAAGAATTCAAATATTTTGGAGCTACAGTAAGGATCATGCAAGGTTTAGTGTTTCCCAAGGTTAAGGAGTAGAGGGCTTAGAATAAGACATTCTGGAAGCAAAGGTGTTAGGATCTATCTAGAACAACTGAGTGTATTCCTTCTGGGGGGAAATGGATATTTAATAGATTAATCTCAAGCATTCCCCAAAAAAATAACAGAGCTGAATAAAAAATTTGACATTCAAACCCAGGACCCAAGAAGCATAAAAAGGTAAACAGGAAAGAGTAATCAAAAGGGACTCAATAAAATTAAACTGTTTACATTTCTCTATGGGAAAATGATACATGTAGCTCCTAAGAACTTTATCATTATTAAGGCAGTTACAATAAATTTACATAGAGAAAATGGGTATGACTCAATTATGTGAAATAATATCCAAAAAATGTAGAAGTAAGAAAGAGAGATGTAATGGGAGACAAGAAAAGGGAGAGGTAGAATGATGAAAATGTACTCACATAAAAGAGGTGTACAAAAAAGAGCTCTTACAATGGAGGGGGAAATAGAGGTGTGGCAGGCAATGCTTCACTCTAACTGAAATTGGTTCAAAGAAAGAAGAATAAGCATATATACATATAGCTATGTATAGAAATGCAACTTAATAGAGAAACTGGCAGGCAAGGGTATAAGAGAAATGGGGGTAGAATCAAAAAGAAGAGAGAAGATTAAAGGAGTCAGCAATTAGAAACACAGAAAATTTTTGAGGAGGGTCAGAATAAAAAAAGAATAAATAAACATAAAATGATGGGATAGAAGGAAATCATAACTGTGAATGTGAATGAGAGCTTACCCATAAAATGGAAGCAGAGAGCAGAATGGATCAAAAACAAGAATCCAACAATATGCTTTATTTGTACAAGAGAAATACTTAAGAGATAAAGACACAGAGAGTTAAAATAAAGAGCTCAAGCAGAATCTAGTATGCTTCAGCTGAAGTAAAAAAAAAAAAGCAGGGGTAGCAATCATCACCTCTAGCCTAGTCAAAACAGCTAATCAGGGAAACAACATTTTTTTAAAAAGTATCATAAACAATGAAATAATATTTTTAAAAAGTTATAGTAAGTTTTCCTAATAAAGAACAAATTTTCCTAGATATATACCAATTATATAACTGAGTCAAATTAATAAAAGAAGAGCCATTCTCCAACTGAAAAATGATCAAAGGATATAAGAAGGCAATTTTCAGATGAAGAAATCAAAGTTACCCATAGTTATATAACAAAAACTCTAAATCACTATTTATTAAAGAAATGGAAATGAAAACAACTCTGAGGTATTAGCTTACCCTTATTAGAAATGACAAATGCTGGAAGGGATGAGGGAGCTATAAGCATACCAATAAATTGTTTGTAAAGTTGTAAACTGGTACAAGCATACTGGAAAATAATTAGGAATTATACCCAAAGGACTATAAAACTACATGCCCTTGATTCAGTAATACTAATATTAGGTCTGTACACTAAAGAGATGAAAGAAAAAAAGTGATCTATATGTAGAAAAACATTTAGAGCACTTCTTTTTGTGTTGGCAAAGAAGTGGGAATTGAGGATTCTCATCAACTGGGAATTTACTGAAAAAGTCATGCTATATGAGTACGATGGAGTATTACTGTGTTATAAAAAATGACAAAGGGGGCGGGTTTCATAAAAACAATAACAAAAAATGACAAGATTTATATGAGTTGTTGCAAAGTGAAGTGAGACAATGAGATTGTACATGCTAAAAGAAATGTAATGATGATTGACTGTGAAGGACTTGGCTACTCTGATCAATACAATGATCTAAGACAATTCCAAAAGATTCATGATGACAAAATTGCCACCTCCAAAGAGATAACTGATGGACTTTGAGAGTGAGTTGAAGTATTATTTCCTCACTTTATTTTTCTTGAAATCTTGAAATCTAAATCTAATATGGGTATATGTTTTGCAAGATTTCATATAATGGATGTCATATTACTTGCCTTTCCAATGGGTGGGGAAGGGCATGGAAAGAAATGAGAGAATTTAGAATTCAAAATCTGAAAAAGAAAGGAATGTTATAAATAATTTTTCAAAATAGGTTTTTGGTAACTTTGCGATGAGCATTAAGTAACATGTTAGGAAAAAAGATACAGAGGATAAAGAAGAGAATAAGAGAAAGTGGAAGCACCTATTGCAGTTGATTTTCTCAAGTTTAGATACTAAGGGGAGGAGAGATGTAGAATGAGAGAATGGACAGGTAAAGTGAGAGTTTAGTTGTTTTTGTTTTTGTTTTGTTCTTTGTTTTTTTTTTTTGCTTTGTTTTGTTTTTGTAAGACCACATGAGGTAAGGGCATGTTTGTAGGTAGCAGAGAATTAGCCAGTAAACTGTGAAAGATTGAAGGTCAGTGGGAGTCTATGAGTAGTAGAGGGGCCAATCAACTGGAAAAGATAGGAATCTAGGTGTTATAGTGGATATGATATTGAGTTTGAGTTCAGGAACACCTGGGTTTCAATTTATGCTCAAACTCAGTTCTTTGTGACCAAGGTCACATCATTTGACTTCTGGCTGTACCAGATTCCTCAGCTGTGAATTGTTATTTACATTTACCTTACAGAGTTGTTGTTAGGATCAAATGAGATAATATTTGTAAAGCATTTAGCACAGTATCTGGCATATAGGAAGGAACATAATAATTTCCTTCCTTCTTCTCTTCTTCTGTCCCTCATTTGCTCACTCCCTCCTTCCTTCTTTCCTGACTTAGAATTAGCAAGGAGAAAAACCACTTCTTCACATGAACCTGGGATGGAGGAAGAGATGGTGAAGTCTTAATGAAATGGGATGAGGAGAGAAGGGCAACTAATTTCTTTTCAGTGAAGTATGAGGCAAGGTTTTCAGCTGAAAGAGTGGCAGATGGAGTGTCATGGGAGATTTGAGGTAATATGAAAATCAATTCCTTAAATTCTGGCTACTTTTTTTAATAAAAGGGTTTGAAGTTTATATACATGTATAGCCTTCATAATATTATCTAACCCAATGCTATTTTTACAATAATATCTAAAATATCTATTAAAATGCCATTGCAAAAATGTAAAACATAATTTGGCCTACAATTTGCTAATTGACTCAGGGAGATTGAATTCCCATCCTTGGTGTTGTCAGGACCGTTCTTTAACAGCTGAGAAAATTGAATGCTAAACACAATAAAGTCTTGGCATTTTCAAGTGCATTCCATGCTTCTACTAAGAAAATACTTTAGAATCTCCAACACAACCAGGTAAAGGGAAAAATAAGATATTTGTATAAATTTTAAGCTATTCTGAAAACTACTTAATTAATGTTATTTGTAACTACATACTAGTAAGTTTCATGGCATTCACTGAGACCAGTTATTCAATTCAATCATTAATATGGAAAGAATGATAGTCACTGCCTTCCAAATCTGTGGTGACTAATTTAATTATACTAGTGCTAGATGACATAATATGAAAGATCATCTGGAATCATTATTTCACAGAAACAATCTTTATTATAAAAAGTTTCTGAAGTCATCATTACATAAATAATTCTCCCTGCAAGATTAAATATTTTAAGGTAATACTGTGACTTAAAATTATTGTTCAATGAAATGTTATACACTTTTATGTGGACATTTTTTCCCCTTTGTGTAACTGAGTAGAATAGTTGAAAGCTAAAAAATTTTTGGACAAAAATAATTATGAAATATTGCAATAATATGAAGTCCATCTGATATTCTATAATCACTGGTTTCTACATTCTTTAAGGAATAAAAAAGGCAAACCAAGATAAAGTTGTAACTAATTTATATCTCTAAAATGTAAGATGTATTTATATATATATGTACATACACATATGGATATAGTTATACATATTCATAAATGTGATATAGATAGAATTTTAGAGGTAATATATTCTCTACATTATGGATATGTTTCATTCTTAATGTTATAGTCTTTAGTAATTCTCTATTCAAAAAGATAGAGGAAAAGGAAGGGATTTATTTTTATCTTTTTATGACTAGAACCTAACATAATACTGAAAAATATATTAGATGAAACTTTGATAAATATCATCAGAATTTAACTGAATTAAAAATTAAGAGACATCAAGTGGTTTTTACGTAAATGGCAACTAACAGCAATAACTCAATGATATTAAGTCAAGATTTTCTTTAAGTAAGGCAATCTAAAATTATTCAAATTAGCCTCAATGTGCCTTTACACACACACACACACACACAAACACACACACAGTTGTGTGTATTTGCACGTGTATGTATGTTATATACAAGCACATATCTGATTTTGGTTGCACTTCATGATGTAGTCTTAAACCCCTATAATTCTTTGTGTGTAAGGGATTAATAAATATTAAGGAATGTTTCAGAAGTCAGAGAAATGATAGACTCATGCATAATTTTCAAGGGGCATATCAATCACTTCTTTTCCTTACCATTCTCTAAAGATAGCAGTAGATAATTGGTCAAATTCCCTAAGTTGTAAAGTGAAAGGGTGCTGCTCCTGCAAACAGGATGGGAAAGGAGTGGGGCCAGGGAAGAGAGGAAAAGAGAAAAGAAAGGATAGAACAAAAGTGTGGCAGAATGAGAATAATTAATTTTAGGGGGAAGGCAATTGTAAGCTACTCTATTGGACAGCTACTGT
This sequence comes from Potorous gilbertii, assembly GCA_028658325.1. Taxonomy (NCBI): domain Eukaryota; kingdom Metazoa; phylum Chordata; class Mammalia; order Diprotodontia; family Potoroidae; genus Potorous; species Potorous gilbertii. Next base: position 35,898,133 of record CM053773.1, read on the forward strand.
AAAGAGAAAATATAGCTCAGTTTTTATACAGAGTTGATTTTATCGTCTCATCTCCTTCTGATGTAGAATGAATTGTAGTGAGGATGAAAGATAATGGAAGGAAACCATGATGCAGGAAATTGCTTCCTCTCATGCTTCAGGTGAACCTCAAAAGAAAGAATACAATAGAAATCAAGATTTAGCCCATGTTTCTTTCCCACTCTGTAGAGTGCCTTAGTGCCCAAGTGAATAACAGGCTGTGGAAACTCATTCACTGTGTAGATATTTGAAGGGATACCCCTACAGGCTAGGTCCTTGGCAAAATATGGCAGGGATGGTGACAAGAGTGAAATGCATGAAATTTTATGTGTAGACAAAATAATTGTATGTAAATAATATACGGTGATACGGTGAAAGTCAATCCTGGGATTCGTCAGTTTCAAACACTCTACTGGTGTGACTGTGGCAATATGTGTGTGTGTTAATATCAAACACAGGAATATTAAAATTGTTTTATGAACCCTCAGGATCCCTAGGGCTATGTTTATTTTGCACCCAAAGAATAAACCAAATGAAAGAACTGTGAGTCAAAACAATTAATTGTCAACATATGATTAGAGGGAAAAAGGTCATTTGACAGAAATTTTAACTTGTCATCTGGGTCATATATGCCTGCCTGGAAAAGAGGTTTCTTCCCCAGTTATTTTGAAGCACAAGTAAGGAATGTAATATAAAGACATTAGGGTCACATTAATCAGAGTCTTGATTAGCTATGCTACACTGAAAGCAAGTCTTTGAAAAATTCATATGTTATGAAGGGGGAAAAATCACCGGTTAGCTTCCATGAAGAGACATGAGACAACTTTTGCATAATCCTCCAAAACAAACATGATTCTGATACCAGGAAAGTCATATTCTTTATTTGCTTGAAGGAAGCATAACAGACATTGTGCTAAAACTCGGTTATCAGTATTTTAATTCCCCTTCATATATTCCAACATCTGCCAATATTAATACATCCAAGATTTGCCCCAGGAGCAAGCATTTTGTAAGACGAGAATCAACAGGAAACAATTTCAAGGCAAAGAAAAAAAGCAATAAAAATAATAACACTAATATTAAATAGTCATTTTCTTTAATGAAATGCCCATCACTGGGAACTCAGTGGCTAGGCTAGTTTTATATAGCTTTTTGTCTATCTGTGCAATAAGACATTCCTTAGCTCCTCCAAGGAATTTATTACATAAGAGAAATTCATCTTCAAGTATTGCTGGCAAGTCAAAGGAGTAGGGGGAAGGCAGAGGGAGATATAGGTGACAAAGAAACAGAAAAAAGGAAACTAGAACTCCTGTTCTAGGAAATGTCATGTATGACAACCTTAGAGGATAGTCCTTGTAGCCCTATAGCTCATTGGTAGAAAATTCATCTTTTCCTAACTATTTCCTATCCCTGACCACTAATCATTACCCTACAATATGACTTCCAATCCCACTGTGTTACTGAAACTATTATTTTTCAAGATTAAAAATAGCATTTCAATGGCCAAATCTGATGACTTCTATGGTGTCCTCATATACTTTAACCTTACAGCAGATTTTGACAGTTACCCATGTGTTTTCTTCTTGATTTTTTTTCTCTTTGCCTTCTATGAAACTGCTAACTTCCTTCACATACACCCAACTCACTGACCTATCCTGCTCACTTTTAGCTTTTTCTTTTCCTCTTTTCATTGCCTATATTGAGGCCTTTGGAATATTTTCTTGTCCTTTCTTGGCACTTCATTCATTCCCTTTAGAGAAAATATAAGTAAGTACAATAGGAAGGGAAAAGGACCTTTTAGTTGGAGGATCTGGGTTCATAAACTGATGTGGCAGCAAGCTCCCTGACACATCCAGGATGGCTTGCTAGCACAGGTTATTAGATCTGCTTTTTTAAGAGGAAAGCAACTTTTGAGAGGAATCAACAGTCTGCTTTAATCACATTCACCAACAGAGGAAATACAAGCAAAAAAATAAAGATCAACAGAAATGACTTCTCACAGTCTGACCAATCAGATGAGCAGATGGATCCAACTATCTGACCATTACATACATACACAGGTACCAGAGAGACAAGCAGCAACATCAGGATTTTCACAGCTGGGGAGCCCCTTATGGCTACTCAGAGTCTCATCTGACACATGAACTTTCTTCCAATGAAGAAGACTCAAAGTAAAACCTCACCTCAGAGTATATGTATGCTTTTCAGAACTGGAAGGCAGAAGCCTAGTGACCCAGTGCCTCTAGAAATTAACCAAAAGTGGTGGTGGCCTTCCTACAAAACAAGCCTCTCCTAATCAAGCTTCCCTTAATGGGCTCCACCTGAAGCCTACTAAAGGGCCAGAAGATCCTTAACTATCACTAACGTTACAATTTCGATGCTTATGGTGACCTTGGGCAAGGTAGTCTTTCTGAGCCTCTCATCTATAAAATAAAGGGATAGGATGAAATTCTTTTTAAGGTCACTAATAACTTTAAACCTATGATCATGATGTCTTATAAAGTATTCATTCCATTAAACCTAGCTTATAGTATAGATCAGAAAAAAAAGAAAGATTAGAAAGAGAACATAATTAGAACTTAGAAAATGAAATCAAGGATTTACTGCTTTGTATAAAGCCTAGATGTTTTTTTTTTTCTACAGCAGAAATTAGAGAGAGTTGCACCAGATGGTTAATTTGAAAGCAGGTTTGACCTGAAGCTGGTCCCCAAAAGGGGTCAAGTTCTCAAGGGACTGAAAGAGAAAACTACACCTAAAACTAGATATGGGACTTTCAAAAAAATTAGAGTAGACTAAGAATAAATGTTGATGACCTCCAATGATGAGGGCTTAGGATAAGGCTCTGCGTTGATTGAGATATTAAATGGAAAACCTTGAAAAAAGACTGATTTTTGCTTTATCAGTATAACCAAATAATGAGAATAGATTTTTGATTTATCTCAACAATCAATAATGGATACCCTAAAAAATTCCTCACATAATTGCAAGTTGAATTTTGCAAACAAAATTAAGCAGAAGTGCTGGATTTCAGTGATCCAAATGTAGGAATGGGTGTTAGTCAACAAACATTTATCAATCCTTTAACATATGTTAGGCAATGAGCTAAGCTCTAGAGGTACAAAGAAAGGCAAAAGCAAACAATAATCAACAACAACAAAATAGACATCATTACTAAAGAGAAAGTGAGGAAAGACCAGTGATGAACAGTCCTAGGACTTCAGAAGGAAAATGATACAAAGACAGAATTAGAGTAGGGCAATCAGGGATTCTCCAAGTTGTGCCAAAACTTAAGAGTATTAAAATCACTCTGCCTCTTTCTGTATATTACAAACAACTAAATTAAGCACCTGATCAACAAGAATAACTAGATAAACTAGGAATCTACCAGATGGTATGCTTCCTCCTCCAACTGCTGAGATCCTCCATTTTCCAAGAATGTGTATTTGGAGATTTGTATTAATGATACTGGCTAAAGTCAGATCTAGGGAAGAATAGTTTTGCAATTCTTCTATCATATTATAGAAACATTTTCCTAGGGACATGGTCTTTAGATAAATAGTTTCCCCTTAATTCCCTCTTTAGTGATAATGTGACATAGGAAATCACTTTATCCTGTGCCTTGGTTTTACTATCTGAAGAATAGGGATACTATCACTTGTACCGATATCTCATGGTTATAAGGCTCAAGTGAGATATGTTTAGTAAAGCACTTTGCCAACTTATAGCAGTGTATGATTGCATATAGTTATAATCATCAATATTATTACTGTGATCTCAAAAAATTACTCAATAGTCAGAACAGAGACTCTAGATGGGGGGAAATGGTGCAGTTGGGTTAGGTTAGAAATAATTTAATCAAAATTAGAAAGATCAAAATGGAAGTCATTAGGGACAATTTTTCTAGATAAATGTTACCCTTTTACTTAGATATCCTCTATTATCACTATTTAGGCAGTGAACATATAAGATCCTTAAATATCTCCCTATATGATATGATATGAACCATGCTTTATGATTCTTTGTCTTTTTTCTTGTAGTTTCTATCGCAGCGACTTGTACTTAATAAGCATTCTGTAATGACTGATTGATTGATTGGTTCTTGGAATAATTTGAACTACAACTAATACAGTGTCATCAGTGGGTACTGCATTTTTGAATCTCAATATTTTTCCCCAGAATTGATCAATTCTTTCTGTTACTCCTTTCAAGGTAATCATAAAATCTAAAAGATTACAATAAGCCTGAATAAACTTTCAGTAAATGCCTGAATTTGGGGGAGATAATTCAAAATTAATGGAAACATTCAAATTTTACTTATCAATAAAAATCAATATGAATTCTCTTGCAAATAGTATCATCTCTCCTAAACTCTCATGGCTCATATGAAAGATAATTAATGAACATGAAATGATAATTAATTTCCCCCCCTACATAGTAGAATTGTAGAGTTTGATAACATCATATTAAATCAAATGGAAAATAACTTTTCTTCGTTATCTTTTTTTCCCTCTTCATCATAAGGCAATAAAGCTGAATTTGGTATCCAATACAGTGCCAAAAATGTAAGTTATCTAATGAAATAGCCCTTATCTTTTATTTCTCCCTAATGGACTCTGATGAAAAGCATTCAAATAAAGATTTCAATATTCATTTTGAAAGTTTCTAGCTAAGGGAAATGTTTGAAGTTATAAAACCAGTAATACTTTTAGTATAATTAACTTGAGCTTCTGTGTCAACTAGGCAAATGAATTATTTTTAAAATTTCTCTCTGGTATACAAATCCTATGTCATCTCTATGAGAATTTTCCAGTCCCTTTTTCTAGACATTTAATCCTCCTTCTACGTATAATTTCCTACACTAGAGAGAAACCTGTGTGGTAGAGGAAGCTTCTCTGGGAAGGGAATCAAACATCTTTGATAGGTGTTTAAGATATTGTACTAGGTGGTAGGGGTATAAAGATATAAAGATAGTTATACCTTTCAAATTTTCAGACTTATCTACTATAAATAAATCTGACACAAGACAAAGGATAAAGAAAGTTGAAGTGCAATAAATTTCTTTGATCACCTTACTTTCATTGTTTAATGTAATATTTTTAACAGATGCTAAGCAATTAGTTTAAAAAAAACAAACACTTTTTTATTCATTCATTCAGCTAGCTCCTGTTTGATTTACAACAGGATCATTCAATTTGATTTTATAAATTAGTTATTTTAGACCTGTGTGAGCTACTATGGTTTTACGTATCAAAAGAAAAAAAAGTCCTCCACCTATCCCTCTCCCCTACACTTGAAGGACTGAAACAAGGGAAAATAATTTCAGCTAGAATATTTTATTAAAAATATAGTTCCTTGACAACCCACATTAATTTTGTGTTCTTATTTTAAAAAGAGAAGATATGTTGCAAAAGGAAATGGTAGAGATGGAAGAACAAATATTTAAGCATAATTAAAAGATGACACAATTAGAAAATTATTAGAAAATTACTTGAAAAATACTACAACTGAAGCAGTAAATCTTGAAGATCAATCTCAACAAGACAAAATCTCTTCTGTCACTTGTAGCTAAACTCCTTGTAAAGGCCCTCTACAATGGGTATCCTCTCACTCTAATCCTAACCCCTTAAAATTCAGCTTCTGACTTTATCATTCCACCAGAATTGTTCTCTCCAATGTTACTAATGATCTCAATGACCCTTTATCCTAATTCTCTTTGATCTCTCTGTAATCTTTGTCACGATGGATCACTCTCTTCTCCTTGATACTCCACTCTTTCTAGGTTTTCAGGACACCATTTTCTCTTGGTTCTCCTCTGACCCATCTGATCACACTTTTCTTCTCTCCTTTGCTGGATGCTCTTCCAGATAGCACCCTCCAACTTTAGGGTGGCCCTTAAGGTTTTACTCTGGACCCTCTTCTGTTCTCCCTCTATACCACTTCCTTCAGTGATATTAGTTTCCATGGATTTAACTACTATATCTCGTCTGAAGATTCTCAAATGTGCCTACATTGCCTAAATCTTTGCTGACCTCCAATTTAACTTCTCCAATTGCCTTTCAGTCATGTCATGCTGGATGTTCGATAGATTTCTTAAACTCAATATTTCCAAAACAGAATTTATTATCTTTCCTCCTAAACCTTCTTCCCTCCTATCTTCTCTATTACTGAAAAACGTAAAACTATCCTCTAAGACTCAAGCTGGTAACCTAGGAATCATCCTGGATTCCTCCCTATCCCTCACTCCCTATAGCCAATCTGTTGCCAAGACCTATAAGTTTTATTTTTGCCACAGCTCTTCTATACACAATCTTTGCATACAGGATTATTTTGCAACATCTGTTAGTTCTGGACATTTTATCTGATTGCTCCTCCATGCTTAGAATTCTCTCTCTCCTGCACTCTGACTACTGACCTTCCTGGTTTCTTTTAAGTCTCAATTAAAATCTCATCTACATGAAGCCTTTTCCAATCTCTCCTGATTCTAGTGTCCTCCCTGTTATTTATTTCCTATTTACCCCATGTATGGTGCTCTCTTCTCTCTCTCTCTCTCTCTCTCTCTCTCTCTCTCTCTCTCTCTCTCCCTCTCTCTGTCTCTGTCTCTGTCTCTCTCTGTCTGTCTCTCTGTCTCTGTCTCTCTGTCTCTCTCTTTCCCCCGCCCCGCCGCAGTATGTGTGTGTGTGTGTCTTTATATATGTATACATAAGTATTTTTGTATCTGTCTATTTAAATCAATCTATCTCTTCCTCATTACATTGTAAACCCCTTTCAGGAAGGAACCGTGTTTTGCCTCTTTTTATATCCTCAGACCTTAACACAGTATCTGGTATATAATAGGTGCTTCATTAATGTTTATTGACTGACAGAAGAAAATGAAGCTTATTGCTGTCTTCTCATGGTAGTCTTTACCTCTAGATGCAGAATTTGATTAGATTAGACATCCAAATGCTGCTAATCTATGCTTCTTATTGTACAAAAAATCCTAAAAGCAACTTGATCTTCTAAATAAGAGGATACCCTTCTCTCAATCAACTGGTTTTGAGTAACTGATGTGGCAGATAACAGAAATGAGAACTAGAACATTCACTGTCTGTATGACTTTGAACAATTTATTTATCTGAACATAATTTCCACACCTATAAAATGACAGTGTTGAATGAGGTTTTGAAGAATGATCTAACAAAGCTAAAATAATGTGCCTGAAATCAATAGGACTCATATATTCACATAAAAATTGAAGTGGACACTCCTAAGAAGATAGATGAAATGAGAGTAATAAATGTTATTCTGGCTTTGATTCTGACCAGTATGGAGGGACTCATTACGATATTAGAAATGAATAGAATCTTATTTTGAAATAACCATTATCAGATTGCACCAAATAAGTAACCTCTGAGGTCCCTTTCTACTTTGAAGTTTTGTTAATCTTTTTGTAAGTATAATAAATAAAAGTAGAAAAAGAAGTAAAAAGTCCAGGACTTTATTTGAAGGATGTGTAGAATAAAAGGGTGTTGTTTCACTATGGCCTTCCCTCCTTCAAATCCTTCCAATCATCTGGTTTACCTAGATTCTTCTGACCTTCTTTTCTTCTCTACATGTCCATGACCCTATGGCCGTCCACTTCAATGACACCTTTTGCACCATTCTCACACCTCAATCCTTTAACCCTATAATTTGCTACTTAAAGTAAAACTCATACCATCTTCCTACTCTGGTTCCTTCTGGTATTACCCACAAGAATACTAGAAGAATTTACAACATCAATTCCTATGTTACAATAAATGATGCTACCCTGAAATAAACTCCCCCACATCCCTGCCTAAATTCTGCCAACCTTCTCAGTATTTTTACCCATCTTCTCCTTCAATCCAGTCAAAAGGGAAATAGTGACTTTTTCTTGAATAAAACTAACACTCTTCCCTCAAATTTTGACACCATTCCTCTGTCTTTTATGATCTTTCTCCATTAATCATTTTATCTCTTATGTAGTTCTTCTTTCCTTTAAAAATAGAATATCTGTATTTATATTATTTTCCTCTCTATATACATCCTTTGTGTCTTTCACATATAGCCCTTAGATCAAAGAATAAGAAGCAAAGAGAAATAAAGCACTTCCCTAAACTAATATGCTAAATGTTTCTCATGCTTTTAGTATCTCCTTCTCTACTGATTGCTCCTCAGCCTCCTCCCCTCCTATCATAAAACAACATTATTACTCCTTAATCCTACTGCTTCCTAAACTATTGTGATTTCTTCCTGCCTTATCTGTTACTCTCTTAACTTTTCAGTCTCATAAATCTCTACTTCTTTCTCCACATCTCAAATTAAATAGTCTTATCCAAGGTAACTAATGGGTTTAATGCCATTAAATAATCCTAACCTCCCATTCCACTACTCTCAAAAACATTTGACATTTTGGATGAAGTCTTCCTTTATGATGCCCTCTCCTTTGACTTCTATGATATGGCATCATGACCGTGATTATCTTGATACCTAATTGTATTATTTCTTATTTTAAAAACACTTTTTGTTGATGCCTTTTATGTAACTTAAATTTAAAGTAGATGTACAGTGGTGCACTAGATTCAGATTGTAGTGAATTGAGAACTGACTATTAAATATTCATCGTGGACAGATAGGTGGTGCAGTGGATAGAGCACCAGTGAAGAAGTCAGGAGGACCTGAGTTCAAATCTCACTTCAGACACTTGACACTCACCAGCTGTGTGACCTTGGGCAAGTCACTTAACCTCAACTGTCTCATCCTGAGCCATCTCCAGTCATCCTGATGAATATCTAGTCACTGGATTCAGATGGCTCTGGAGGAGAAGTAAGGCTGGTGACCTGCACAACCTTCACTCAAAAACAAAGTGAAGTGCAAGTCATGTCATTATTTCTCTGATGACATGGTCTTCTTCAGCAACGAAGGATGAACACACACACACACATACACAAATGTTCATTGTAAACATTTATACTTTGAAAATCAGCAAATGCCACAAACTAGGGCTTTGTTAGTTGTTTCATCAATTTTCTTTATTTAAGAAAGTGATGAAGAAAAAATGTAAAAAATGCAAATTAAATTTAAAAGTATCATGTGCATATTTTTTCTCAGAGAGACAGTTTTTAAATACCAACACATTTCTGAATATATTTTACTCCAAATCTTTCTTAGCAAGTTTTCTCTTTTAATAAAGATAGATTTTTTAAAATTCCACAAGACCAAAATATCCATTAACTGTTACACGCCAAAACCTGTAGCCCCCTACGCCATCAACAAAGAGATGTGTGTGTATGTGAGTGTATGTGTGTGTATATCAGTGTATGTGTGTGTGCAATTACATAATAGTTCATTTTCATTTTATTGTTATTTCCATTTATTTTTTTTCATTGTTCATATTGTTTCCCTTGATTCTATTCATTTCTTTGGACATCATTTAATATGTCTTCCTGTGTAATATCAAATTCTCATATTTGTCATTTCTTATACCATCCCCTTGTATTCACATATCCCAAATGAATCTAATATTTTCTTTTTTATTTTAAATAAATTTATTTAACTTTTTACATTCATTTTCACAAGATTTTGGGTTCCAAAATTTTCTTCCCATTTGTCCCCTCCCCCCTCCCCAATACACTGGACATTCTAATTACCCATATCACCAATCTGCCCTCTCTTCTATCATCCCTTCCTTCCCTTACCCCATCTTCTCTTTTGTGCTGTAGGGCCAGATAACTTTCTATTCCCCATTACCTGTATTTCTTATTTCTTAGAAGCAAGAACAATACTCAACAGTTGGTCCTAAAACTTTAAGTTCCAGCTTTGAATCTAATATTTTCCCAAATGATGGGCATACCTGTTTTTTCCAGTTATTTGCTAAGAGAGAAAAGCGATGTTATGAATATTCTGGAATTTGCATTTTTCTTATTATTTATTTTGAGAACAGTTGCATAAGATTGTCGTGGATCTGTTGTTCATTTATATTCTATCATGATTTTTTATATTGAGGAATGTAATTTTTTGATTAATTTCCTATTAATCTTGTAAATAAGTCCCTTATCATATATGGTTAATCCATTTAAGCTTTCCCCAATTAAATGTTTCACTTCTTTTCCTAGAAGCATTGATTTATTTTTTTTATAAAATATTAAAATTCATGCAACCTTTGAAATTATCTATTTATGTTTTGTAGTAACCTCTATCTATTATTTGGTCAATGATACTCCACATAGACATAGCTGTAAAAAGTAATTGAAAAAATTATCTTCTATTTTAAAAATAGAAGAATAGAAAATAATTTTCTTTAATATTTGAAGTCAATATTCATTTTTATTTATTAATTTTTAATATTTTATTGGAAAATAAGAAAGAGAAAGATGGAAAGTAAAGAAGGGAGGAAGGAGGTAAGGAAAAGAAGACAGAGATGGAGGGAGAGAGAGACAGTGAAAAAGAGAGAAAAACAGAAAGGGAAATACCTTATCTTCTTTGCCAGTTATGTTAAATTATAAGACTGGGTAGGGTTTTTTTATATTTTTCTTCTGAATTTACACAAAACAAAATCCATTTATTTAATACATCTCTAAATACTTGTCAAGGCTATATATACTCAAAGATTTGAGCAAGTAAATCTTTGAAACATGAGACTTCAAAAAGTCTTAGTAATCCATTTTTAGGGAGAAAAGTCTGTCCTCATAGTTAAAAGAAAGAGCATTTCTTGTTGTATTGCTAGCACAATATTCAAAACATTTCAAGTAAAAAATGTGCTAATGGCCATTCAGCAAATACTTATAGATTTTATATGCTTAGCGTTGTATCAGCTATTATGAGCACAAAAAAGGAAACATATGATATGGTCTTTGCTCTTAAAGGACACAAAATATATTTCAATAATTCTAAGTGCCTGATCCAGCCTCCTCCATGGCCATTGAAATAAATTGTTCTCATATATGCCCTTTCACATGCTTATGATAGACACCCCCCAATTCACCAATTGGTTACTCTCAACCTGGTTTAGTCTGTCTACAGAAATAGTTCACTGTAATGTGGCTGCTGTGCATACTACAGCTTCTTTGAGTCAGGTTACAAGTTGAGAACTTGATGAAACCAGTCGTCGATTAGCAGCTTTGGAAAGAGGCTTAGCAGGCCCTCATGGCTGGGGTGCTAGTCCTCTTTGAATAACCATACATCCATATACCTCTTTTATCCAAGAAGAAAATAAGGAGATGTCTGTGCTTAGGCAGCTCCAAAACTTCTGTTTTGGAGTTCTTTACTCTGCCTTCCAATCCAAAAGGCAAAGGGTAGCAATGAGGTATGGGTATGAGGGCTGATTTGGTCCTATAGCATAATGAAGTTTTCCCAGTGAAAATCTTCTTGGAACATGGTGAAGTCAGAGAATTTCCACCATTTTTCAGTCAGGAAGGAAATGGTTACAAATAGCTTCAAAATGTACTCATTTTCACATGCATGAACACAGATATGCATATACACAGAATACACATGTATGTACATATGTGAACATAAATGTATATATATTTGTCTGTATATATTATGTATAATTTTATATATATGTATATATATCATCTATGGATATAATCATTTGTGTCATCATACACACACATATACAAAGGCATAGATGTTTTGCTTTAAATCCTTCAGTGGAATAGTGATAATTTAATTATATGACAGCTCTGTGACCAATGACAACTCATTTAAACTCTGAAAGCCTCAGGCAACTCACCAATACTTAGCCGCTGCTAAGGAATAATAACAGCAAGAATTTATATAGAGCTTTGTGGTTAGCATAATACTTTAAAAATATGATTTCAATTAATCCTCATAAACATCCTGTAAGATTGGTGCTTAGATTATTTCCATTTTACAGATGAGGAAACTGGGTTTGATAGAATTTAAGTCACTTTTCCAAGGTCATAGAGGTAGTGAGTCAGAATTTGTACCCAGGTTTCTCTGACTCCAAGAATAGCACAGCAGGCAATGCATAGGTATAGACAGTTATATAGCAAGTTGTTTTGGTGGAGGGAGTTCCCATACTGACAAAACCACATATCCTTTTAAATGATGATGTATCAATGGATTAATAGTTATGATCTTCTTAGCTCATGGAATATAATATGTTAAAGTTAATTTTCCTAACATAAATCATCAGCTCCATGTTCACAGGCAATACATTTAACTTCTGTGTTCCTCAATTTTCCTATCTGTAAAAGGAATTACACTTGATTCTATGATTCTTTAAAATATAACATTCTATATTTTAAAATGAAATAATATTAGCAAAAATAATGAGGAAAATTAGAGTCACAGGATCATAGACTGGTCTCTCTTTTTTTTTAGTTTAGATACATCTCTCTATGGATGTTTCTGCCACTTACTGGACAGAGAGTTGCTAAGGGAACTGAGAAGTTTGTAAGTGATTTATCCATGGTCATTAGGTGGGCAGACTCCAGAAAGGGGCAAGAAGCCTTACTGCATACAGAAAAAGAATTTTTAAATGTTTTTAAAAGTGTGATTTTGATATATCTAATAGGTATAACATAGTCTGAAGTACATATATTATAGTATAATTCATATGTTATAATTCCTACAACCCAAGAATTCAGAAACTTCAATTTCAATTAAGTACATAGATAGCCAAATGCTTCTTTGAATGAGAGAATTATGGCATGATGTATGACCTCAATAGGCAGTGAACCAGTCATAAAAGGAGAAAGTATTGGCAGATGAATAGCCAAGTGCTCAAATAGTACTTTTTAAAATGCTACAACTATCAAAGGAAAGCCTCCAGCACATTGAATGGAACTTCTACACAGGCTGACTGAAAATATGCAGAGAAAAGTCCAGTGCCCAGCTTGAGAAAGCTTGACACATTATCATTAGCAGGATGGAGGGAGTGTCCCCTTGCATGTGGCTATATCTCTCCACATATACAAAATATTCACAAATGGCTTTAATACTCCATTTTTCCATGTATATTTGACTTTTAGAGCTATTTCGTTGAATTGCAATTGAGGGTTTATGATACTGAGTGAAAATCAGACACAAAGACAGATGCATGTGGGCCCTCAAAAAGTCAGACTCCATTCAGAAAGATCTTAGAATAGATTCCGGTTACTGTGCCACCCACAAACAATCAGGGCAAGTGGAGTATGAATTAGATCAACTCCACAGAGATCTCCTTTCAGCTTCTTCCTAGATCTTGGAGTAAGGAATAAAAGGAGACTGTAGCTTCACTACTTTAACCTTGGAAAGTACCAGTCAATCAACAAGGGGCAGGCAATCTCATAAGAGAACAAGCAAGAGCTCAAGAAAGGCTTATTTTAGACCAGCTACAGGGTAAGCACAGGTGAAGCCAGGGTCTCAGACAATCATGACAGGCAAGTTATTTTGTACTGCTAACAGCACTGGACCTAGAGAATTGGGAAATTTTGTTCTGAGCATAGACTTTGTCATTTATTAAGTCTCTGACTTTAATCAAGTCACAATAACTTCATTCATCCTAAATTGTTTTATCAATAGAAGCAAGGATAATTACACTATCTACATCACAAGAATGTTGAGAGGAAAGGACTTTGCAAATCCACAAAAGCTTGCTAAATGTTATCTATGCTTTAGGATTTAGAAATAGACATTCTGCTCATCAATCGCAATTTCCTCATTTAATAATTGAGAACAGATCTGGAGATGGCAAGTGACTTACCAAAAGACCCACAGGAAGTATCTGATTTGAGATCTGATCACAGTCACTGATACCAAAGCCAAAATATCAAAATACTTTTCTATCACAACATGCTGCTGAAACCAAAAGTAATAATAAACCACTAAAATGAAACACATTTTCATTAATAAATTATATATTACCCATGAAATTATTAACTCTTAGTATATATGAGTCACTGTGGCTTCAGAAAGGTCCCAAGAACAGTTGCCATGGTGTTTGTGCCTAACAACTCCAGGAGAAATACCAGAAGCAGAACAGAGGTCTGTATACAATATTTGTATCTGACCAAGGTCTTTGATATTGTTAGTCATGAGGGTTTATGGAAAATTATGTCAAAATTTGGTTGCCTGGAAAAGTTAATTAGCATTGTAAATCATGTTCATGATGGTATGCTTGCCTGGGGTTTGGAAATGGACAATGCTCTTGTGCTTTCCCAGTCACCAGTGGAGTGAAACAAGACTGTGTGCTTGTTCCATGTTTTTTTTTAGCATGATGTTTCCAGCCCTATTGTCAAATGCTTTCAATGAGGAGGAACATGACATCTAGGTCAGCTATTGCACTGATGGTTAATTCTTCAACTTGAAAAGGTTACCAGCCAAGACCGAAGTGGAGGGAGTGTTGCTGAATGATTTTCTCTTCGCAGATGATTGTGCACTCAATGCAGCCTCTGAAGTTAGGACGAAACAAAATGTGGATTGATTCTCTGCTGCTTGTGCTAATTTTGGCTTAACAATTAACACCAAGAAAACACAGGTGCTCCATCAGCTATCACCACACCATCCATACTTGGAAATGCAATTTAGAGTAAATGAAGAAGTTTTGAATGCTGTGCATAAGTTCACTTACCTTGATAATGTACTTTCCAGGGATGTACACATTGATAATGAGGTTGACACATGCATTGCCAAAGCTAGCTCAATGTTTGGGATGCTCCAAAGGAAAGTATGGGTGAGAAGAGGTATTAGACTGGCTACCAAACTGAAGGCCTATAACGCCATTCTGTTGACCTCATTGTTGTATGCCTGTGAAACCTAGACAGTCTACCAGTACCATGCCAAGAAACAGAATAGCTTCCATTTGAATTATCCCAGAAGGATTCTGAAGATCACCTGGAAATATATGATACAAGACACTGAGGTCCTTGCTCGAACTAAACTGCCAAGCACTCAAACTCTGCTTCAGAGAGTGCAACTCCTATGGACTGGTCGTTTTGTCTGGATGCAAAACATACGCTTGCCAAAAAGACTATGTTATGGAGAATTCACACAGGGCAAATGTTCACATGGTTGTTAGAAGAAGCAATACAAGGACACTCACAAGGTGTCTCTCAAGAACTTTGGAATTGATTGGGTAACATGGGAGACACTGGTACAGGATCGCTCAGCAAGGTGTGCCCACATCAAGAATGGTGCTGTACTCTATGAGGGAAGTAGAATTGAAATAGCTCAAAAGAAATGTGAGATGCACAAATTTACAGAATCCACCCTGAATAGTCTCATGGACTATTTTTGCCTGGCCTGTGGTAAAACATTCTGAGCTCATAGTGTTCTTATTAGCCACCATCAGACACACTTTTGTAGCATAGTGATGCCATTTTGGTCCTCTTCAAGAGGGAAGGACAACAATCAACCAATTCTTCGTAGGTATCAGATTTACAATGCCATAAGATAACTTCATCATAAAAATTAAATTAGCTATTTATCTCAATGTTGCAAAATTATGATTTTTTAAAATTTGATTTTACATTTTGATTTGATTTTATAAAATTCTGTAATTATTGCATATAACTTTAATTATGCAATTGCATAATAGTCATTGATCTGTTTTACAGGGGTAATTTTTCTCAGTAGAATTTCCTTGTGTAAATGAAATCATATCAGACCAAAATGAACAGTATTAATAGCCATAATCCAACTCATAACACATAGTTATTAATTGTCCTCCACAGAATACACAAGTAGCTAAAAATCTTCAGTGAATCTGCATAAAAAAAATTTGCCTAGCATTTAATGACCATATCTTATGGCCAAAATCTACTGTCAAGATTTTGTGCGAGGCTAAATAGGATTTTTTATTTCATTCTGCAGTTAATAAGGAGCTAATGAAGCTGAATAAATATGAAGTAATATAGTCGGATCTATACTTTAGGAAAAATCAATTTGACAGACAAATGGAGGATAGATTGGAGTAAAGAGAGACTTGAAGCAAAGAAAATACCTTTAGTATTAAATAGTATACAGTATAGCGTAGAAACATCAGTTTTATTACAAAAGAAAAAGGAGAAGGAGAAAAAGAAAGGAGAAGGAAGGAGGAAGGATATATTTTATAGTAATTGAAGATTTATAAAGTTTGCTTATATTATCTAATTTTATACTCAAAAATACCTTGTGAGGTAGGTGCATTATCCCTATTTTGCAGGTGAAGAAACTGAGGTTGAGAAAGGGTAAGCAACCTACAAAGATCATACAATATGAAATGCTGGAAGTAAAATTGGAAGCCCAATTTCCATGACTTCAAGTTGCCCAAATATCTCCACTATGCTATCCAGTTACCCATTTAGACAAGAAGTTAATCTAGGTTGGGGGCTAAATTTGATTTTCGTATTGTTTTGAAGATCATATGCATTTCACTAGATGGGATAATATAAAGCTAAATTGTCTTAATGTTGATTCTGCAGGTAGTTTTGTTTCTAATAAAAAAAGAACTAAATTTGATTTACTTGTGGATAATGTGATTTTGTATTGATTCTTTTAACAGTTGAATTGACTATGGTATGATATCATAGGATCCAGGATTTGAAGTTGGAAGGGACTTTCCTTAGATGCCATTGAATCCAGTCTCCTCATTTTATAGACGAGTAAACTAAGGCCAAGGAGGTCAAGTCACTTTCCCAGGGTCACATGAATAAGTTCCAAGAGAAGAATATACTACTCAAAAGAACATGAAAGTTAAAGGCAAGTCTTCTTTATAGTTACATAGAAATAATATGAAGGACACTTTCAATTATAGGAAAATAAAATTCATCCACAAATATGAAATTCTTTAGGAAAACAGGTAAACTTTAAATAATTTATAAAATGTTAAAGATATGCAGGACCTTGAAATTCATTTGGGTCACTTTTTTCTCAGGGTAAGAAACCTCTTTATGATATCTCTGAAAAGTTGAGCACTGGTTTTAAGTAACTTTTTGAATCTTCATTTGACACACACACACATACTGATATATATATATATATATATATATATATATATATACACATATATATATAAAATATATACATATATCATATAAAATACAAAAACAATCTATGCATATGTGTATGTATTTGTTTATATGTGTTTTTACATAGATAGATATGGATATGTATAGAAATCCTTAGAAGATTTAGAAGTTCATGGTGTTAGTCATGGAAAACACATACTTGGATCCTAGGTATCATGCTAACTATGTGACCCTAGGCAAATCACTTATTTGATAAATGTTTTGGGCATCTGACTAAGATTGGACTTTGAAGAATGGGTATTGACTAGCATGGTAAAGAGTTTCCTCCCAAGGAATTCCCTATGCTGAGGGAATCATAGGTCCAGTATAAAATATATACTCTAAGCGTTCCAAATAGTTTAGTGCACTTTTAATCTATTGAAGCTCATAATTGCCCTAAGACTTCTGGGATAACACACACACACACACACACACACACACACACATGCATGGCTTAAAAAGGTAATTTGCTTGGTTGACATTCATTGAGTTTTAATATCTAATTGTAGAGTATTTTATTCTTCATATATAAAACAAAACATATTTTGAAACTCCGAATTATTTTCTTATTCTCTAGTTACAAGAGTTATTTAATCAATTTTGGAACCACTCAAATTAACTCAGCAACTTTGCTAATAACTGTTAACAGTGAAACATGATGGACATAGATTAGAAACCAAACTTGAACCTAAGCAAACATTTCCTCTTGATGTAACCTTTCTTTGATATTGGTTTGACTTTGGAGTAGCAGTTCTTCATTGCATAGCCAATTAGAGTTCCATATTAGAAATTAAATATGCAATATTATTCAATTTAAATAGCTGAAGATTTGATCCCCATTATTTCTTGACACTGAGATTTTAAAACTCCAACTAATGATAAGTTCAGCATTGACAACTTTCCAGATAGAATAGGAGAGCCAACTTACTGGGCATATAAGGAACTCTAAGATTTTTAAAAGGCCTTTTCCTTTCTTAGAGATTTTGTCAACAGTTTCATATTTATTTACAGCTATTGGTATCTGGCAGCATAGAATGCACCTATGCACATAAAATAAAACAATTATTCTTAAATGATTTATAAATAAATCATCATGGTACAGTAGAGAGAAAACTAATTCAAGATTCAGAGGACCTGAGTTCCACTACTTCTGACCCTAATTACATTTTGACTTTGGTGAAGCAGCTTAACCTCTTTAAGTCTATAAAAGGAGATCTTTGGACTAGGTATCCTCTGAATTCCCTTTCAGATCTAGATTTATGAGATTCTGATCTAAAAAGGAACAGCTATGAATATTGAAACTGAAGCAATTATGCTAATAAAATTCCAAACCTGATTCTAACAATAATAACCATATGACCTTAAAAGGAACAACACTCAAATACTCTATACCTCAGTTTCTTTATTTCTTTGAAATGAGATGCTTGAATTAGATTGAAGTTTAATATTCCTTTCACTTCAAAAACATCATGCTTGGCTGTGAGTCATTACAACCAAAGAATTGTTGTATGAGTGAAGATGAGTCTGACCATCACAAAATAGATATGGTCTGTAATTTGGACCATATTGAATATCCTTTCATGATTTTTAAACAAGATATTAAAGGTTCTCGGGGTCAGGAACTATTTCCTTATTGTCTTCATATCTCTGGTACCTAGCACATTATCTTTTGGTATAAGAGGCACTTGACAAATGCATGTTTAAGAAATGAATTATCATATCTGAGCCTAGAATAACCTGGGAAGGTAGAGATGAAAAATTGATGATTTTCATTTCATAGACAAGAAAACTTACTGGTTAAATGATTTTCCCATGATCACATATCTATAGTAAGAGCTAGTATTTGTACAGTTTCATGGTTTTCAAAGCACTTTACAAATATTGCTTCACCTGATCTTCCCAACAACTTTGAGAGGCAGGTGCTGTTAGTATCCCCATTTTTCAGATGGGGAAAAATAAACAGAGGTTAAGTGACTTGCCCAATCACAAGAGGCCAGTTTTGAATCAGGGCTTCTTGATTCCAGGTCCAACATTCCATCTACTGTACCATCCCACTAGACAGGATACATGAAACTTTACACATTGAAGGATCATTTGAGATTAGCCTAATCTAATGTATATGTTACATTTATTCAACCAAGCAGTTGATAAGTGCAAGGGATTGATAATCAATCATTTCATTATTTTTATAGTGATGCCCTTGGTGAAGACAGCAGAAAAGCATCAGATACAAAGGAGGAATGCCACTGACTGGGATAAAGGTGAATAGGGAGATTCTAAAGAAAGAGGACAAACTGTAAGCTTTGATATAGAGCATCTTTTTTTAACTGAACTGCGAAACAGAATATGGAGAGGTGTTTTTTATTTTTGTCCTTTTTTTTCCATGCAACTGGAAACTAGACAATTCTGTTTCTCATAATTCATGATGATTTCATTCTTTTTTTTGAAAATTGCTGAAAATGAATAAAATAGTATTGTTCTCAAGAGGTTTATTAATTGAAGCCTCACTCTACATGAAGGAATTCATAGCCAGTAACAAACAAGAAAAGGATATGCTTGACCTACCTCCCTGTAGACATATGCACTGAATAAATAGCACTTATTTTCTATTTAATCTTCATACAAACATGCATTCATTAAATTAGATGAATTTTCTTAAAAAATGCCACTAAAGAAATCACACTAACTTTTCTCCCATCCTATCTAACTTGTAATCATTTAAACATAAAATGTTTTGTAGTTATAAAAACATTAATATAATTATCTCTAAAACATGAACAGGTATTTCCGGAGCAGATAATCCTATCTAACTTGTAATCATCTAAACATAAAATGTTTTGTAGTTATAAAAACATTAATATAATTATCTCTAAAACATGAGCAGGTATTTCCGGAGCAGATAAAAGGTTTCTTATTATTTTCAGAATTTACATGAGCTTGCTCTCAACTATGCCTTAATTATTTTAGTACGAATTTCATTTTGTATTTTGTTCTAGAACTTGAATATTGGGTTCTTGACATTAAAACACACATATGCTAACTCACTACTCCACCTACACCCATATGAGAAGCATCAAAATTTGGATCTTAACTAAATGAATATTTTAAGACCTCAAAAGGGTGGGAGGAAGAGAACTCTAACATTCAGGATTCTCCTTGAACAGAGGTATCAAAGAAAAAGTCCATGGGAGACATTGTCCAGCTAGAACCGTTTAAAATTCGCTGGGAAATATCTAACAAAATAAATAAAAGTGCAATAGAATGCAATAATATTAATATATGACTTTCCAAGTCACTGTGTGACCTTCAAGGATCCTTATGGACAGTTTGGTGGCCCTGTTTCTATTTGAGTTTGATATCATTGCTCTTGAGTGGTGTTAACACACTTGAGAGAATGTAGTTATCAATTCTTCATCAAAGAATCTTCATAATTTATCAACTATAAAATAACAGATTAGATTTAGTCTTGATGTGAAAGTCAAATTAAATCTCCTTAAAGGAGGAATCTCATCATTTACCTTTCATCTAACCATGCTGCTCACCTATCTTCTGAGAGACTAGGTGGCACAAAACCTGCCCTCTAATGTTTCCCAGCTTTACTGAATACAGACAAGGTAGCAAGGCATAGCATATAGGATGCTGAACTAAGAACCAGGAGATCTGAGTTTGATATTTAACTATGTGACTATGGGTGAATCATTTAACACATAAAAACCTCATTTACTCATCTGTAAAATGGTTATAATACTTATACTAAACTATTTCAAGGGATTATTATGAGGAAAATGTTTATAAAGCTTGAAGAGATACATAAATATGTGATATAATGTCAGTAAAGTCAGTTCCGAGCTTGCAAAATCAAGGTCATATTGCTTTGCAGCTCTTTAAATCTGGAGGGCAAGTATATGACCACACAATGCTAAAATAGAATTCCTTTTTTTAATCACATATTTAACAAGAGGAGTCATAGAGAATCTTGTTCTGCATCATGATCCAATTACCAACACGGTTCATTTACTAATATTATGGACTATTTGCGGTTACTTTTTAAAAAAAATACATATACATACACATATATGCATACACATAAATATATATGTACATATGCATATGTATTGATATATATACACATATGTAACTGTACAGTATGCATCTATTTTTTAAAGTCTGTAAAACGTTTGTGGTTCTAGCAAAATTTCAAGGAAGATGACAATTCCCTACTATTTCTTATATAGTATTTGATGGACTGACTTCTTCCAAAGATTTTACTAAAAATTATTTTGAGGCTGCTACTATATTTTAGGGTAGTCTATATTATGTACATTATGGTAGGTTGCAAACTAGTAAAGTTGTAAAATGTTATTTATACCAACAGAAAAAGAAATAACCTCCCCTCCCCTCAGCTAACACCAATGGCACAAAGATCAGTCACCTATCACTTTATCTGCATATACTTCTACAAACATCCTATTTTTGTACACCACCACTGCAATAGAAAATTTTGTACACCACAGCAACAGAAAATTACCTTTTTATGCGATTTGTTCAGTTTAATAAAACAAAACAAGAATTATTTTTCCCTAAAATTCAGAAAAGAATTGAACTTTTAGTTTTAAGAGTTTTAAGTTTTATGTTTTAGTTTTAAGAGTTAACTTTGCCGGATTGTTTATAATATATTGAGGATCCTACCTTGAATTTGGAACTCCTGCTTCTATAGTGGCCTTAGATTGGTTTAACATTGGTGATATTATTAGTAGCAGACTATCAAAAGGAAAATGATGCAATAGGGAAAGTAATCTTGGTATTTTCCAAACCGTAAGAGAAAATCGATCAGCTAGCATTTTTAGTAGGTTAAGTTTCTAGAGAGCCTTATACTTTAAAATCTCATTTGATCACCACAAGAACTCTGTGGATTAGGTTTATTATCTTTCTTTTACAAATGGCAATTATAGACAAGTTAAATAATTGTTCCAAGATCACATAGCTAGTAGTCGTCTGATGCTGGATTGAAATTCACATTTTGCTGACTCCCAGTCTAATACTCTAGCCACTAGGTCAAACTGCCTTCCATAATAGTTGCTAGGGATAAAATGGCAAAAATGACAACCATTTACCTCAAGGAGCTTATATTTGATTTTGGGAGACAACATATACTCATATACAAAAATAAGTAATCATAATATATATTCACAATAAATACAAGGTAATTTTGGTGGAAAGGTTCTAACAGCTGGGGAGTCAAAGAAAGGAGAGCTACATACAAAGTCAATAAAACTCCTGACAAGAAGTAGAGCTGCAATCACTAACTGTTAACTTACTGGAGTTTCATGGATTTCTTGATTGCTTTCCTTGTTTACTTTAAGTACTATAATTTTATTTACTTCCTCTGTCACACTGTGTACTTTCTTTCCCTGAAGTACACTGTAGAAAGAAGACTTCTGATAGGACTGGGTTCAAATCTTGCCTATGGAACTTAATAGCCTTGTGACTAATTAATTTCACCTCTCCAAGTCTCAATTTTCTTACTTGTAAAATTGGAGGGAAGGGTAAAGTAGATGGTCTCTAAAGTCTATTCCAACTCTTAACAAATAATTCTGTAGGAAGACCTGAACTCAAGTTACCATCTGTGCTAGCTGCCTGACCATGGGTCAGCTTCATCTTAGTTACACAATATGCAAAATGAGAGAATTATAGCAGCTTTCTGATGGAGTTGTTTTGAAGAATGAGTGCAAAGTATAGAAGTGTTTTTCATACCTTAATGCATGATGAAGTTATTACTTTTATATTAATAGCTTCTTTTGACCATCACAGTATATAGTTTTATTGTACTGAATGTGTATATATATATATATATATACATTTATATATGTCCATTGATATTGTGTGGCCTGAGGGCATGCACAATGCAAAGTGGGCAGGTTTTCTATTTAGAGCCAAGGCTGCAGTGAAGTTATAAGATGCAACCCTGGGGAGCACTACCAGAGACACCTAGGATTCATCACGTATTTGACTTTTAATTTTGTGTTCAGAAACCTTTTACTGTTGCCAAATTTTTCATGATCCCATATTCTCAACCCACAGTTTAGAAAGCATGAAACTACTGTATATATTACATATGCAAATATTTGTGTATATATGCATATATATATTCATATGCTATCTCCTTACGCATATCCAAATGATTCATTCACACCATTTTCTTTGAAGTACAAAAACTCAGGAAAGCATTTAGGATACTTTTTTCCTGTCTACCTCCTACTTCAAAGGCATTTTGTATTAAGACCACTTCCAGCACTTTGATGGACTGTAAGAACAAGACCCTTTCCATCTTTCATCCCATCAATGCCTTCTCTAGGGCAAGAAACACTCCCCTGCTTCCTGATCAAGCACTCATATTTTTGTACCAAATGCTTTGAAGGAAAGTGTACTAAACCTTCACAGGATAAATCGTCACCTGCAATCAAGTATAATCCCAAGGGAGATTACTAATCTCATGCATCCTTCAAAATGCCTTTTTCTAAGGATTGATACTTTGTCTAGATTTACTCCTTAGTGGCTAGCATACTCTCTTCCTCTTATATTCACCATATTCCAAGGATTCTGAATCTTGGATGCTTTTATCCAGGATCTATTCATCAGTTTCACCTCACCACCCTTGTGTATCTACTTTTCTTCAATCTATATGTACCTACTCCATAAGAAAGGAACTTGTTTTTATCAAAATCCTTCTCTGTTCTCACTTTTTTCATCTTCTAGTCCTTACTGAGATGTGGTTCCCTCTTGGTGACATCATTCCCTTTATCAACCTTTCTAGTAATGGCTACTCTTTTCATCCATTGGAAAACCAAAAACATACCTCTTGTTTTTATTCTAAAGTCATTTGCCCCACTGTCCTGTCAGTGATTATGTCTTGGTAAATCTCAACTCTGAATTATTCCTCAAGTCTGCTTCCTGTCCTCTCCTGTTGATGGATGGAGGAAATTATGAAAACCTTTGTCTGCCCCATGGATTTGGCAATGCAAATATTCTGCTCCTCCTTAATCAGTTTGATATACTCCCCTCATCCAAGATTTTTCCAATCTTCCTTGCTTCTCCTCATGTCTCCTTTAGCACTTGGTCTCCAACACTCTTTAGGCTAAAATTTTGCCTCATACTCAGCAAAACTTGAAGCTAGTTGTCAAGGGTTCCTGCTTCCCCTCTGTTCCTCATCTCACACCAGTAAGACATCTTTCCCAACTATGTTTTGAAGATTACTGAGTAATGAGATGACATAGGCATACTTGCACATTAGAAAAATCACTTTAACAGCTGCATGGAGAATTATTTGGAGTGGTGAGAGAGGTGAGGAAGGCTATTTAAGTAAGCCAGATGAGAAGTGATAAGGACTTTTTGCTTTTCTATTCTTTTCTTTAATCATTCTTTCATTCTTTCATGGAAGATTTCTTAAGTTCTAGTCATTGACATTATGGAATTTTCCCAAGTACTTTTGCTTTCTTCTTTACCTTTGGTCGAGAAGACTACTTATAATTTTGCATATATAATTAATAGAAAAAAACCAAGTAAACCTTGTTGTAAATTCTCCTTGCCTTTTCTAATTGCTAGAAGCAATATTCTTAGTCCTCTGACATTCCTATTTGTAGGTTTAATAAGCAACTCTCATTCTTTACTTCAGTGGCAAACACCATTGGTTATGCCTATTCATTGCACTATAGATTCTATTGTTGGATGCTCCTTAGTTAGGCTTTCTTATTTTCTTCTTTCTTGTTGAAATATGATATATACATATATGTGTGTGTGCACACACACTCATATATGCACATACAATGACAAGAGAAATGATAAGCTACACTGATAAGATTCTCATTCCTTTATTACTTTAATTTCATATTCCTATATTCTATACTATTATTTGCAAATCTAATTTTTGTGGCTTTAAGATTAGATCAAGTCTACAGGATTCACTAAGCTACCTTTTTCCCTCTTTCTTTGTTTCATTTTGTGTTCTACAAGGGAAGATCATGAGGCAGAAATATAGCATTCATATGCTTTGCTGGATAATCTCTAAGATTCCTTCTAATTCTAACATAATAAAATTCTAGGACTTCAGATAGCAAGATATTCTGTATAATCATATGTTTTTGTAGATCCAAATAACTACTATCATTTGCATAATGGTATGAGTGGCAGAAACCAGAATTTTGTGCACGCATCCCATATTGCATACTCTGTGAATTATAGCTGCTTGAATGGTTCAACAGGACTGCTACTTTGCCTAATACATATATCTATCAGCTATTTGCATCCATCTAGAACTGAGCTAGTTAGGAATCATTAGATCCAATTCAAAACTATCATAGTTAACCATAAAGACATGAATAGATGGAGATAATGAGGAGGAAGTTTACATCTAAATAAAAGCACAAATCTAAATATAGCAAGAAAATCTAGGGTAAATGTGATTCAGATTGGTGATACTTTCTCCATATATCCATCTATTCACTCATTCTATGGAAACAGACAATTATAATTTAATGGAGGCAAAAAAAAAGAACACACACTCTAGAGATAAAAAAAATGTGCTTCAGTTACACTTCCATAAAATTTTCTTTTAATAAATTTA
Source organism: Potorous gilbertii (assembly GCA_028658325.1). NCBI lineage: Eukaryota > Metazoa > Chordata > Mammalia > Diprotodontia > Potoroidae > Potorous > Potorous gilbertii. The sequence continues at coordinate 35,923,765 of CM053773.1, forward strand.
TCAGATGCATTATTGAAAAAAATGCAAACTTATTAACTCCTGGTCAGATTCCCACTCCATGCCCTCATTTTAATCTCATAAATTTAATAGACACATTATTTTGCTGCCTAATTTACAATAGCAATGTTTCTGGGGTTTTTTTTTGAGGAGTTGAGAAAGGTCAAATGGAAATTTAAAATAATGTGACATTTGAATGAAACATATAGTGTGCTTATCTTAAATATTAGCACCACTCCCTCAGAACCAAGTTATGGTAGTCAAATTCTATAATGAAAGAAAGCAAAATAGCTCTTACAGCTTTTTAAATGTTTTACAGCTGCACATTTTTTTAAAAAAAATTTTAGTCTTACAGGAGCCAAGATTGTGGAGTAGAAAGATGCAAATACTCTAGCACTTCCCCCACAGCTCACAAAATACCTGTAAAAAATGACTCAATGAATTCTAGAGCATCAGAAGCCACAGAACAACAGAGTGAGAAAGGTTTCCAGTCAAGGGTAACCTAGAAGGCTGACAGAAAAGGTCTATCTCATGGAATGCTGAGCCAAGCAGAGCCCAGCCCTGGTCATGTGGTACTTGGAGAAACAGGACCTGAACAGACCTCAGGGGAAAAATTCCCAACAGAGAAGGTCTCAGATCCCTCACCCCACAAGCAACAAAGAAACATGCAAAGGTCAGCATGGGAGGATTTTCCCAGTTGGGCGAGAGGTAGACTGGGTTCCCCCAGGACTAGCCTCAGGCAGTAGCAGCAGCAGGAGGCAATCAAGGAAGTAGCCTGGGTCCATTGTTCAGGCAGCTCATCTTAAAGCCTCTGGTGTTTTGAGCAGCTGATCTGAACCCCAGCCCCTTGTACCGGGGAGAGGAGAATCACTAGGACCCTCCTCTTGACAAAAGATACAGAAGTCAAGTAACTGGCTGGGAAAATGCCCAAAAAAGGTGGAAAAAATAAGACCATAAAAGGTTATTTTCTTGGTGAATAGGTGACTCCTTCCATCCTTTCAGATGAAGAAGAATAAGGCATACTATCAGGGGAAGTCAAGGCCTCTGCCTCCAGTACTCCCAAAATGAATATGAAATGAGCTAAGACCATAGAAGCACTTCAAAAGTGTGTCAGCAGCCTGTTAAAGGAGAACATTCCCCCCAAAAACTGAGGAAAATGACACCTTTAAAAAGAGCCTAACTCAATTGGAAAAGGAGGTCCAAAAAGCAGAAGGAGGCTTTAAAAAAGCAGAATTAGCCAAATGGAAAACAAGGTTCAAAAGTTCATTGACAAAAATAGTTCTTTAAAAAAGAGAATAGAGTTCAAGGAAGCTAATGATTATGAGATAAATGAAGCAGTTAGAAAATAAAACCAGGGGAGGAGCTAAGATGACAGAGTAGAAAGACACACATACGTTTAGCTCTTACCCCACAACCCATAAAATACCTGTAAAGAAGAACTCTCAGCAAATTCTAGAGCAGCAGAGGCCAAAGAACAACGGAATGGAGGAGATTTCTGTTCCAGAGAGACCTAAAAACCAACAGGAAAGGTCTGTTGTGCACCGGACCCAGAGCAGAGCCTAGCCATGCCTTGGTCAAGTGGAAAGAAGGGGAGTAGATTCAAGCAGGCTTCCGGGACAGAATCTCCAGTGGCAGAGCAGGTCCCTCAACCCATAGACTTCAAAGGTCAGTGAGAAGGTCTTTTTGGCTGGCAAGAGGGGAACTGGATGAGCCTATAACTCAGGCCCAGGCCCCTTCAGGAGGCAGCAGCAGAGGCAGCAGTGGACAGGGGCTCCCAAAGTAGGCAGGAGCCATCATCCATTGTTGAAGATCTCCTTGTAAACCCCGCAAAGGAAATGAGCCTCCTGTGGTGGTCCTGCCTTTACCTGAGGAACTAAACTTAATCTCACACTGAATAGCAGCCCCACCCCCACCCCCTGCTCTGAAAAACCTTAAGGCTAGGCAGCTCATTTGAATCATCCCACAAGCATTGGCTGGGCAGAACTGGAGGCCAAGAGGTTGTGGAGAAGAAACTCAGAAGTAAAGTAACTGACTGGGGAAATGCCCAAAAAGGGGAAAAAGTAGGTTATTTTCTTGGGGAACAGGTAACTTTCAGATGAGGAAAAACATGGCATCCTGTCAGAGGAAGTCAAGGCCTCTGCTTCCAAAGGAAACTTAAAATGGCTCAGGCAATAGAAGACTAAAAAACAAGTTATCAACTTACTAAAAGAGAACCAAAAAAATGCTGAGGAAAATAATACTTTTAAAAACAGGCTAACTCAATTGGAAAAAGAGGTCCAAAAAGCCAATGAGAAGAAGGAGGTTTTAAAAAGCAGAATTACCCAAATGGAAGAGAAGTTTCAAAAGCTCACTGAACAAAATAATTCATTGAATGAGAGAATTGAGTGCAGGAAAATGAATGACTATCAGTCAAACCAAGAAGTTAGTAATCAAAACCAAAAACTGGAAAAAATAGAAGATAATGTGAAATAACTCATTGGAAAAACAACTGATCTGGAAAATAGGTCCAGGAGAAATAATTTAAAAATTATTGGACTACTTGAAAGCCATGATCAAAAAAGAGCCTAGACATTATCTTCCGTGAAACTATCAAGGAAAACTACCCTGATATTCTAAAATCAGAGGGCAAAATAAATATTAAAAGAATCCACAGATCACCTCCTGAAAGAGACCCAAACAGAGAAACTATTAGGAATAGTATGGCCAAATTTCAGAGCTCCCAGATCAAGGAGAAAATACTGCAAGCAACTAGAAAGAAACAATTTGAGTACTGTGGAAGTACAATCAGGATAACACAAAATCTGGCAGATTCAACATTAAAGAATTAAAGGGCTTGGAGTGGGATATTTCAGAAGTCAAAGAAACTGGGATTGAAGCCAAGAATCACTTACCCAGCAAATCTGAATATAATACTTCAAGGGAAAAAATGGTCATTCAGTGATATTGTCGAATTTCAAGATTTCATGTTGAGGAAAAGATCATATCTGTATTTAAATATTTGACTTTCCAAGACAAGAATCAAGAGAAGCATGAAAAGGTAAACAGAAAAGAAAAATCATAAAAGACTCTCTAAAATTGAACTGTTTACATTACAACATGGAAAGAAAATATTTTTAACTCTTGAATCTTTTCTCAGTATTTGGGTAGTTGGAGAGATTGTACACACACACATACACACACACACACTCACACATACATACACATAGATAGAGAGTACAGGGTGTGTTATATCAGAAAAGATGATATCCCCATACACACACACAAAAAAAATAAAATGAAATAAAAATTAAGGAGTGAAGGAAGAAAATCCCAGGAAGTGAAGGGGAGTAATGGAATGGGGCAGGCTATAACTCATAAAAGAGACAAGAAAAATTTTATTTCATGGAGGAGATAAGGGAGACAGGGAGAGTCAGAAAAATAAAGCTACTCTCCCAACATGTGGCTGAAGGAGGGAATAACATGCTCACTAAATTTGATATGAAAATTTATATACACCACAGGGAAGTAGGAGAGGACGTAACAAGTGGAGTGAGGGGAATGTTAGAAGGGATGGCAAATGGGAGAAGGAAGTCATTAGAAATAAACATGAGAACGGACAAGGTCAATTATAGGGGGGAAAATAAGGGGTAGATAAAAATAAAAAATAAGGATAGATCAGAGGGCAATATAATTAGTATTACACAGTATGATTACTATGGAAGGCTTTTGCAAAACAACACATATTTAGCCTGTATTGAAATGCTTGCCTTCTCAGTAGGGCAGTAGAGGGAGGGGGGGAAGGAAAGAAGTTGGAATTCAAAGTATTAGAAACAAATGTTGAGAATTTTTATTGCATATTATCAGGAAATAAGAATTGCAGAGATAGGGGTATGAAAACTTATCTTGCCCAGCAAGAAAAGAGAGATGTGTATAGGAGAGGGGTCGGGTGTGATGGAGAGGAGGGTACATTGAGGGAAGGAGCAATCAGAATGTAAGGTATTAGGAAGTGGGGGGAGGGGAGTGATGGGGGAAAAAATTGCACATGTTACAAAGTAGGATTAAAAGCAATTAGTATTAAAACAATAGACTGAATTAATTACTGAGAATAAATCTATGACATAATTAGTTTGGAGAAAAGAATTTCAGTCTAAATTTCCTAGAGGAAGGTAACCTCAGGTAAAACTTGACATTGATGGAAAAGCCAAGGTTTTAATGGTAAATTTGATTTTAGGATTGCCATTTAATCAGGAAGTAGAACATGTATAGAAAGGCATGCAAGCCACTTAAGACTTGCCTCAAAAGATGTTCCTTAGCCAAAGTGAAACTATATTCATATTTGAAACCTGGTTATTGGAACTTGCCATTTTTAGATACTGTTATTCTGAGTCTAACTCCAGGTAGGGGTGGCAAGAAAGGTGATCTGAGCCTCTGATACATGATGCCTGTAAGCTAATGAGATGCTGATATGAACTGTATAGGTGATCTCAAGGGAAGGGTGAGAGAGTGGCTGTTCAGCATGGGCTGAGGTGGGATTATCCTGACTCAGTTTCCCCACTGACACCTGGCAGACTTAAAGTCTGACTGAATCCAAGTGGCCAGGAACTGACATGAAGTTGGGAAGATATTGTATCCCTGCAATGTCCTTATTATTGGTGGCAATTTCCCATAGTCAAAAGATTTATAAGCTTAATACCAGATCTATTCAATTATAGATCATGGGTAGGGGAACATCCGAAGTTGTCTAAAATTAAGCTATTAGGCATAGGACTTTAGACCAACAATAATAAATTAGGGTCCTTTAATTCTTAGTAGTAGTGTGGAGACAATTAGGTCAAGAGCTTGTGAAGTTAGCAACATAAATATTATCTGTGTCTCAGTTGGTTAATGCTTAAAAAAAAATTCCTTTGTGATCCATATTGTAGATACTTTAAAAAGAAGTAACACCTGACCAAAAGTTGGAATAGTTTTATCTGTTATTAACTGTGCTAAAAATAAATAACAAAAAAAGAAAACAAAACCAAAGTTTGAAAAAATAGAAGATAACGTGAAACATCTCAGAGGAAAAACAACAGACCTGGAAAATAGAACCAGGAGAGATAATTTAAAAATTAAGGGATGACATGAAAGCCATGATCAAAAAAAGAGTCTAGACATTATCTTCCATGAAATTATCAAGGAAAAGTGCCCTAATATTCTAGAACCAGAGGGCAAAATATATATTGAAAGAATCCACCAAACACCTCATGAAAGAGACTCAAAAAGAGTAACTTCTAGGAATATTTTGGCAAAATTTCAGAGTTGCCAGGTCAAGGATAAAATACTGCAAGCAGCTAGAAAGAAATAATTTGAGTATTGTGGAAATACAACCAGGCTAACGGAGGATCTGGCAACTTCAACATTAAGGGATCAAAGGGCTTGGAATAGGATATTCCAGAAGTCAAAGGAACTGGAATTAAAACCAAGAATCACCTACCCAGGAAAACTGAGTATAATACTTCAAGGGAATAAATGACCATTCAAGATGTAGACAACTTTCAAGCATTCTTGATGAAAAGACCAGAAATGAATAGAAAATTTGACTTTCAAACACAAGAATCAGGAGAAGCATGTAAAGGGAAACAGGAGAAAAAAATCATAAAAGACTTTCTAAAGTTGTACTGTTTACATTCCTACATGGAAAGATAATATTTGTAACTCTTTAGACTCTTTTCAGCATTTGGGTAGATGGAGGGATTATACACTCACACACACACACACACACATAGAGAGTACAGGTTGAGTTGAATCAGAAGAGATGATATCCATAAAAAATAATAAAATTAAAATTAAAGGGTAAGGGAGGAAAATACTGGGAGGAGAAAGGGAGAAATGAAATGGGGCAGGCTATAACTTATAAAAGAGTTAAGAAAAATCCAGTTCAATGGAGGAGAAAAGGGAGAAGATGAAAGGGGAAAAGTGAAGCTTACTCTCTTCACATATGGCTTAAGGAGGGAATAACATGCTCACTAAATTTGATATGAAAATCTATCTTACACTACAGGAAAGTAAAGAAGGAGGGAACAAGTGGGGTAAGGGGGATGGTAGAAGGGAAGGCAAATGGGAGAATGGAGTAACTACAAATAAACACTTCTGGGAATGGACAAGGTCAAATAAAATAACCAGGCCAGGGTAGGATAGGGGGCAATGTACTTAGTATTATACAACATGATTGTTAACAGAAGTCTTTTGCAAAATGACACATATATAGCCAGTATTGAATTGCTTGCTTTCTCAGTGGGGATGGGTAGGGAGGGAGGGAGGGAGAGAAGTTGGAAATCAATGTATTAGAAATGAATGTTGAAAATTATTATTACATATAACTGGGAAATAAAAAAAACCATAGGTAATGGGATATAGAAATTTATCTTGCCCCACACGAAAAGAGAGAAGATGGGGATAAGGAAAGTGTGGGGTGTCATAGAAGGGAAGATACATTGAGGGAAGGGGTAATCAGAATGCAAGATATTATGAGAAAGGGGAAGAGGAGTGATAGGGAGAAAAATTGAAACTCAAAATTTTGTGGAAAGGAAATATAAAAATAAATAAATAAAATTTAGTCTCAGAGGTTTTCTGAATTCTACTAATATTTTTACTCTAAATAGTTAATGTAAAAAACATGTAGTTCAAATGTAATGTGCTCTATATCTGTTGCTTAGGAGGTAAATGTCTTCTTCCTCTATATTTTATTGCTATTTTTGGGGTAGTTAAATAAAAATAGGTGAAATATTTTAAGGCTTTAAAATGTCTCATTTTAAGTAGTGAATAAAATTGTCCTGCATTGTCTCATCATGCTAAGGAAGGGACCCTGGGATATTGAAAACTATACCAGGAGAGAACATGCTGAAAAAGACAATTTAAATGAAACACAGAATGCTATGAGATCAATTTTACTCAGTTTCTCATCTGCTTAATTAGAGAATTTCATTAGATGATTTCTAGATTCCATCTTAATTCTGATACTAAGAGTCTGGATAACTTTTGTTTCATCTAAGCTTGGATTCACTTAAGTCATTATAACTCTGCTTTGGTTTCCCTAACCATAAGATCAAGCACCTATGACACTTTGGGAGTTCTTTAGCCTAGCTTTTATGCCTATGGCATCAAAATATATTTCATTAAAAACACTGCTATTAAAAGTGAAGGTAAAATCAAAGGCACAATAGACTACATTTCCCTCAATGCTTAATTAACACTTGTGTGTTTCTTGCATCTATGATGCTAGTGAAAATTCTCAGTATGTCTTCTGCAGCACCTACCCATCTTGTGCTTGAATTGAATGTCATTGTAAAGTTATTAAACAAAACTGTTTAGTTTAATCATCTTAAAATCAATTCCTGGCACTAAAACAGCAGGGAAATTGATCTGTGGAGAGAAAGCTATAAGTTACTGTCAATAGCCATAAAAGAAACATCTACTTCTTTCCCACATGCTTTAATTAGTGTAAGAAAGTAAGAAAAAAACTTGAACTTCTGGACTAGATTTATGCTTGTTTATTATTCTATGGTTACAGGTGTGCACATAGTCCTGTGTTCTTTATGGTAGAACAGTGAGGCTCTGAGGAACCAGGTTAACTCTGTCGATTTCCTGGGTTCCTGTTCCCCTATGGTATGTTTTTCCATGTGTAATGTCTTGTATGTCAGGATATATTATAAGGTGCTTTGAATCTGGGTCATATAATATTCCAAAGGGTTCAAGAGGGATGCCTTTGTATCACAAGGAATTTGTTTCCCTATCAAGAAAAGGGAGTAGGACAGTGAGGAAAACCCTGATGTTCAGCCAAAGCAACTGGATTGGAACAAAGATGCAAGAAACACACAAAATGTCTCTAGGGCTTCAAGTTTTTCATCTCTAAAGTGAGAATATTGGTCTACATGACTTCAAAGTCTCTTCCAACCTTGATTCTATCTCCTGGTCCCACTCACTTTTAAGTTTATGATTCCCTTGAGCACTTCCCTATTATCTTTGTAATTTCTATCCCTCTAGGAGTAGAACTGGTTTCACTGGGACTTGGTGGCCCATTTACTTACAATTACCGGGAATGAGATGTAAAACATTGCAAATAATTTGTCTGTACTACATAAGAATTTAGCCCTTTGTCCTTTAATTTTTCATGAATATGTTTTAAAAGCTTTTATATTACTTTCTTATATAACTAATTTTTCTTCTAAAAATGAATTATTTTGCTCCCATATAGTTGCTTCTATATTTAATCTAGGCACTCTAAAGTGAATTTAGGAAAAAAAATCCATGAAAGAAACATCTTGATGTCAAATTCTCCTTACAGGTTTCCTGTTTTCTATCCCCTCTCAAAATCTGTAGTAAAACTGTAGTAAAATCTATAGCAAATCTATAGTAAAATCATAATCAACTTACCTTTCTCTCAGTGAAGTTCATGAACTGAAGATGTCTATAGTGGTTTTTCACATGGTATAATTACTATTGCCCTATTTATGACACGGGAGGCTGTAATAATACTGATTATATATTTTTAGTAATAAATGGCATCTACTTAGGTGTTAATTACTTTCATGATATTGTAATAAGTTCGTTTTCAATTTTGTCTACGAAGATTTTAATTTCATCCTGAAGTATGCTGAAAACCCATTTGTTTCTGTGTGAACATTTAAAAGCAATAACAAAAGATGCAGTGGAAAAGCAGTTGCTATATGCCTGCGTGACAATCACTCTGTCAAGCTAAAAAAAAACCAGGATATACAAACCCTGCAATTTTTTTGCATCTATGATATGTACTCCAAAGACAAACTTATCAAAACATGTAATTAATTACATTACTTTGTGCATTGCTTTCTACTAAGAAGTGAGCACTAATATAATGAAATTCAAAGCACTAAATGAATACCATTCCCTCTTTCACCTCAGTTATCATATCTGTAAAAGGAAGAAACTGAACTCAAAAATTTATTAGATATCTTCTAGTTCTAAATTCATTATGCTATATACTTCACAACCAGATCTTTGGATCTTAAGAGTTAGTAGAAGTAGGACTAGTGTCTTATCAAAAATTTTAATCTACTTTAGTGTCTCCCACAATGGAGGCTTAACAGATATATACTAATTTGAATTATAGACAGTATAATTCAACCATGTTTTTAAATTTTATTTTGAAGTCCAATCTCCCTACCACTATATATTGTTTTTAATAGAACCTATTCCTTCAGGAAGTAAAATAAAAATTATTCTTGTCTTAAGATATTTCTATTGTAAGATATCTTGTGTATGGGCATATATTTTATGAGTCCATGATTTCATCAGTGTAACATTCTCTGTCCTAACATATCACAATCTTTCTTTAATTTAGTTGATCACTTTTAAAAGAGTTGATGTTGCTGAAAAAGTCATCACCTGGACCAGTCAGAGACTTCTATAAATTAACTTGGCTGATCTCGAGATGAAAGGTGTATAGTATAATTAGTTGTACTACAGAGGAAACCAGGTAATGATTAATGAATCATTAGCTGCAATAATTAAAGCACTACCAACAATGATGACAGCTAGATATCATGCAAAGTAACTTAAATAAATATTCTATCCCCATTTTCTTAAAAGTGTTACTACATTGAGATATATTGAATAGAAATATATTGAAAGACATGAAACATCACATAGTCACACTACAATGAAAGAGGTTTTCATAGTAAGTGACTGTGCCAAAAATAAATAAGAATTTATAGAATTATTTACTTTTGTGTAGAATGTAAAGGACAACTATGAACAAAGAAGAGAATAAAAAGGGTCAGAGATAGGGGAGAATTAGAGAAATATTAACAAAGAACAGTAAAATTTGGAAAAATATTGGATGGGTGTGTGTGTGAGGGGGAAGCAATAAAGAAAGTGAAACGCTATAGTCAGATTAAAGAGGCAGTAAATAGATAACCTTAGATTCTCTCAGTACTTTACTGTAGGTGATTTTGGAAGGACACTTTCTTGTAAAAATGGACCACTAAAATCCTAGTTGGGTTTACTGGTTTGTAAAAGAGACAAGAGTTTCGAAACTTTTGAATTTCTCCTAAAAGGAAAGAAACTCCTATGACATGAAAGGTTTGAGATAAGTAATAAAGGAAAGATGGTATTTTGGGCCATGATAAAACACTTCAAAACAATATGTGATCAGAGATGAATCACAGCCTTTTCTTCTTTGTGTCGCACAAAATTGAAAGACCATTTAGTCTAAGCCTAAAATAAACAATAAAAACAACTTATAGGGAAATTGAAACTAGAGAAGTTAAGTGATTAATCCAAAGTCACATAAATAATAAATTTATAGAAGTGAGACTCCAACTCATGTCCTCTGGCTGGAAATTAAATGGTACTAAGTAGAATTGCAGGTGAACAAGTTAGAATCTGGCTTATGAGGCAGCATGGAGAGGCAAATAGATTGTTAGGCATGGAATTGGGAAGACCTCACTCAGAATGGCTACGTGTTCATGAACAAATCACTTAAGCCTCAGTCTCCTCTTTTGTAAAATAATGGTAACAATGAATTTCTGTAGAACAGATCTCAAAGGTCTCAACAAATAAAATTTTTAAAAGTTGGTTCTATAAATATCTGCTATTATTGTTTCATTAAGCACATTGATAATGACCCTGGCCTCATGTTTAGCATCTTCATCAGAAAATCTCTCCCTTTTAAATGTTTCTAATGGTGTAAAAAGCATATTTTATGTAAATATTAGATATCATCCAATGTGACACAGTAATATGTCAGAACCAATTTTACGGTGTAATGTGGAGTCACAATAGGTTTTGTAAGTGCTTTGCAAAATGCCTAGGACATAGTAGACACCTAATAAATATTTATTGACTTACAGACAAATTAAATTGAGAATAGAGAGGATGATTTGAAGAGCAGCTAAACAGGAGGTATCTGCCAATTAAATTAAAGATGGTCAGATCTTAGGTTTAGATTGTGAACATATCTGATAAAAGAGAGTAGACAGAGAAAAGTAGCAAGGTGAGAAACAATGATATTTTGGAAGTGAAAGGGAGTAAGGAATCAAAGGTAAAAGTCACAAATCTGGAGAATAGTAAAATCACACAAAGTACACAAAAAAATGGAAATATTTCAAGGAAAATTTTGAGGAGCTTTAATGAGTTGTTCATAAAACATATTATTGGGAAAAGCATCATACCATAGCGGATAGAGATCTGGACCCCCAGCTAAATAATCTTGTCTGTTCAGATTCCTCCTCTGACATTTGTGGACTTACATGAGCTTTGGGTATTTCATTTGTCAATGTTCCATACATTTCTTAGACTACAGGTTACACAAGAGGTGTTTTCCTGGCATCCCTAGCACTTGGTGCTGTGTCTAACATAGATAAATGTTTAATAAATGTTGATCAATCGACAATTCCCCACACCAATGACATCTCATGCCTCTCCTCTCCCCTCCTTTCTAGAACAACAAAACAACAATGTATGATTGGAGATGTCTTCAACCCAACACATGAATGAAAGATTTGTGTTAAGGGGGAAGGATAATATTCTTAATCCTCCTTTATAAGAGCCCCCTAGTTCCAGAGGAAACAGTGACACTTCTTATATAATTACTAAAGAAAAAAAGAAAGAAAGGAATTCTGATCTCTACTTCCATTTTATAGCCTTTAAATTTCGTTCTCTATTTTGCAAGCTGAACTCTATTTTATACCTGTATCACAGTGAAGGGCCAGGAGCAAAACCTTCAAAGGATAAATTTTAGTTATTCTGTGTGATTTTCAAAACATGTTCATGCATTATTCTATTAAGCTGGAGCTTTGTTGATCAACCAGTATCACACTTTCATTTAGTTAATGAATCTTCATGAATGTAACAAATTGGTTTTAAGGTCAGTAAGCTTGCTGAAGAAAAACAAATTAAATGAAATGTAATTTTAAAAAAAGGAAACCAGATGCAAAGTGAAGGTAGCTATTTCTAAGTACTCCAGAGTGATAGAAGAAAGTTGAAGAGATTCTAGCTTTTTATTTATAAACATAAACCAGTAGTCATAATAAACTCTTTTCTCCCCACTACTCTTGAAACCTGGAAATCAAACCAAAAATGATTGTACTACTCCTTAAACTGGTGAAAAGTCCTTTATTTTGTCACAGTCTGTCTCCAAACCAAGAAGAATCACCAACAAAAGTAAGCAGAAAAATCAGTCAAGAAACTTCTATTTTTATTTGTTCTATATTCAGATATGAAAGCTCAAGAGATTGTCAACCTGTCCTGTATTCTAGACAGCTACCAGAGAAAGAAAGAAACAAAAGACTTAAAAACAGAATAAATGTGTTTTTCTGCCTTAGGTATGCCAAAAGTTGTTCATCATTCCTTGTTTCAGTGTTTTTATTTCAATGCCTTGTATTGAGTAATTAAAACTCAGTAATTGAACATTCTAATACAGGTATAACTGGAATATGTAGGCTACATAAAAATTTCTTCTCTCTGAAAATGTTCCTAATAAGAGAAATATATAATATGTCAGATTTTGGACTGGAAGGTCATGGAATTAATGTGCGGTCCTTGAGAACAGGGTCTTCCCTTTTCTCTTTACAACCCCAACTCTTAGTACAGTGGCCAGAACATAGCAAGAACTTAAAAAATACTTGCTGACTGTTAATAAATGCATGTTTCTTCATTGACCTAATCTAATTTCTTTGATGTACAGATGAAGGAACTAAAATCCAGACAGATTAAATGTTTTATCTCAAGTTTCACAAATAGTAAAATAGCTAAACTGAGATTTGAATCTATATTCTTTGACTCTATATATTAGTAGGTATGTTTCTGAAACGTGCCTTACTCAATTACTTTGCTTACTTGTGTCTTGTCTATTTTCAGGCTTTCTTAGATTCCACTTTTTCAGCATCTCTTTTAATGACCCTGTGTTTATATAATATGTTATAAACATACAAACACATGTGAAATGTATGTGTATATGTCTATATACACATGTGGGTTCATATGTGTGCATGTGTATGGATATATATGTGTGTGTGTTTGTGTATAATTGAATTTAAAAGGTAATATTAAAGAAGTGGACAAAGGGGCAATGTGGATTTTTGTCTATTCTTATCACTTGAATTTTGATAAATCAAATTGGTGTCAAAAACATAAAGGCATTTTTTTGGCAGTTGTTTGTTTCTAATTTTTAATAGTAAAAAAGAGCAGTTCGAGAACAGAGAACATCTTTATATTCATACAACTGACAGAAAGATATATCTCGAAATCTCTTTTATTTGTGCTTTTTTATTTTTTTAATGTATTGTCCTATGTTTTATTTACAAATACTTTTGCCAGGAGACCAAGGTTATAGATTGGTAATTATGAAGCAATTCCTAGGGAAATAGATTGTTTTAGGGGGCAGAGCCAAGATGGAGGAGTAGAAAGACTCGCATATGCTAGCTCTGAACCCACAGCCCATGGATTTCCTCTAAAAAGAACTCCCAATAAATTCTGGAACAGTGGAAGCCACACAGCAACACAGTAAAGGAGATTTCCGTTCCAGAAAGCCCTGAAAAACTGATCCCAAAGGTCCATCGCACACCTTACGGGAGTGGAGCCCTCCCCTGCCCTGGCCATGCCACACTGAGAGGAGCGAGCAGATCCGAGCAATCTTCAGGGACAGAATCTCCAGAGGCCACGAAGGTCCCTCCACCCACAGACTCAAAGGTCAGTGAGAGAGACAGGCTGAGAGGGGAGCAGGGTGTCTCCGGGACTCAGGCCCCCTCAGGAGGCAGTGGCAGGGGCAGCAGGCAGCCAGAGGCTCCCAGAGCAGGCAGGAGCTCTGCTACAGCTCCATTACAAAATATCCCTGCATAAACCCCCTAAGGGAACTGAGCCTGGGAGGCGGCCCTGCCCCAACCTGAGAACCAGGAATTAAGCTCCCATTGAGTAGCAGCTAGGCTTGCCACCAAAAGCCCTGAAGCTGGGGAGCAGCATTTGAATGTCAGACCCCCAAGCACTACCTGGGCAGACCTACGGATGGGTGGAGAGGACTCTCAGAAGTCAAGTAACTCGTTGGGAAAATGCCCAGAAAAGGGAAAAAAAATAAGACCATAGAAGGTTATTTCCTTGGGGAACAGATGATGGTGCCATTCCTTTCTGAGGAGGAATAACAATGCTTACCATCAGGTAAAGATATAGGAGTCAAGGCCTATGTATCCCAAACATCTGAAAGAGATGTCCAATGGGCTCAGGCCATGGAAGAGCTCAAAAAGGATTTTGAAAATCAAGTTAGACAGGTGGAGGAAAAATTGGGAAGAGAAATGAGAGAGATGCGAGAAAAGAATGAAAAACGGGACAATACCTTGATAAAGGAGACCCAAAAAAAATGCTGAAGAAAATAACACCTTGAAAAATAGGCTAACTCAATTGGCAAAAGAGGTTCAAAAAGCCAATGAGGAGAAGAATGTTTTCAAAAGCAGAATTAGCCAAGTGGAAAAAGAGGTGCAAAAGCTCACTGAAGAAAATAGTTCTCTCAAAATTAGAATGAAACAGATGGAGGGTAATGACTTTCTGAGAAACTAAGAAATTACAAAACAAAACCAAAAGAATGACAAAATGGAAGATAATGTGAAATATCTCATTGGAAAAACAACTGACCTGGAAAACAGATACAGGAGAGACAATTTAAAAATTATGGGACTACCTGAATGTCATGATCAAGAGAAGAGCCTAGACATCGTCCTTCATGAAATTTTCAAGGAAAACTGCCCTGATATTCTAGAAGTAGAGGGCAAAATAAGTATTCAAGGAATGCAAAAATCACCACCTGAAAGAGATCCAAAAAGAGAAACTCCTAGGAACATTGTGGCCAAATTCCAGAGTTCCCAGGTCAAGGAGAAAATATTGCAAGTGGCTAGAAAAAAACAATTCCAGGATTGTGGAAATACAATCAGGATAGCACAAGATCTAGCAGCTTCTACATTAACGGATCGAAGGGCGTGGAATAGGCTTTTCCAGAAGTCAAAGGAACCAGGTCTAAAACCAAGAATCACCTACGCAGCAAAACTGAGTATAATACTTCAGAGGAAAAACTGCTGTTTCAATGAAATCGAGGACTTTCAAGCATTCTTGATGAAAAGACCAGAGCTGAAAAGAAAATTTGACTTTCAAACACAAGAATGAGAAGAAGTATGAAAAGTACACAGCAAGGAGAAGTCACAAGGGACTTACCAAAGTTGAACTGTTTACATTACTGTATGGAAAGACAATATATGAAACTCCTGAAATTTTTCAGTATCTGGGTAGTTGGTAGTATTACACACAAACACACATACACACACATGTACAGGCGTGCATGCACACACAGACTCACACACATACATGCACATACAGAGACAGAGAGCACAAAGTGAATTAAATAGGATGGGATCATATCGTAAAAGAAATCAAGGTAAACGGTGAGAGAGAAATGTAGTGGGAGGAGAGAGGGTGAAATGGAATGGGGTAAATTATCTCTCATAGAAGAGGCAAGCAGGAGACTTCTTAGTGGAGGGAAAAAGAGGAGAGCTGAGGAAAAAAAAACCATGAAGTTTACTCTCATCACATTCGACTAAAGGAAGGAAAAAATGCACACTCATTTTGGTATGAAAACCTATCTTACAAT
>CM053773.1:35939886-35972211 GCA_028658325.1 Potorous gilbertii
GATTTTCTAAGGCAAAATGCCTTCCACACTCAGAGAAAGAAATATGGAAGTCATTCGCAGAATGTAGCAGATCATGTTTGTGTGGGTGAGAGAATTTGATCCATTATCAAATACCAGGATAGAAAGGCAATTGGTTTATATTACCAAGGCCACTAGAAAATCATTAACTAGGAGCTGTCCTGCTTTTTAGGAAAAGACAGTGTTACTTGAGTGAACACATGATATTAACAAAAACTCACATTTACACAAAACTTCAATATTTTTAAGATGTTTTCCTCATAACAATCCTGTAGTGTAGGTAGTTCCTATATTACCATTCTTTACTTTTGAGGCAAAAGAGACTGATACCAGTTAAATAACTTCCTTAAGTTTGCACAGTTATTATATAAGAATTCCAATCCCAACCTGTCTCTCAACCATTACAATTTTGTTGCAGGTTCTTTTATTCTATGACACTGGTAGAATATTAGAGCTGAAAGGTTATTATGAGACTAATTCTATAATTTTACAATGAAGAAATTTCAACTCAAAATGATTAAGTGGTTTATCCAATATCATATAGCTTATCAATGGTAAAGTCAGGATCAAATCCCACATCTTTTGACTCCCTAATCTAGTCAACTATATCACTAAGCTTCAATACTTTTTAAAAGATCAACTCCTCTCACATCTACCTCTGAATTTTCTATGGAAAACTCTAAAGACACTTTTTGATGGCCTTCCTTACCCAACACAGTCGATTCCTTTTTTGAATCATTCAAATTTGTCCTTCAAACCCCAATTTCAAAAATTCTAATGAGAATTGACTGCTTTCTTCCTCATAGACAGGCTATGTAGGTCTTACAAACAAACAACTCCTTTGAGTTATTTGCATGGGGTAGAGTAGCAAGCATACTGGATTTAAAGTTAGCACATTTGGGGTCTAGTCTCACCTTGCCACTTGCTATCTGTACATCCTTGGACAAATTACAAATTAAGGATATATGTTTAGTTCTTTCTTTGTTTCATTAAAAACAATCTTGAACTTGCTTTCATATATATTTATAAAATAGTATTCATGTAGAAATGCATGCATATACATGCGCACGCGCACACACACACACACACACACACACACACAAATAGAAGTTGGTAAGTAGGGCATTCCTGCTTTATATGTATTCTTGATGGGAATGTCTCTGACCTTTCTCTAGTATATTTGTGAATTCAAGAACTAGAGATATTCAATTTGAAGAAATAAGACAGAAAGAATATGATAATTGTTTTTCAAGTATTTGAAAGATTAACATAGAGAAGATTAGCTGGGTATTTGTTTTTAACTATGAATGCATAGAAATTGTAAAGATTTAGATTTTGGCTAGACCTAAAAGGGCTAGTAGAAAGCAGAACTTCCTAACAATTAGAATCATCCAGAGTACAATGGGCAGCTTCAAGATCACTAGTGAACTTCAAGTGAAATACCGTAGTGGGGTATCTGGTTCACGTACAGCTTGAGCTTCATGGCTTCTAAGGAGAGATATGTAAAAAAAGAAGCCAGGAACCCCTGGCTCATGCTCCTTGTTACAGTCAGTGAGGCTGTCCTGTAGAGAAAACATTAACAGTTTGCTAACACCTGTGACTTACTTAAACTGACAGCTACAGTTTTGGTGAACCAGACCAAGGAGTTTATAATTTTTTTAATGACATTAAATACAAGTTAATTTGAATCTTGTCCAAAAATGAATACATAATCTTATCTCACAGTGGTTTTGGTTTTCTTCACCTTCAATTTTCTTGTATGTATTCTGTGGCTTTCGGAAGTTTCAATAAGTAGACTATTACCTTAGGGACTGCCATTTCTCTGTAGATTGTTTTGAAACAAGCTCTACGGAACTTACCTATTATTTTCTATCTGTTATTTGCAAAAGTTGTCTGAAAGGTAAACAACAGTTAGTAACTAATAATACTAATAACAGCTACCATTTATATAGTGGTTCAAATTTCACAGCACATTTTAGAAATATATAATTGTATCATTAAAACCCTGGAAGATAGGTGCTATTATTAACTTCATTTTATAGATGAGGAAAACAAGGCAAATAGAAACTATTTATTTGCCCAGCATCACAAATAACTAGTCAGTGACTAACATTGGATTCAAACTTAGGTCTTACTGAACCCACATCCATCTGATTGTTCAAATTCACACTATTTTTCTGGATTTAGGAGCAATCTATGATGATAAATTCTGCCTCAGTCTCAGGTGTGTAGCACATACTTGATTCATCTTACCTGAATCAATTCAGCCCCTCTTAAGAGGCCATGTTTTAGTATGTGAATGGAATTTTCAAGTTAGTGGGGAAGAGGAATGAAGAAGGAGAAAGAAAAAGGAGAAAACAAGACTGATGAGGGAAGAAAAAGAAAGCCACAGATACACGCAACAATTCAAGAAAATTAAGGATGAATTTTCAGAGTTAAAAGAAATAAACATGTACAAAATGCTGTTCTAAGTTCATCATGTACAATCATTTGAAGTGGTGCTGGTATTTGTTGAGGGCCAGGGTTGAGTGTGGTTGACAAGATCAGGATAGACCTTCCGGGAAACTGATCTTTGAGACTGTGCTCATTATCATCCAGAATGGCTCTCTATACCCCCCAGATGATGTTGTCTCTGTGAGACAAGAGAATTACAGAAAACAAGGGATATGTAAAATAGATGCTAATAGGCTCATGGTCTGATATAATCAGAAGACTGATCTACTCATTCTGATTTATTTAATCACTGGGACAGACTAGCAGAGTGTCACGTAGACTTGCAGTACCTTGTCTATATAAACCCCAACCCTCAGATCAATAAATGGAACTGGTCTATCTTTTCCTGCCTCCTGTGACTCTTTTCTTTTAACCACCCATGTCACCAAGCTGTGTAGGGATGATGGCGGTCTGCTACGGGTATTTGTTTGAACAGGAACCAAAAAAGGATTTTATAAGACTTCCATCCTACGTTGAATACAAACTTTTGTGACATATAAATAAACTATAAGCATATACTCATATTTAAATCTTTTAACTGAAAAAAAAACTATGTAACCTGAACAGTCAAGAAATAAACATGTTTCTAGGGGAACTAACAAGTTGTTGTGGTTGTCAGAAGTCCTATAAAATTAAAAGGTAAAATCAGCTGTAGGCAGGAAAGAGAGACAAGACAAACCTATGAGACACTAGGACTGCATTTTATTTTATTCAGATTGACACTGGCAAGCAAATTAGATCATTCAGACATTATTACTTATAATTTTTGATTGACACTTCAAAATCAACACATATACTAAAAATAAATTAGGCATATGACATTTTTTGGTTTTTCAAATTATCTGCAACTTATTGTAATTAACCTATAAAGTGATAGTGACACTGATAGTTGGGTAATATACATTTCAAATATGCTAGCCTTGACATATTTACATTTTCAGTAGTTTCCTAGTATATAAATTCTGACCCTCACAGAACTGTCTGAAGACATTAAATTATTTCTATCAATCCTAGAGATAATAAAGTTTTAGAATGATTTTATTTCATAAACCTTGGTTATTCATCCAGATAACACTGACTCTCAGTTATGTGATAAATCATGATCACTAAGGGAGATAGGGCTTATTATTAACATAAGAGATTCTATCAATACTTGCACATTTCATTGATTAATGTATGTATATATTTCCATAATTTTAAAATTCAATCATTAATCAAATAGTATTATAAGGGTTATTTTATTATTTTTGAAGCAAGTGAAGAATACTCTTAAACCTCACTAATTAACTCCACTCTGTTATTTAATATCCCTTTACCACATATGTATAATAATGTATACATTTGTTGTTAGGTCATTTTTTCAGTAGTGTCTGTCTGACTCTCCATATGGGGTTTTCTTATCTTGCCATTTTCTTCTCCAGTACATTTTACAGATGAAGAAACTGAGGCAAACAGTGTTAACAGGGTCATTCAGATAGTAAATGTCTGAGGTCATATCCGAACTCAGGAAGATGAGTATTCCTAACTCCAAGCCCAGCACTCTATCAACTGCACTGCCCAGCTGTATGACAACATACATTAACAACTAATAAGAAATAAAATTTCAAAGAAAGATCACATTCAGATATTTGTAGATGCCATTTATTTTAATCAGTAATAATACTTGCTTACCCTAATTCAATTTTTACTTTTCACATTGAGAAAAAAAATTACTTCTAGATTTTGCCTAGTCATAGTTTCCCAGTGGTTTACATCTTCTGTCAGATGATTTTTATTAGCTTGAAACCCATTATAATCAAGGCTCGGCATTAAATCTTGGTATTTTAAGTGTCCAGAATATTTAATTAGTTGATTACTCTAATTATTCCCTATTGACCTTTCTTTATCCCTGTGTCCTAGATTATCTTTATTTGGTTAATCTTTTTAAGGCTTCCCTTCCTCAACAAAACAGATAAACCCTAAAATAACCCTTTCACTGGGAAAACCTTAAAATTTTCTTCCATAATGGTGACTAAATAGAACAAAAAGAATTCGCACATGAGCAAATTATCTCATGTGATGATTTTATTTTAATTAAGATTTTCATTTTATAATCAGTCAACAGGTTTTCATGTGCCAAGAACTCAATTAAGTGCTAGGGATAGAAAGAGAAAAGATCATTTAAATTTTACTCTTGGGGATCTTATATTCTAATGGGTAGGCTCACATGTATTTATTTAGAAGTATGCATGATACATAAAGAGTAAATACAACATAACCTTAGAAGAGAAGGCACTGCCAGTCAAAATGAACTGGAAAAGGCCTCCTACAGAAAGCTTTGAGCTGTGTCTTAAAGAGAAACACAGATGCCAAGAAACAAAAAGGTAAGGAAGGAAAGCATTTCAGCTATGTGAGTAACCATGGCAAAGGCACAGAGATGGGAGAGGAGCATCAGGTTTGAGGAAAAACCACTAGGCCAAAATCACTGGCATACTGTGTATGAAAAAGAGAGTTAGGTGTTAAGAAGACTGGAGAAGTAGGTAGGACTAAGGTTGTGAAAAGCTTTAAATGCCAGAAGAGTTTATATTTGATTCTAGAAATACAAGGGGCCATTCTGGAGTTGACTATTTAGTATTCCCTTTCCTTTTCTATGAGTTGCTGTGCTTGGTTATAGGGAACAATACATCCTAATCCAGTCCATGCCTCTTTCCAAAACCTTATTTTATAGATGATAGCATTTGGACTTTCCAGTTTACTACTCTTGTACCTGAAATTTGTTTGGTTTCAACTCCACAGAAAAATGCTTCCCCAACACTCCAAATGCTTACCACCACCCCTCTTCCCTCTCCTCAGTTTCTTTTTGTGGGTTGTCATGCCATCATTAGATTATGAGTTCCTTAAAGGTAAGGATTGTCTCTTTTTCTTATTTGTATCTCTGGCATTTAACACCATGCCTAGCACATAGTGAACATGTAATAAATATTTATTGAAATGAATTAAAATTTTAGGAACAAAATATAAGGAAAGAATAGTACTTCTTTACTATGTCCTGTAATTTGGACAGATCTGAAATAAATCTTTCTATCAAAGATCTCTAGCTGTTCCTGAAAAACATTTAATAATACATGAAAATGATAGATTTGTATATCATTAGTGCCCACTCTGTAATCTAAGCTCTCCATTTGACTTTTAACTTTCTTTA
Source organism: Potorous gilbertii (assembly GCA_028658325.1). Classification (NCBI taxonomy): domain Eukaryota; kingdom Metazoa; phylum Chordata; class Mammalia; order Diprotodontia; family Potoroidae; genus Potorous; species Potorous gilbertii. Next base: position 35,945,579 of record CM053773.1, read on the forward strand.
AAAAGACTCCCATGAGTAAAAGGAAAGGAAAGGTAGAATACCAAGTCGACTTAAAATTGAAAAAAAAAAAACAGCAGATATACAGATGACCCCTCCATGCAAACCAATCATTCCCATAGAACTGAGAAAAGCCTGTCTACAGGAATTGTTCTGCAAAAGAGAACAGCTTTAAATATGAACCATATTAGAATATAGCTTGAAAACAAATTAGTTCATGTCCAGTATTTTCCCATTTTAAATATCAGGAAATTATTCATCTGACTTGAATTTTTCTATGAAACCATAATAAAATTATAAATACTTAATTAGAATTTTATGACATAAATGCTTTGCAATAAACATGCAATCACATTTAATCTAATTTTCTGTTTGAATTAGCAAATTGAAAATCATTTTTTTTCTTGTAAAAACTATTAGCATCTATCAAGGAAATGGCTTTCCCCCATTTTGAGCTGTCCAAAAATGGATGTTGTAACTTTGAATGAACTCCCTGAATACAAAAACATTAAATAACCATACTGACAGGAATGAATACTGCAACAACAAAATTACTGTCAAAAGGAAAATTAAGATAACAAAAAACACTTCCAAGGACCCACATAGTTTAAGCAATCTGGTTTTTTACACAATGCAATTCCAACATAATCTTAGAATTGGAACCATTCTTTGGTGGTGAAAGTAATAAGATTTAGTTGACTTTTCATGGAAAGAGATTGTGTTTTGGCTACCTGTTTGTTCTTTATAATGTAAAATTTCAGTGTGGGTAGTGTTATTTTCTATGTCTACAAGTGGCTATGAAATCCACTTGCATGACTCACAGGTATTTCCACAGTACTTTCACTGCCTGCTAGCTGGTTGGTAGAGATTCTTTTGCTTATCTCTCACTTTGTTCTACAGGTGAATAGGTTTCCTTGCTCAGAATGTGTCAGCCTTTTTCTTTGTCATGACTGCCTATCAGTTGCTCCCAGCACTGAACCTGCTACTTCTCGACCATCAATGTCCATGTTCTCCTAATTGAATTCTTTTTCCTAAAGTGAGTCATGAAGATTTTGCTTACTGTGGATGGCTTGAATATGCATAAAGATTGTTCAAGAAGCCCTTCCACTGAAATGGCCAGTAAACTAGAGATAAGAAGGAAGAAGCAAAACTGAAGTATAGGGACTTCTAATCAAATGGGGTGGGGAATGTAGTTATCTTCTGCAGAGAAAAGGTAGAAGGATTGCCTTAAAAAATAGTAGCTTAGGAACTTAGAATTTAAATGTATCCTTGATAAGAGCAGGCAAAATGTATGTCATGTACAGATAGTAAAGCATAATATAATCACAGAAGTGCCTATGCTAACAAGACTATCACAAACACAGTGAAATTTAATAGGGATAAGTGGAAAGTTCTACCAAAAAATCAGTCAAGTGTAGGACACAAAAGATGAGATGATAGAATGTTATGCAAGAGAGAGCTAGTGCTTTCAGCTGGTAGCAAGAGAGGAAAAGATAGCCATTTTTATGTAGTTGAAGGGCGGTCACCTGGAAAATGGATTAGACGAAATCTGCCTGGCCCCAGTGGGCAGAATTAGTGATGCTCAGAAGTTGCTAAGAACCAAGTTTAGGTTTAATGTCAGGAAACACACACACACACACATACATACACATACAACCACTGCTTAACCATTAAAGTCATACAAAACTTTCATGGGCTATCAGGAAGTTATGAGTTACTTATCAGGAGAGATCTTTAAGCAGCTCTAAATGACTGCTTATTAGATAGGTAATTGAGAAAATACACTTTTAGGGGATTTAATTTTGTAATCTTTTTTTCCCTTGTTCAATTTAGACCTCTTGCATGTCTCCAGTAACTGCTAAATATTCATGTATTCATATGTGCATATATGCATGTGTGTGTGTGTATGTGTGTACCTCACCAAACTACTTTGCTAAGTTCTTCAGTTCAGATTGGATCACCACTGTGGTTCCTTCTAACACTGAAATTTTATGATTCAATATGAATTGATAAGAAATGATTCATATACTGTCCAGTGGAATGTAAATTTCTTACATATAGATACTATTTTGGTTTGTTTACATTTCTAACACCAAGCACAGATACATCGAAAGTATTGAAAAAGTATTGCTGAATTGAATTAAACAGAAAGACTTTTAAAAAGATACCAACATTATCTTGCATTGCAAGAATTACAGTACATAGCCTTCAGAACAAGTGATATGATGGTCTCACTGTAGAGCACTTTGATTCATTGTGGTCTTCCCCCAACCCTCACCACATTATGGAATTCTGTGCTTTATTCTGGGCACCATATTTGGAGAGAAGGTTTAGCAAACTGGGAAAGCTCTAGAAAAAGGCAATTCAGATGTTAAGGTGACCTGAGATTATGTCATCTGAGAAATGATTGAAGGAACTAAGAATGTTCAAACTAAGGAAAAGAGTTAAGGGAGACATAACTGTCTTCAAATACATAAGAGCCCACTGAATGTTAAGCAGATTAGAATTATATTGTCTAACTTCAGAGACCTGATAAAGAATCAATCTCCTCATGGGGAGTTAGAGTTTTGAGTCAAAATAAAGAAGACCTTTGCAATAACTAGTCATCTGAGGTTATAGCAGGTTCTCTATCACTGAAGATTATATGAATAAAAATGGCTAATGATAGCTACAATTTATATAGTATGATGTAAATTCTGAAATACTTTGCCAACATTATCTAGTTTTATCCTTCTAATAACCCTAGGAATGAGGTGTTATTATACTTCTCAAATAAGGAAACTGAGACAGAGGTTAATTAACTTACCAATGGTCACATAGCTATTAATTGTTGATCCAATATTCTATACACTACTCCATCTGACTGTGTTTAGGATGATAGAATTTGACCTGGAAGGGACCTCATGGGATATGGAGTCCAACCCTGTCAAATGCCAAATAATAACTGAGGAGAACTGAAGCCTCAGGGGATTTGGATGACTTGAGAAAGGTCACAGAATTTGAACCCTTTTCCTCAGACTTCAAAGTCAATATCTATTTCACAATGTCATTCTGCTTAATTAGAGATTGACTATGTTATTTGTAGGGAAATTCTGTCACTTTAAACTATATCTTCATTAATATTTTTTTTTTTGAACCACCTTTCCTTCAGCATTTCTCTTCCTTTCCCTTCACAAAGGATGTCCTGGTTAAGATTTTTTTTAAATGATGAAAAAGAGAATAAATAAATCAGCAAAACCAATCAATACCTCTAAACTTGTGACAATATATGCAACATTGCATACTCATAAACACCTCATTTCTTCAAAGAAGGGACGGCATCTCCTCACAGCTCTTCTTTTCAGTCAAGCTTATTCATTGTAATACAGCAAAATTTATTTTCAATTGAGATTTTCCATTTGTATTGTTGTAGTCATTAGAAATAATTGTTTTCCTGGCTCTGCTCAGTTGAATTTACATCATTTCACATGTCTTTCCATTTTCTTTTTCTTCACGTTTGTCACTTTTTATTGCCCAATAATATTCCATTGTGTTCATGTACCACAATTTGTTTAGATTTATTTAGCCATTCTGCAATCAATGGACAACTAGAAAAGGGGAAGGGAATAAACATCATTAATTCCTTACCATGTCTTAAGTGACTTGCTCCATTCATACAGCTAGTAAATACCTGAGGGTGAATTTGAACTCAGATCCTCCTGAATCCAGAGCCAGTGCTCTATCTCCTGTGCCACCTATTCATCCTTATTTGTTTCTAAATATTTTGTTTCTAATCATTTGCTACCAAAAAGAGTGGTAGTATTTGTTGGGTATAGATTGATGCTTCAGGCAGCAAGCTGTACTATGTGTTTCTGTGAAATCTGACAAGTTATAATTCTACGATTCTTTGGTATTTATAAAAACATGGGTTTACTAAAAACAAAACCATATTGGCACAAAAACAGGAATGAATTCAAAATAGCATTCACATGATTAATAAGACAAAGGAATACATATATGTATATATATGCGGAAAAATGAAAGGAATTAGAACATTTTCAGTTTGTAGATAAAAGGAATCAGAAAACTTATAATTTAGAAGAATCACCTCTGCTAATACCCAATTTGATAAGAAAGTATGCTGCCGGATCAAATTAGTTTTTATTCAGAGTTTTTGTATCAGCTACTACAATAACCCCCAGGTAGTGAAGTAGATAAATGCAGGTAGCTACCTACCCATTCCAGCAAAGTACAGGTCCTATTTTCATTAAACTTCATTCTAGCCTTGTTTTAACAATGTTGTTCACTGTGTCCTGAAATGTTGAAAGAAATGGCCCATACCATGCTGCTCTTAGATTCAATATTGAACAAACTTTGGGAAGCTCATGTCAGGCTTAGCCTAGCAGAACCTACAAAGCCCCAGAAGTAATGTTGTTATATAGTAGGATCACAGATCTAGAACCAAAATGGAACCCAGAGGCCATCTAGCCCAACTCTTTCATTTTATGGATGAAGAAACAGGCCCGGTGAGATTAAATGACTTACTGGAGGACACACCTACATAATTTGAGACTGTTTTCTTATCCCTATTTCACCTTCCATGAAACAATCTTGGCAAGGTGATATGGAAATACTAGTCCATTTTTGTTAGGTTGTGGCAAAAAAAGAAATTGAACCAAACTATTACAATCAAATACTTAACCCGAACAGGTATCATCAACTGATGGAGTCACTTGGGTATAGACAATTCCTTGCATCAAGCTATATAAGTGGTACACTTTGAAATTAGGAGAACAGATTCTTTGTTTAAGGATAAACTGAGAAATTAATTCCCCTTTTGTTTGGGGAGGATCCTGAGAGGGAGCAGCTTTTGTGTCTCTCAAGGCCTTTTCAGCAGAGAAGATTTTCTAGTTTATATCAATGACTGCCAAAAACAAATAAACCCAAACATTTATAGACTGAATTCTCATGTTATGCTTGGGTAAAAAGTGCTGGATTGGAAGTCAGGACACTGGTTCAAATTTGGGGTTCTAATATTTGCTAACTGAACCTCTATGGCCCTAAATTCCTCATATGTAAAAGGAGATTAATTTTTGCATTGCCTAATCCAAGATTGCTACAATGAAAAAAACTTTATAATCCCTAAAGAACTACAGGGCTCACATGTATTATAACTTATAAAGTGTTGATGACATCAAATACCCAGTCATTATTCTATCTCTAAATTGACTGATACAAAAATGAGAGTTATCAGTACAACCCACTTTATTACTAATCATCAATATCCTCAGAGCCAATTGTTGGTGGTGATGATGAAGAAGGAGAATGAAGGAAAAATATGGAAAATCAAAACAAATGACATAATTTTAACAATCAGTAAGTTCAACTTGCTCTTACTCCAAACTTATAGGACTAGTCATTGGACAAAATAAATAGATGCGAACCTCCTGCCCTTCCTCTTAAATGTTCCATTAATTCCAGTAGGAGGTGATAATGAGTTGAAACTGAAATTCCTCAAATTCGTAGCAGATGGAAGAAGTGAGGGAAAACACAGTGAGGTCTCACCAATGCAAGCATTCTATTGTCCCTACACATGAAAGACCAGAAATTTCTACCTTTCTGAAAGCAGCTGAAGAGGAGGCCTCTCCTAATAATCCCCATCCCCATGAGGATTGGCCCATTGCTCATTCATTAATGGCAAAAGTGATTCCATGTGTGACTACTATTGATGCACTTTTGTATCAGGAAGTTGCTATGTACCCTGTACTAGCTGAATCAGCTAAATTTAGGCATAAAATACAAGGCTCTACTGATCACAATCAGTTTATGAATAGCTACATGAGGTATGTGTTTCATAGATAACACACAGGAGGAACTGGAGTTTTCAGATTCCAGTCTCTAACAGGTTCACTCGATCTAGTCAGACAGGCAGATACCTTCAGAGGGGTTAAAATCTTATTGTATTCTAGTCTAGTCTTAAAGCATTCCCTCATCATCCCTCTCACAGAGGCAGAAGAGGAAGTGGGGTGACTACTCCTAGGTCAGCCAAGACAAGACAAGCACAGTTTGTGTACTCCTCTAAATCCCCTCAAACCTCAATGGGGGCCAGTTGAGGCAGGTACATGCATTTCTCTATGCATTACCCCTTGTTTCCCTGCTCACTGACTAGTACTCACTTGCTTTATAGGGAAACAGACAAAGAAGGCATATTGACAACAATAGCCTCATAGGTTAACTTTAGTAATATCATCATTCTGCACAAATGTAGTAGATGTCACATTATGTCACCCCTTATCTCATGGCACAGCCTCAATAGGACTGCTCATCACTATGATTCTAGGAAATGCCATCTAGGATCCTTGGGGCTATTCTGGGAATTATTATCTAACACCTGGGAACTAGATATTACCATGGCCATGGATCCTGAGAAACTGAACTCTAAAAGGATAACAAAGTCCCCCTTGCATACAGTATGCAAATTAGTAAACTTTCCTATTTTCAGTGCTCTAGTCAACCACAAAGGGGTGCAGGGTGTTACAGTACAGACCACCTGTTGAATGATTGTTTCTAACATTCCCTTCCTGCTCTATATCACATTATGCTAAAGCCACTGCCCGGGTTGCCCATGGAACTGGAGGGATGGGGAGTCACTTGCTTGCATGCTTGTCAATAATAAAGTGCCTGACTCATGATCCTTTGAGCATTTGTGTTCTTTTTTTGTACCTTACCCTCAATCTTCTCACACCTAAGACTCACTTTCCAGTATCTGGTCCCCTATACCTCCTGACTTTGCCCTTTGCATGTGTTATATCTCTTCTATCTCCTAGAATGAATGCTCATTGAGGGTAAGGTCTGTTAATTGTTTGCCTTTGTGTCTCCTGAATCTAGATTAACTAATTAGTCCCAATACCTTAATTATTATGTAAGGAAACTGATTTTCAAGGAGGACAAATTATGTTCTTAAGATCATGGAGATAGTTACTAATAAAACAGGAAGTAGAAACCAGACTGATAACTTTTTGGTTGTTCAGTTGTATCTGACTGATGACCCTATTTGGGTTTTTCTTGGTAAAGATACTAAAGTGGTTTGTCATTTCCTTCTTCAGTTCATTTTACAGATAAGGAAAATGGGGTTTAAATAACTTGCCCAGGGTCACATAACTAGTAAGGTTCTAAGACCGTATTTGAACTCAAGTTTTCCTGATTCCACCTCTAGAGTTCTATCTACTCAGCCTCCTAGCTATCACATAAGTAGTAGTATTCTTTCTACTATGCAGTCTTTCTTGGACTCAGGTGTTTACTCAGATGATTACTGTTTTATAATGCAGCCCTTCTATGGCTTGCATTTTTACCTAATAATTTATTATTTACTCCTTTTGTGTGTGTGTGTGTGTGCGCGCATGAAATCATGACTTTCTATTACATAGAGCTAGCTTAAAAATGATATATTAAGTTTAACACAGTGGTGGTAAAATTGAACAGCTTGTAAGTGTACCTTTCAAAATTTCTGAGGTTATTATTTTACTATTATATTAATAATCAGTTATTAAATTAGGATGTAGATTTTTCTCCTTTATTTCTTCATTTAAAGCCCAGTCCCTGTAAAATGTCAGTTTCTGTAAGGACTTGAATAGTTCATGTGATGGTTCTAGTCTCAAAGAACATACTCTTCAATCATGGTTTGGACCCCACTCAAAAAGAAAACCTAACTTCTGTTTAGACAGTATATGGAATCCAGTCTAGGCAAGTTCTTAACCAAAGGAAAAGAGCCCCTGTCCTTGTACCCCCTCCATTAGCATTTGAGGTGACCCAATTCATGAAGTAGAAAACCAACCAGAGTGGTCTGGAGGAATGTTGATTCCCCTGTCCAGAATGTCCATCCCATGAGCCAGTCATGGTCTCAGCCCGAGTAGCTGAAGAATTCGAGCCAACCTCTTCATTAAATGTCCACCAATCAGGGTTGATTTTTAATTGCTATGAGAATTCCTGTTCAAAGATTATTTAAAGCTTTCAGGCTCTCCATGTCTTTTGTCTTCAACTGTCAGGGGAAAGTACTGACCATCAATTTATTGATTATTAACTAACCTAATTAATAAGCTAACTATTCATTACCCAGAAACTCCGTCTTGGGTTTTTTCATTTGTCACACCTCCTTCTGCTTTATTCTATCTATTTATTTGCTTCATAATACTTATTTGTACCTTAGTTGCTACTATGTAGCATATTGAGATGTCCATATTACTCTGTTAATTGCCTACCTAAGGTTCATCAGGCTCTTAAAGTCATTGCTAGAGCCCACTCCAGCCAACTCCCCAAAAAGAAATCTCTTAGATTATTTCTCCAAGACTCCAGATGTCCTGCTTTTCCTGTATAATCACTGGAACTCGTGCTCCAGGGGCAGAGAAACTGATAAAGATTTATTTTGGAGCTTTGATTCAGCAAAGACTATTGAGGAATTTCAAAACAGGCACTTGAAAACTGGGAGGGCAAGGCACCAGGAAAGAGATTTGAATCATAAGTGTAGATAACTATTGCCCTCTCCTCTGTAAGACCCTTTCAGCAGTATATTTTATAGTAATAAGTAAATATAAATAGATATTACATAAATTTATAAATAAATATAAATAAAAAATAAAACCATTTCTTACTCTACTTCTCTTAAAGTGATTTTGTCTAAACTCTTAAATGATATTTTATGTCCAAGTACTTCAAATTTGTGAGGTTTTTGTTATGTATTTTCTGCTTGTCCAGCATTAAAAGTCTCTAGTTTTTATTTGTTCGTCGGTTTGTTTTCTATGAGCTATGTCCATTGAGAAGAAAGATCTTGAGGAAAAGGGGAGGGCAGACACTATACTTAAATTAAGCTCTATCATGCCTTAGAGCAGGGAGGCCACATTACACCTCTAGGTCTTTGAATCTAAACTTCACCAAACAAATCCTCTTAATAAAAGGATTTGTTTTATAAAACTTGTACTAATTCAAAAGGCTGCACCCAAGGACCTAGAAGGCCACATGTGGTTTTTAGGCCTTAGGTTTCCCACCCCTGCCCTAGAGGATGCCTGATTATAAAGGACAGAAAACTTGCCTCCAAGTGATGAAAACTTGAGTTTAAGTCTTACCTCTGCCACATACTGGCTTCATACTGGGCAAATAATTTAACTTCTCAGAGCTATAGATTAGAGCTTCTTAAACTTTTTCCACTCATAATCCCTTCAGCTCTGCTCAAACTGTGGGTCGTGACCCTACAGTAAACCACATTCTAAGATGTCTTGTTGCAGAGAAGGTGCTGATGTTTATTGGTAGAAGGAGTTTCCTCACCTAGGAGAAAGAACTCCCAGGTGAGGAAATTCCCTTAAAGATCAGCCTAAAATACTGTGTTCTCAGTGAGTGAACCCTTCATAAACAGACAGACAATTACAATAAAATATAAAAACACAGAGTTAGAATATTTTTTTCCAGGTTCCAGATCTCCCCACTACGTCCTGGTTTTTACCCATTCATTGAGCTATCATTTTAGGCTATCATTTTCACCCTCATTGTATCAGGTGTTATTACCTGATGTTCTTCTCCTGTGCCTCCCAATTCTAATAATGGGGTTTTGTTTATAATTCTAAGTCCAAGGACTGTAAGTATTTTCTAAACATCTCATTACCATGAATTTTACCCAATTTATGAAGTCTGAAACACTGTTGAAATACAATGAAACAAAATAAAACATTTTATTTTATTTTATATCAAACAAGTTTCTACAAACTGCTTTAAATTGTAGTCTCAATAATATTTTATTCATATTTCCAAAGTGACTTTCATTAATGGAAAATATGGAAATGCATACAATACTGGAGATTTATACAACTTCCTAAATATATGGGCTTGTTGAACAACCCAGGATACACCAACATAAATTAGGAAAGGATGCTGAGACATACTTAACACTAAAATGAATGGATCTCCTTTTAGTCATTATGTCACCATTGTGTAAATAAGAAAACTTTATGTATTTGACACATAAATTTACTTGTAAAGTTGGAATTTACATAAGAGAGGATCATATTGATTTTTCTTGAGATTCTTACATAAATTACGTTTATTTCACACTCATTTAGACCTTTTGAAATTTTTGTTGAAGTTCTCAATGAATTTTTCACAATCTCAACATTTTCAAGGAACATTCCTTCAACTCCCTACTTTACTATCTACATAGATGTCTCCCTAAAGATATCAAATTTTTTGCCTCTCCACTTTTGTCCATCTCTCCTGTTCTCATCCCTCCGCTCTGAAGTAAGGAAAAGGGGTGAATATAAAGATCTCAGACATCATTTAATCATATTCTCTCATTTGGGGAAAAGTTAAGTGACTGGGTCAAAATCACATAGGTTATAAGAAAGAAAATAAACAGTTTAACTTAAAATCCAGCAACTGTTCAATCAGTAACATTGTACTTACTCCATGTAACTGTAACAATAGCAATAAAAAGTACTCTTGCCAGGCACTGCCGAATGGCAAGACTTGTTCCTTCTTAGTTCTTGAAGAGGACAAAGACAAGAATGAAAATCTCTGCTCTCACGGAACTTGCATTCTATATGTAAAGATATGCAGTCCACGCACAAAGAAATATTAAGGGTGGGGACAGAAATCAGAAGGAAACAAGGGATTTTAAGAGGAAGAAGTGCATTATAGCCAATGGACGGAGCTTGAGCAAAAGCTCAGAGGCTGGAGAACTGTAACAAGGCTGTTTGGCTAATGTATAGAGTAGGGAAGATACGTATAATAGGCATATATAATAAAGTAATATGTATAATAAACTTGGACAAGTAGTTAGAGTAAGGTTGGAAATTCTATTAAGCTACCCCTCCTTATTCCAGTATATTTCCATGTTATTTTGCTAATGAGATTCCTCAGTGATCTGTCCTGTGAACGTCATGCCTTCTTGTCTTTTATAATGCCTCCTTCCCTTGCGGTTAGTTCCTTTATGGCTCCTCCCTTTCTTTGTTGTTATTTATAAATAAAAGGTCATTCTCCATGTCAGTGACTTTAGAAACTGTTTAGGATTTTCCTTTCTATCCAATTTCCTGACAACATTCTCTAGGACTTCAGTATTCCTGCTTATGACTTCTTGAAGAATTTGGCCACACAATCCCTTAACCTCTTGAAATACAAGCATCTCCTTCTTATCTCACTTCGGCTCCACATCCATAGAGATACACCTTTTCATCTCTTGGAATTTGGACAACCTTATCCAAGATGCTGAATTTTTAAATACCATTATCTGACTCTAATCTTAAAGTTTCAAATGCCTAACCAAAGCATTAATTTCAAGCCATATCAGACTAAGAGTCACCTCTCTGATATATCCAACAAATTTATAATCAAACACCAAGAATTTACTCAGTCCCAATATCAAGCACTTTTGTAGGCACTAAGGATACAAATACAGTAAGGAGATAGTCACTAAAATAAAATGAACAACATTGCAATAGTATGCAACATATAAAGAGAAATTATAGAAATGGTGAGTATTTGGGGCTAAGCAATGATAAGGATTACTAATGGAGTTAGAAGATAGTGAATTGTCATGCTCTTTTCAATGGCAGTGGCAGTAATGGTTTTAGCAGTCTCTAATTACATAGAAGTTAATCCCTCTACATAGATCGTTGATGCTATCCCTTCCCTTTTTCTTGAACAGATTGTCCTTATAATCATACCCCTCCCCTAGCCTTCAATCTCTCTATGACTGCTTCCTTCCATTCAGCCTGCAAAACACAACTAAGGCTTTACTGATCATTAGATTTTACCATGCCCTCAAGCTGTTGACCTATTTTCCTTTTCATAGTCATATTTAATAAAAAAGCTTTCTATAACTGCTGCCTTGCCTTCTACTTCTCTCAGTCACTTTTCAGTCATTTGTAATCTGGTGTTAGAATTCATGAATCAATTGAAACTGCTATATTCAAATTTACTAATGATCAACTAATTGTCAATTTTGATAATTTCCTCCTCATAATCCTTATTAACCTCTTCAACACTTGACATTGTTAACACCCCTCTCTTCTTAGATACCCTTGACTTTTGGGCTTTTCTGACAATGTTGCCTCTTGGTTTATTTCCTACTGGTCTGACTTTTTCTCAGCTTCCTTTTCTACATTGTATTCCGTTACTGTGGGTCTACCCCATGGTTCTGTCCTTGCCTCTTTTTTAATCTCCCATATGTTTTCTTACTTGGTGACTTCACTACTTCCCATAGATTGAATTATCACTGCTATGCATATGAACCCAATTTTATATATCCATCTTGGTATCTCTCTTGAATTCCAGTCATAAGTTTATACTTGTCTATTGGACATTTCAAATTGGATGTCCTGTAGGCATATAAATATGGGATGAAAATCAGAAGTTATTGGGAAAATTCAATTGATTCAAATCAGATACATGAAAGTACTCTCAGAAATTTAGGCCAATCTTTACCTACATAGGAATACTCTAGACAGCTAACAGTCTAAGTCAATACAAATTAAAAAAACTCTAATTAAGCAATTAGTACAAACAAGGTATTTTCTAGGTCCTGGAGGGGCAAAGTTGGGTGGGGGGAGGGAATCCCAATGAATAGTCAACCCACATTTCCAAATATCTAAGGAATACATAATCCCTAAAGTGATCCATTTAATTTTGGGGCAGTTCTCATCATTAGAAAATATTTTTTATTTCAAATAAAAGTCTTTCTCCTTGTAAAATTCCATCTGTTGGACTGGGGGAGTTTCTATTATTTAGATACAAGCAGAACAAATCTAAGTGTTCTACTGTGGGGAATCCTACAAATATTATCAAGGTTTTCATCAAGTCCTGTTCTAAATATCCTAGATTTTTTCAAGTGGCCATCTCAAAGGTTATAGCCTTGACTTCTTTCACTTCTTTATGCAAATGCAATATCCTCTGACCAGCTTTCATAGGAGCATGCTCCAGTCTGTCAGTTTCTTGTTGGATCCAATACTTGAAACTTAGTCTGCTAATGCCTTCCCTCTGAAATTATCTCCAATTTTGCATATGTGTATGTATGTATGTATGTCTATAAATATAAATACAACACACATATTGCATGTAATTGTGTTGTTTTTTAGTTGTTTCAATTATTTCTGACTCTTCATAACACCATTTAGGGTTTTCTTGGCAAAGATACTGGAATGGTTTGATATTTCCTTCTCCAGTTAATTTTATAGATGAAGAACTAAGGCAAAGAGGGTTACATGGTTGCCCAAGGTCATATAGTAAGTATCTGAGGTCAGATTTGAACTCAGGATATATACACATATATCTGTAACAAAATTATATAATAAAATATACATATATATCATGTACCTTGTTTGTATATGTTTATTTGTATGTTATCTCCCTTATTAGATCATAGTTTTGCATTTCTTTATCCCTAGAGTTTAGTATTGTCTGGTACTTAGTAGAAACTTAATGTTTTTTGACTTGCTTTTCCTTGAGCAGGGAAGAGTATGGCAGGACTTGAAATTTTCTCTGTTCTGTTGCTATTAATGCATGCTAAGACTGTATTAATTCTCTTGTTATACTGATGGCAAACTTTTTCCAAGACAATGGCTTTTAAAATATTGAAGACTTGCTCTGCATGAATGCAATTTCATGGTATAAACAGCAAAAGTTCTCCTTGTTGCTCCTATTTGCATTTCTACTTGACCCCTGCAACACTTCACAGGTATCAGTGTTTGTTCACCTAGCAGTGTTCATTTTTGCATCTCTTGCCCCTGTTCCCAGTATAGTACTATAGGTACTTAGAAAATGCTTACTGAATTGAATTGAATTGAATTCAAATACTCTTCTCATCAGGCTTGTCATCAAGTGACCTGGGCCCTTCTTTTCCTGGACAACACATCTATTTTGTTTTCGTTCACATTATCACATCTTTCACTGCCACAACCATCCCAGACATGTTTATTCATTAGAAGGAATAGGACATCAGTAGTGTGACCATTTAACCAATGCTATCCATGCTATTTCTTAATGATCTTCATTTTCCCCTTGTTTTTTCACAGGGTCTATAAAATGAGCACACATTTGGCTTTCCCTGACTTGTCCTTTCACTTGATTACGGCAGGTGCAGAAGATGCTTGGGAGCCTGCCCTGACTATTAACCTAGATCTCTTCCAATGGGACTCCATCTGGTCCCAGTTGCAGTCAGGTTTGGACTTTTCAGCTTAGTCACAGATGTCTTTTGTAAAAATTTCACTGTATAGTACCCAGTCATTTGAATCCTGTTGAGATTTTCTGCGTAGGATTATCATCTATTAAGACCTGCCGAGTTGGTTGAGGTCAGAAAGGTATTTCCCCATGCCTGATCACTGGAATTCCAACTGATAGAGATTTTGGAGTTGAATCAAACTGATGCAAGAGAGTATAAAGTTCTTTCTCTGGAGACAAAAAAAATGAGTTTGATTTTCAAAAGACTAGAATAGTGGCAGCTTCTGAAAAAATACAAAGGCCCATTATCTTTCTGACACTTTTTGAATTTTTAAGTGAATTGTATTGTATTTCATATTTCTTTTAACTTGTAATAATTTTACTTTTAAAAAATTAGATTATTCAGTTGAAATAAATAGCACTTTACTATTTTTTGCATATCATATACCCTTCTGAAATTAAGATTTTTTTGTTTTTAGATAACCTTACTTTGAAGATATAGATATATAGAAATATAAGTCTAGATATATCTCATATCAAAGAATCAAAGTGAAAGAGAAAAAAAGGTTTAACAAATCTAAGTAGCATATCAATCAAATCTGATAATATATGCAGTGCTCTGTACAATTCTCTTCTCCATTCTTCTTCAAGGACAAGCTTGATCCTTATAATTATAGAGCATTAACTTTCATATTTTTTGTTGTTCTTTCATTTTGGGGGATTAATCTAGTCCAGGTAAACTTCATTTGCCTCTTGGTTGTGCTCCTGATTTTCTAGATTTTTGTCACCATGCCTCAACTGCCTTCCTACCCTGGAACTTCCTTCAGATCGTGAGGCCCTGAAACATCCATCAAAACCTGTAGCTTCATCACTCTAGAACATCTCTCTACCATGTTGGCCATTTTCTTCCATTAATTGCTTTCTACAAGGTCTCCATTTTGGGAAAGGGCCCTGGTAGGCCAATGTTCATTCCCCTTCTGACTCTAGTTCATATTTTTTGAGCTTCAAAACCATAGGAAACTCCACTATCTTAGTTCCCTTTTTGTATCTTCTTCTTCTATTAGAATGCCTAGAATCTTCTTGAGGACAGGGGTTTTCTTTCTTTTTTTGTTTTATTTATATCCCCAGAACTTAGGACATAGACTGCCACATAGTATTTTATAAATTTTTGTTGACTTTCCTTTCTAATTACGTAGTACTTGTAATTGTCTACATTGTTTTCCCAATTCCACTTAATTCACTTTATATCATTTAATTTAAGTGCTCTCATATTTTTCTGTTTTGTATATTTCTTACGAGGGTATAACAGGATTCAATTATATTTATGTACTACAGTGTGTTTATCAATTCCCCAGTCTACAGTCATAGTTACCAATTCATCAGTATCAATCAAGCAAGTGATGAGTAGGACTCAGATTTCAGGCCAAAAGGACAAAGTCTATTAAGAAGGAAGTTATAAGTACTAGGTAATAAGAGGAGATTCATAATGACAGGCAGTAGTTGTAAGCAGTCCATCGACAGACAGTGAATGTAAGTCTCCAAGGTTAGTAGGACTATGTCATATGACTTTGGCTGTAAGTAAAAAAGTAGAAGACCAGGCAAATGGTCAGCCTCAGGGAGACCATTCAATAATTGGCAGGAGGAGCATACTAGAGGAGGAGCTAGTAGAGACTTTCAATTCCAAAGAAACTGGAATGTCATACTGAGAGCCAAAGAAATTACCTAAGTACATTATGTGTGTGCATGTGCACGCGTGCATGCATGTGCAATTAAATGAGTAATCAAAACAAGGATATGAGATTGAGACTTGGTTATAAGGACCAAGAAAAAAGTAAATTGATGGATGAGATTTATAAGGTCAACATGAGGCCAGACCATTATATTGATGGTGAACTCTGGGCTAATCCAATACTTAGATAAATTTAAAGGGGTAGAGTCAAGAGTCAGATTTGTCTCAAAGTCAAGCGCAGAGTTGAAACTTAAAATGAGAGTTGTTTTACTAAAAAGGGTATTAGAAGAGTTTCAGGGCATGAAATTAGGCAGCTCATTAATGAATTTCTTATTTTTCTCACTGTGATCAATACAGTTTTACTACCCCATTACCTGCTCCAAAGCTGTCTTCTTATACTCCTCTAAGCATTCTTCCAAAAAAGTTTAAGGATTTAATTGCTTCATTTATTTAGGTGAAGAAAATAATTAAAATCTCTCTCAAACTTTGCAGTTCCTTAGAGACTTGTCATTGAGTTCTTCTGAACATTTATGTTTACCTCTTGGTAGCCTATAGTTAATTGTTGATCACTGGATTACCTTTAGGACTAGTGAACTAAGTTTTATAACATATCCCTTTGTTATAAATTGGTATACTGGATTTCTTTGAAACCAAATCAGATGTGGCTTTAACTGCAAATTCTCTCCCCCGTTTTTTACATATTTTCTGTTACTAATCAAAATATTTACTGACCACCTACAAGACACTAAGGGGAAACACAGGCGTATAAGTTGTGATAGAAATACAGATTTAGGGCTAGAAAGGAAATTATAGGCCACTGAAACCCCTTATTTTACAGATTAGAAAACTGAGACACAGAGAAGATAATTTCATGTGCAGTGCCAAAAGTTATAAATATCTGAGGTGAAAATTGAACCCAGGTTGACCTGAATTTAAGGAAAGAACACTATCCAATACACCAATGCCACCACCTACCCTCAAGGAAACTACCATCTAACCAGGAAGAGAAGATATACATGAACTTCTATGTTCAAGGATTTTTTTTTAATCAACATGTCTTATGATAGTCCAGTTGTTTTTTGCTTCTTGGTGTTATTGTATCTGTTTCCTCAATCTAGACATTATTATTAACTATTGCTGTTACCTTCCTCATTAAATAGGTGATTAGCAAGAGAAGTTTTGAAAACATTTAAGCATGGAATTGATGTTTTATCTTCTATATGAAAAAAGAACTTGGAATACTAGAGGAGGATAAGCTTTAGTCAGAAAAGGTACTGGATCTGGGAAGGATTTTGCTTGGAAGTAATGGCTATAGAGTTGGCTATTCTAGAGAATTCTTAGAATCTACTCTTTATGGCTAGATAGAAGACCAAGCACAAGGACATTCAACTAAGACAACAGGCACCAGATCACTGCAGGGCTCAGTTTTCTCATCCGTGAAATAAGGGAACAAGACAAAATGACTTCTACAGTCTCTTCCAGCTCTAAATCAATGATCTGATGATGTCATGGTTGTACTGAACAGTCAGTGGCCTTGAAATTCAAGCAGGGAACAGGGTGAGAATGCCAATACATAAAAATATATGTATACATATATATATATATATATATATATATATACACACACATACATACATATATAAACATACATATATACACATAGACATACATACATATACATATATACATACATGCATTCACATACATGCATATACATACACATATATACATACACATGTGCACATACATATACACACACACACAGTGGCAGGAGAGTAGAGGTGTCCCATTATAGGAATTGACACTGTAACTTGGGACTATCTAATAAAGAAACATAAACACTAAAATAGTTTTTCAACAGAGGTGAGGGAAGCCCTTTCCTTTCTTTGGGGTCCTTAAGAAGAGAAATTCACCTCATCTGAGTGTTTGCATGAAGAAATGGAGCAAGGACTACATTTTAAGTCTCTTCATAGTTACTACATAAGTTAAAAACTAAAAAGCACACTGTAATAGAATGATTTTGTTCCATTCCTGGTGATGAGTCTGAACTTAATATTCTTTATTCTCTCAGCTTTTTGAAAGAATTCTTAACAGTATAGATTTGTGATATAGCTGTTTGGGGTGAGGAGAGCACAGTTTTTCTCTATGTGAAGCTAATTGGCCTACAGGGACTTTGAACCTAAAAGCTTAATCTCATTAGATACAGATTCTAACCAACTGAATCAACTAAACCAGACAAGTTTATGGTAATTGCAGACGGAAAGGTCACTTAAATCATATAGTCCAAATTTATACTCACATTTCCATTACTAATGCAAGATGTTAATCAATACCACACCAAGATTTGTAACAAAATTTTTACAAATAAATATTTGAGCATTTCTCTGAAGTATGGAATACATTTATATACCTTAAATACCTTCCAAAGTCACATATTCTATTAGGAATTTTTAATAGCCTAAAAGGTTGAGATGATCTGGACCCGGAATCTAAGTATAAAACCTAAGAGAAAATATCTAGATGAAAACAACAACAACATCCACTATTTATTTTTATTTTTGTCAATTTGAGAGCTTCAGATAGAGTCCTTAGTCTGGTTGCAACCAATATGATGGTTGCACTATAAGTGGGGAAACAAAGCTCATATTAGTAAGGAGAGGAAATACAGTTGAATGAACTAAGAACAGCAATTGAAAATATAGCAATATGGATAAATCCAACTCTAAACCAGTCCATATAAATGTGAAAATATTCTCAATATTTTTCATGGGAGAAAAAATATACACTTACAAAGCCTTTCCTTTAATGTAAAAAGTCAGGGACAATATTCAAGATGCTACCCTAACCATCTTCTATCAGATGATTTTTTTCTATTTCACTCATCTATTTTCTTCTGCTCTGCAGTTCTTGTCAAAGACAGCAGTTAAATAAAAATAAATTCATTGTGGCTTTCTTTTCTCCAGTTGGGATGGAATTCATATGATCATTAAATCCACACCTCTTAGTTTAATATTAATTATCTATGAAGTAAGTATTGATCTGGACAGTCATAGTTGGAATACTTTAACTTGATTCTAACATAGTAACGTCATTTTGGTCCTCTTTGAGAGCAAAAGACAACAGCCATTTGGAAGACGAAATAAATTCTATTTTCAAATGGGTACCTGAGGAGAAGGATAAGATGAACTATGAAATACAGAAATTTGCATTCCTGTTGTTTTCATATGTATTTTGTCTGTGAACTAGTCTTTATTAATTGCTTACTTAGAGCTAGGCACTATGATAAACTCTGGAAATACAAATAGAGGTCAAAAGAAAGAAAATATATGTCCCAAGGAACGTATATTCAATGAGGGGGAATAACTGATTAAAGTAAGAAGAAGCAGAAAAAGGAAAGGGGAAGTTAAGTGCCATGGTTGAAATGATGTCACTGTTTCTTATTTTCACAACACAATTCTTGCCCTGTCTATTCTGGGATATCTAGGAATCAGATTGTGTGGGTACTGTTTCCCTTAGTGATGGAAATTTATATTCTTTCTTTTGCCAAGGAAGCACTATGGAAAATATGGAATATCATTAAATACTAAACAAAAACTCACCAAGAATATTTTTATTTAAATAAGTGCATGCAAAGAAACAACAAAAAAGAACATTGGCTAATAATTCTCAGTTTTTCAGGATATTCTCTATTATCATAAAAATTCCTCTTAAAATTGAGTATATACATATTCATATATGAATTTATATATATATATATATATATATATATAACAAATGTGATAACATTTACATTTTTAATAAACACTTAACATGTATTGTGAAAAAAATAGTATAAGGGATGAATACCAGTTAGGACCTATGAATATATGGGGTTGAGGTGAAAGGATTAGGAAGGAATGAGCAGAACTAGCCAAATTAGCATTATTTGTATAAAAGATATGTTTCCAGTCTGATTCACTACTTTCTGTCAATTTCAACTGGAAAATTGTTTTGATATCTGTTGCTTGCTCAGATCTCCTAATCTTTTAAATCCTTGACTATGTCTCTTTGTATTTCCCTATAACAACAGTCCTTTGCATAGATCCTCATAACAACTATGTGAGATGGTGCTTATGCTCAATTTAAGAATGGAGACACTGAGGGTCTGAGAAATTAAGTGACTTATGTGGAGTTGCATAGCTAGTAACTGTGTGAGGCAAGTTTGGAACTCATGTTTTCCTCATTCCAAGTGCAACACGGTGTCCAAATGGGCTACCAACTTGACTTACTCTACTTGATATCTTTCTCCATGTCCCTCATTCCTACTCTTACTCTCTTACCTTCCTCCCTTCATTCCCCTCTGGGTCTAATCATGTATCTTATTTCTGTAATCATAAAGAAGTCAGTTCCCAAACTAAGTTGTAAAAAATAAAGACATGCTTATGGTCTACTATAAATCAGAAAGGACACAAAAGAAAATAGACTTAAAGCCTAGGGTGAGCTGTGTAGACACTCTGCTATCCCTCCAAAATGTTTATTGATGGAAATTATGAAACTGCCAGCCTGAAGTCTTGGCTAATGCTGTTTAGTTTTGAGGTAGATCTGTGGGGGTTATTTTTGGCAGGGTAAGGTGAATCAGGCACTAAGTACAATAGCCATAGGTATTATCTTTGTATCACTTTTCCTTCATATAACTGGGGGTCATTGGAAGGAAAGAATGGCATATGGAGACTGAGAGAAGTAGGTGAGTCAGGCCATGCAATATGATGTAATAATTTCTGAAAGCTCTAGCAGAACCCTGTTCTACATGCATTCACATTTACTCAAATGGATATGTGGTCTCAGTGATGTCAACATTCCTTTTAGCAGTACATACTGCAAACCTTTAATGCCTGACCAAATTGTGTTCTCTAATCTAGACAAAACACGTGTCCTTTCTTAATTTCCTCAAGGGTTCCACCCAAAGTTCTGGGGACCATCCTCATTTTTTTTCTGCTCATTTCAAGGACATCAGCCAAGCATCCAGTTGTTCAGCTGGCATTCCTCATTCTTACCACATGACAAGCCCACCATCTTTTTCCTTTGAGGACATTACTCCAATGCTTCATGGCTTCATTTGTGATCTACTGCATGCAACTTGCTCATGCATTCCCCTTCACTGCCCTCAGAGTGGCACTTATTTTTTAATTCTTTGGGGAATAAAGTTTTCTGAGACTCACTATCATACAACACGATCATACATATTGCTTTGCAAAAGATGGATCTTTGTTTCAAGAAGGAGTTTGGAGTTATTAAAATATGTCAGATTATAGTACCTAAATCAACGCAGTGACACAGAATAGAAAACTATGATGAGTATAATTAATATTTATATGTAATGAACATTCTTGACCCAGCAGAAAGCCCTTTTCAATCCCAGTGCCACCACAGAATGCAACTGTATTTGGAAATGTCATTAAACAAGATAGTAACTATGATTTTCTTGCAGAAAATAATTCAGTTGATTTATCAAGCATCAAATATGTTCATGATTTTGAAGAGGTTAATAATAAAATGAATAAGACATGGTCTCTCAGATAACTTAAAGCAGAGAAAGACAAAACATAGACACAAATTATTATGTGATGCCTCAATTCTACCACTATCCAGAGTATCTTCCTAGAGCTTCAGGAATAGGTCTCCATAGTTCACTTGACATTTTTATTTTCATGTCTTACATAAATACCTGAAACTCACCTTATCTAAAATGGTACCAATCATCCTCTTGCACAAATCTGCTCCTCCTTGTGAGGAATTAATGAGTTCTTTCTCATTATCCTTTACCCATACTTGAATTCTAGTGGCAATCTTCAACCCTTTGCTTAATCTTCATAGTCAATCTGTCACCAATATCATGACTTCATTGCTAGTTTCAGCCATATGAGTGATCCTGGTCAAACCTATTATATTTATTCATTTCTATCTAATTCAATAAACATTTATCATGCACCTACTAAGTGCAAGGCACTGTGCTAGGTGCAGTGGACTTGCCCTAAAGGAGCTGATATTTTACTAGGTAACAGAAAATGCCAAGTTTGGAGAGTAGCTAGTAAGCAAATTTGATGAGAATGCGGAGTGAATAGAAGTAATATAAAATGCCTGAAAGGTGAGCTGGAGTCAAATTGTCAAAGGTATTGATATCAGAATAATACTTTTGCATGTTATCTTAGAGAAAATAGAGAACTACTGAAGATTTTTGAGCAGGGAAATACCTTGACCAAACCTGTGCCCCAGATTAACTCTCCTGTAGTTCTAGGAAAGATGGATTAGATATGGAGCAGGAGGAAATACCGGAAACAAGGAAGATGAGGAAAAAAAAAAACCAAGCTCATATACTGGTAGAAAGTAATGAGTACCAAGGTGACATATGCAAAAGACATTAAGAGCTAACGAAACTTGACAACTGATTGGACATGAATGTGAGAGAAGGCTAGAAAGAGTCAGGTATAATTTTGACTTGCACACCTGGGTGCCTCTCAAGAGGAATTCTATTGCTCTCAAGAGGAATATTGAGAAGCCATTTCATTTCTTGCTGAGGGAGCTAGGCATAAAATGGAGCAGGAATAGATACCAGAGCAAGCAGGCCAGATTCAGACTGGACAAATAGAGAATGGAGACAAACCCATGGGCTTACAGGGGAAGAAGTACCAAAGAGTCTAGAAAACCAAGAAAAGCCCTACCAAGATGAATGAAGAGCCAAAAACAAAATGATCAACTCTTATTCCCAGCACATGGTCTAAAAGAGCATCCTTTTTCAACATGTCACAGTCTCCTAGCATTATTATTGGATCTTAAGAAAGTAGAGACTGAATATTGGTCTAAAAATCATTAGTGGGACCAGGGAAAGTCACCACCTCTCAGATCCATTAAAAAAATGTCAATAATTACTTATGCCATAGGATTTTTGAAAGGAAATTATTTGGATAAACTATAAAGGGATATAGAAATATGAGTTATTCTCAAAAAGGTCAAGGTTTCAAAGCCAAATCTTAAACTAAATCCTGCTGATTCCATGGCGGATTCCAAACATTTCCTTTCTCTCTTCCCCCAACAAAATGAATTTGTTCTGGATTTTATACCATTTAAAAATATGTTAGGTGGATGGTGCAGGGGAAAGAATGCTGGGTTTTCATTTAGACCTGAGTTTGAATCATGCCTCATCCATTTTCTAATTGATGGATACTGGAAAAGTCACTTTACCTTTATGGACCTCAGTTTCCTCTTCTGCAAAATGGACTAGATAATCTTTAAGTCTGTGATAAATCTAGGATCTAAAACTAGAATAGTGGACATTGATAAATCAGTTCTTCCTGTGGTGCTATAAATTAATCAAATCATTTAATGAATCAACAAACAAGTATTTGTTAACTGCCTGCTATGTGCCAGGAACTATACTAAATACTCAGGATAATTTTTTAATTAAAAGGAAAAGAAAAAAAATAACCCCAACTCTCAAGTTCTGTAGAGTTCATTGGGAGATAATCCTACAAGAAGCTATATAAATAAGCAACTAAATACAAATTTAAAGAATTTTTGTTTCTTGTGTGTGGTGGGAAATAACAGCTAGTTTTAATAAATCATTTCTCCCAAATCAACGACTTGCGTTTTTATGGTGGTTTTCATGACACAACTTGCACTACCAAAAGTGGAATCATTGGAAGTCCAATTGAGAAGACTTTGTAAATTTTTCCATATCAAGAGAAAGCACCTGTATTCTTGCACAATGTGTGCTGGAATTACAAAACAAAGAAATACCACCACCTCCCCACCAAAAAAATAAACACTAATGTGGGGGGAGAGAGAGACAGAGAGAGACAGAGAGAGACAGAGAGAGAGAGAGAGAGACAGAGAGAAGGAGAAGGAGGAGGAGGAGGAGGAAGAGGAAGAATTGGATTAATGGTACACCTAAATAAATTAAACACCAATTATTATGAAAAAAGGTTTTTTTTTTACAAATAAGATGTATCAATAAGTAGAATGTAATTGAAAGTTTATTATCCCCAAAAATGAATGCATTGTATACAATAAAATTTATTATCCACAAATGGAATGAATAAACTCAAGAGCCCTGCTAACAGTGAGCTCAGTGACTTCAAAGTGGCATAATGAGCTAGCAGGGTGCTGTGCATGTAGCTTCAAGTTACCACCTTTGAGAGAAGAACAATAATGAAAGAAGAGTACAACCTAGCAGAAGGGACGACTGGAATTCCATTCCATGAGGTTATAGAAAACTTTACCTTTCTAGGCAATTAACTTTGAAGTAAAGAGGAGAAAAAAATAAGAGGAAGAGGAAGAAAATAATTTATTTATAGTACTATTTCCCATCTTCATTCACTTGGAAGTGAAGTGTTGGGCACTAGATGACTATTTTTCAGACCTATTTAGAAGATAAAGTAATGGAAGGCACTCACAGTAAGTTCTAGGAGAAAATATGTTTAATATGGTTCCAGCAGCAAATATATTTAATCTAGTTCCATAGATATCCTGCCACCAGATGTCCATCAAGCTTCCTATCCATCTCTACAACATGCAATATGAAGTTTCCACTGAGCCAAAATGTCCACCTCCTTCCCAATGGAAATCTGTATTTCACCATCTAGGATTTGAAAACTCTTCTCATTTTGTTCAGATGCATGCACCCACCATAGTTCCAGGACATTTCCATGTTATCTGCATAGTCTTGACTCCTCTCTCACTTTCAAACTCTCCATACTATATTCTCCTATTATAAAGTAAGCTTGCTTAAGGTGGAATTTGTCTTCTTTCCTTGTGTTTGTTCCCTTAGTATTTAGCATAATTAAGTAATAAATGCTTACTCTTCTCTGTACTTAATAAAATCTAATTGGATATTTCTATTTATCATGTCGTCATAATGTTGCCTCTCCTTTCCCTTCCTCTCTTCTTCCCCATTGCCTGGTAGTCAAAGCAGACATCATAGGCCAATGAAAAGGAGTTGGATCCAAACTAGTCATTTACAACTGAAGTGGTGTGATCCTACACTTCTGCTTTAGCTCTGTTTATTATACTTGGACCATGACAACTCTCATATGAATCCTCTCCTTAAAATCTGCCTCCCATAATTGAAGTTCATTTTTCTTGAGATTATCCCTTCTTTGTCTCTGTCTTCTCTCTTAAATGCCCTTCTCTTTCCCTGTATATTTCTATACCAAATACTCTGTGAGTGTATGTGTTCAGCTATTTTTGGATTTCCATATATTAAAGGGAAAAGATCAGATTAGATGCCTTTTTCAGGGATCATTCAGTTTCAGATTACTAGAATTTCCTTCTTAATTCCCAAGTTTGTTTTATCTTCTTCAAAACTTAATTAATATTTTAACTTTTGTTTTTTATCATTTTGTCAATTCATTTGCAATCTGACATTTGTACAATGAAAGTGGATATTCCCAAACTATACAGTAGATGTTTTGATGCCCATTTTTCCATTGGAAATTGCTTCATTAAAACTTGGAAACTCAGTAAGTCACAAATCATCTTACTTGAAAAATTATCAAATAAAATAAATCTTCAAGCATCCTCCAGACCTTCCAGAAAGAAAAACTGAGCTCCGGAGGCCTTAAACTTGTTCTCCTTGGCTTAGATCCAGTAAACCCTTGTTCCCATCAATTGTTCATATATTTTTCTTTTCTTTCACTTTTTCTTCAAAAAAATCTCTAAAAATACCCACCTTTAGTTTTTACAGAATGAGATAAAAAGTCTTCCACAATACTGCAGACATTTTTCACCAGATTTATTGTTCTAAGAATTTTTTTAATAGCCCTAGCTCTTGTGATAAATCATACATTTAGCCACCACCTTCCTGCCATCTTAAGGTTGTAGGTTTAGTGTAGAGAATGAAAAAATCCTCTGAGGAAAAGAAATTCATAAAACAAGAGGTGACAGAAACAAAACTCAGCAAAGAGAATTTGAAGAATATGGAAGCAAATAAAAATCTCTGGCACATTTTCCTTTCCCTGTTCCCTATTCCTGAACAATGTCTTATTAATCGCTACAGTCTTCTCCATATTTAATGAATTCTTTATCACTTTGTAACAAAATTTGTGAAGCTTTCTTTTTATTGTGGGGTTTGCACATTTGTTGTCATGTAGTAAGGCTAGTTCACAATCACTCTGTTCATTCATTCATTGATTCATTCAACAACCACTTATGGAACATCCACCACATTAAGATAGGTGGGAATCATAGCTCATTGGCCTTGCCTTCCTCCATATCCCCACAAAAATTCAAGGCATAGGCCCTGCTATCTGATTGTAATGGAAATCTTTGCTATTAATAGTGCATAGACTTCATTTTTATATCGTTACACCACTTACTGCATTTAGGATTAATTCACAAATTTTCATTATGGAAAATCAAAGATGTTCATAAACATAGCACAGCTTCATAGTCCAACTGGCTCAACATTTTACTTTATAGATGAGAAAAGTAAGGCCCACAGAGGGGAAATAATTTTCCCAAAGGTATGCATAATAAACATCTAATGTGAGTGTTAGCCTTTTTGTTACAGAAAAACAATATATCTGTTTTGTTTTTGCTTTTTTTTTTGAAGTGAACAAACTTTTATTAAGCGCAGTAATGTAAAATGGGAGCCAGGATTAGCAGATGCAATCCCCATAGTGGAAGAAGCTGAGGGACTGGCTCTTGAAAGATGTGATGACATATAATGTAAATGCCTTGAAGATACCTCAGGCATTCC
>CM053773.1:35972711-35988419 GCA_028658325.1 Potorous gilbertii
ACATGTTCTAGTTCCTGATTAAATAGAAATCATAAAATCAAATTTACCATTAAAACCTGAACTTTTCCATCAATGCCAAATTTTACCTGAGGTTACCTTCTTCTAGGAAATTTAGACTGAAATTCTTTTCCCCACACTAAAGATGTCATTGGTTTATTCTCAGTAGTCAATTCAGTCAATTATTTTAATACTAATTGCTTTTTACCTCACTTGTAACATGTCCAATTTTCCTCCCCATCACTCCCCTCCCCCTGCTTCCTAATACCTTGCATTCTGATTACTCCTTCCCTCAATGTACCCTGGAAGGGAGATTGCTTAACTAAGGGAGAAGGCATAGATACTGGCCAGACAGTATTTTTTCAGGGCTTTTTGAAAACTGCCTGCATAACGTTCTTTAATTTTTGTGTTTGTTAATCTGCCATGAAAAACGTACCTGCTTTTGGAAGTTTCCAATGAAAGCTAAGGCAATCTCTTCTCATTTTAAAAGGTTAGAAATTTAGAGCTAGCTCAGCCTTTGAAGACCATTAAATCTAAAGATAGTCTTTTTTCTGTCATGAAATACTTTATCAGTCTGGTGAGGACTAGAGACTTCTCAGAATAATGTTAAATGTGTAAATAAAAAAAACATAGGATGAAAAAAGAAACTACTAATATTGACATATTGTCATCATTATGTTAAAAATCATTTTCCCACATGTCCAATTAAAAACTTCTGATCTAGGTAAATCTTTCGTCATATAGACGTAATTGTGTCTGTTATACAATATTACTATTTCCTTGCAAGCTGTGTCCAAGTCACTGACAATAATCTATAATTTAGGATTATTATGTACAGAGGGCATAGGTATGTGTGTCTAGCCAAAAATATGAGTTAGGAGCTAAAGTGTCCTGGTAAATATTTAACCATTTGCTCCTTGAGGACAAATGCACATGATAGCCTTATCAGTTTAATCTGAATTACTAAATTCTCTCTGTCACTTTCCTAAGTCCAGATTATCAACAAAATACTGAATCAAAAATTGATTTGTAGAATTTGTTGGTTTTCATGGCATAAATGATCACACTGAAAATTTTACAATTGGTTTTTGTGAGCCAGTTTGATGTGGTTCCAGTATACTCCTGGATAGAAGGCAATAAGTGAAATGAATTGAAGACTATATTCAAAACACTTTACTTCAGAGATTTCAAAAACAAATGTTACCAACATTATATTGTAGAAATTTGCTCATGTATATTCAGAAATAAAATCAATCAACAATTTTCTCTTAAGATTTATTAAGTGCCTACTCTCTCCTAGGCATTATGAAGATATGTAGCACAGGCATTCATCATGACTAAATACTGTCAATGTTAATTCATTCATAATTTCATATAAAATAGTTTGCTGAATATGTTGCTTGAGATCATTTGCAGCTTCTTTTTCTCAATTGCTGTGAAAAACCAAGAGTTAACTTGACTGACTTTTTAACTATTGAGATGAGAAATTTATTCTCTTAAGGATACCAACAAAATTTATCAGAAAATTTTGCCCACAGAATCTCAATTTAGTAGAATGACAGTTACAGAAACAGACCTTAAATAAATACGACAAAAATAAAAACTTTATCTCAGTAGGAAACTGGGTTAGGATACAAAATAACACATATATATTTATAGAAAGGGATAGAGATACAGTGAGTATATGCCTATATATGTTTTGTATAAATGCATTTGTATAAATAAATATGCATACATATGCATTTGTGCTCTAAGATTACCTCTCATACATTGAAATAATTCACATTTCAATAAATTTCAAAAGCACAGCACCGAAGGTTTATAGATTCATTTTTTCCCTTGTCTATATAGTCTCTATGGGCACATATAGAAGAGAAGAAGAATAGACCTTAATTTTGGGAATAAACTCAGTTTTAACTACTGAGTATGTTAATCATTCTCAAATGCTACATGAAATGTTACAATTGTATTCAGTGGGCTGCCCTCAGAAGTCATGATTTCCCCATTAAGGGACATCTTCAAATAAAAGTTCAATGACAACTTCTTAAGGATGCTGTAAGGAGATTCCTGATAAGATTTAATTTCTGTTAGATGAACACTGGTATTCTTTGGCCTATGAGAAGGAAACAAGACTGAAATAAGACTTGTTTTTTTCTCAAAAGAATAAGAGCCTCATCAGCTCTGTTTCTGAAAAAAATAGAGCTGCAGAAGACAAGGCCTACACAACCATGCATAAATAAGAATTATGGCTAAAAGCAATAGCTCAGGCTTCTATTATTTTCCTTTTGCCTATGTGAGTGAACTGGCATTTTGTAGGAGCTGATTTTACTCACAGGATAGGAGAATAAAATGGATACAGAGATTGAACCTCTGTGTAAAGTTGGTTTTTTTTTTTTTTTGATCTCTCACTACCATTGTCCCTACAAAATTTCCCTCTTCTTGTCTAATCACGTGTTCACTGCTCTAATACAAAAATATAAGCCTATTGCCTTTCTGAAAGTTTTTAACATTTCACAGCACAGTATTTCACATGAATTTTCTCACATCATTCTCACTATAGCCCTCAGAGGTACAGATAGAGAAAACATTATTTTTATTTCCACTTAATTAATGAGGAAACTGAGACTGATGGAGACTGAGACTTGTCCAAAGTCACGCAAATATCAAAGGCAGCAGCATGGGAAAAATAGAACCCAGACCTCCTGACTGCCAGTCAAAAGTTCTTTCCATTTTCCCACAATGGAAAAATTATCTTCCCAAGGTTTAGGTCTGACCATGTCACACTCTCTTATTCAAAAGCTCTTCAGTCATTTCCTATTGCCTCTAACATCAAAAATAAACTTCTCAGTTTGAGATTTAATTCCCTCTACAATCTGAGTCCAACCCACCTTTCTAGCTTTATTTCAAAAGCTGATTTTAAGTCCTACATCACTTGATATAGTTTTACGACTTTTAACCACTTAGTGACTTAACTATTTAGTGACTTAGTTTCCTTATATGTAAAAATAAGGACAATTATAGCATATACTCTGTATTTCACCCAAACTGGCCTATCAGCTATTCTCCAAACCCTTTAGAGGGTGTTTGCCATAATTCTAGTACAAATTTTCTCCTATGACTGGAACTTAGTAGGTCCTCATCTTTGCAAGTCACATTCCATATTATCCTTCCAGAGGACTGAAATGAGGAAGATGTAAATTCAAATCTGAATTTACTATATTACTATATGCCATATAACTCTGGGAAAGTCTCTTAATCTGTCTAGCACAGTTTTTTCAATTGTAAAATGTGGATAATAGTTCAAATCATGCTATCATAAACAGCATAACAGTAGATCAATTATGGTTTGACTCCTTTAATTGGAGATTGAAGAAGGGGTTATGATCCATTACCTTATAATTTTGGGGGACTTCAAAGCTTAGAAATTGTTTTTACCTGTATAGTTTGGCAATTCATCTTCAATTTATAATCTTAGATAGTTGCCAGGAGGGCACTGAGATGCTTAGTAATTTGCCCATAATTTTACAAAGCTAACATATATCAAAGATACAACTCATCAACTAAATTTTTTGAACTCAGATTTTTCTGTATCACACATTTCAGTGTTTTCTTATGTAATGATATAGGGGTTAAGATCACTGGACTTGGAGTCAGGAAAACCTAAGTTTAAATCCTAATTCATTAGCTAGGGCATCCTGGACAAGTGATTTAAATTCTTGGTGACTCAGTTTACTCATACGTACAAAGAGGACAATAGTAGTATCTAGCTATTGTGAGGATCAGATGAAATAATATTTTGAAAACTTTAAAATGTTGTTGTTACTATTATAGTCAGAGCCACTAAATGTTTTGGTCTTGTCTTTCTTCCCCAATTGGACTGCAAATATAAAATTCTCCTGGATCGCATAGAATAAAATATTGTAAGGTTGAGTAGGGCTCAAGAAATAGCGTGATTATTAATGTAATTCAGACAGGTGGTATAGCAGGAAGGCAGACATCTAAAATTGATATTGAAAATTTGGCAAACATAAAGAACACTACCCAAGAAAAGTTGTGGTACTTTTGCTCGGTTATACGTATAAAATTTACAAGATGATAAAATTGCTTGTCATCATGAATCAAGAATTCAGTCTCCCTTTCTTTAATACTTGAGAAATAATAGTTTGAGAAATACTATGATTGCCAGAAATCAGACGCAGTTCGATTTGCATTCTGTACTAAAGAGTGGATGACAATTTATACATTAATTAAATAATCATTAAGAAGAACTCTGAATACTTAAAAAAAAGAAACTTTTTTAACCATGAGATAATTTAGTATTTCATTGTGGATTTAATTGTACTCATGATGGTGACTATATCTTCTATGGAGAATCAAGTCACAAAATATTTCTTTAATAAGCACCATGTCCCTATTTCATGGTCAGAAAGTATTCATCTATGATTAAGTGCTACAAAGCTTTCACCTAGGAATTATCCCAGTTAATCTTTCTAGTAGTAAATTTCTCTAGTGAAACTCCAAGAAGGAAATTACTTTTTGTAGCTACATGGCTGCTGCTTCTTCCCTCACCCCAACCCTGCCCCAACAACACCTCCCCCCACCTTGAGCAGAAAGCTCTTGAAATGGATATAGCTTATAGCATTTTTTCCCCCTATTTACTCTTCCTTAGGTTCTGATCCTAGGGACTGAATGTCTCTGGCAAGCCTCCCACCCCACAAATTCTTATTTTGTGTAGCTTAGACACATTTATCTATACTGATCTCTCTAGAATACTTACTCCATTGGGGGTGGGGGGCAGGATCCTTCTTGTTTATATCTTAAAACTTTTTCTTTCTTATTCCTCCCATTTTCTTTAATTCACTGAGACATCTCTCTTTCTCTCTGTCTCTCTCTCTCTCCTTGTGACCCAGCATCTCTGGCTATACTTTGCAGCACTGATTATACTTTTGGAGATACCCCATACCTCTCTACTTCAAATATATTGAGTGCGGTAGCAGTATAAGAATACTTCTTGTTACCCACTATCACTTCCAGATTCTAACTTTTCCATTACTATTCAACCAAATCTTTTCTTTTGTGGTTCATTCAATCTGCCTTATACTGTGCTGCCTTATACTCTGCCTTATACTGCCTTATACTTATAATGACCTCCATTCACCTCTCCCTTTCCAAAGTCATCACACCTACACCACCTATTCTTTGCTTCTTTCCCTATCTTTTCCCTTCAGTTACCCAGTGCAGCTCCACACTGTCCTTTTCTCCTCAGTCCTTTGCACTTTATACTACCACCAATTTGGCTCTAATAAATCGCAGGCTTGGATTATTCCCACTATCTACTAGCTTTACTCCTATTTATTTGCTACTCAAAGAAAATGGAGAAAATAAAGAAACTATGCTGAGTTCACTATAAATTTACATTGTTGTTGTTTCAGTCCTGCCCAGCTCTTCATGATACCATTTAGGGTTTTCTTGGCAAAGTTACTGGAGTGGTATATTATTTCCTTCTTCAACTCATTTTATACATGAGGAAACTGAGGTAAGCAGAGTTGTGACTTGCCCAGGGTCACACAACTTGCAAACATATGAGGTCACATTTGAACTCAGGTCTTGCTGATTTCAGGCTAGGCACTCTATCAACTGTGCCACCTAGAAATTTATATTACACAATTTCAACTGGATCTTCACTGCAGCAACATAAGCCTTTTACAATTTCCTAAACAATTCATTATACCACTCAACCACAGTAGTTTTTCTGAACTTTTTTATCCCTGCTTAAACCTCTCATAGATCTCTCACCTGCTCTTTGTCAGCTAAGAACCTCACCTCATACTTCACTCTAAGACCTAAGGTCATCCACAAAGAGCTCCCTCATCTCCCTTCTTTCTCTTCTCATCACTTAAATGTTTTTGCCACTATAAATTCCTTTATCCATCTTGCAGAAAAAGATGAATCTTATCTTTGCCAAGGCAAACTCCTTTATATACAAAAGTGATCCCATTCCATCCTATCTTTTCCCTATTCTCAAAATTCTTTAATCTCTTCCTGGCTCTAGAACACTTGTCTGCTGCCTACAAACAATCTTAAATCATGCTCATCCTAAAAAAAATACCCACTGAGTTGTCCATCTCCATTATCTATTATCTTATATCTCTACTTCTTTTCATGGCTAAACTTGAGAAGTCATTTCTATTGATGCCTCTACTTCCATTTCTTTTCAATCTCTTCTTGACTTTATTCTGAGTTTCTGACACCTCAAACTCATAATGTTCAAAACTACACCCATTATATCTATTTCTCTATTCCTTTTGAGGGTACTATTACTTTCCTAATCTCTTAGGCTCAAAACCTAGGCATCAATACTCAATACCTCACTCTCATTCCCATATCCAACCTTTTGCTAAATCCTGTCATGATATTCATTCATCACTTTTCTTGCATAATCTCCCTTTTTTAAATCTGACAAAACCACCTTAGTGCAGTCTTCATCAACTCATACTTAGAATATTACAATAGCTTATTGATTGTTCTCCCTGCCTCAAGTCTTTCTCCACTCTAGTTCATCCTCCACTTTGTCAAACTGATTTTTCTAGAGAAGTTCTATGTCACCTCCTTATTCAATAAACTCCTATGGTTCACTATAACCTTCAAGATCAAATATAATTCCTCTGTTTGGTCTTTAAAGCCCTTCATAACCTTGCCCCTTCCTTGCTTTTCAAGCTTCTTACACCTTTCACCTTACACTCCACATGTTCTGTCATTAAATCACTCTAGATTCTTTGCTGTTCCTCCCACAAGATATTATATCTCCCAGCTCTGTGCATTTTCACTGACTGATCTCCATGCCTGGAATCCCTGCCCTTCTCACCTGTCCTTCCTGACTTTTCTGGTTTCCTTCTAGTCTCACCTAAAATTCTACCTTATGCAAGAAGACTTGCCCAACTCAACTTTAATGCCTTTCCTTTGAGATCATCTCCAACTTACCTTGTTTATGTACATGTTGCTTGTAGTTATTTATATGTTGTCTACTGATTTTATTGTGAGCTTTTATTAATCTTTGAATCCCCAGTACTGAGCACAGTGCCTGGCACAAAATACTTATTCACTCGACTATGCTCAAAACTATAAAGTGAACTTTGCCTTTAAAGAACTCAGTATCTCATTTCTGCCTCCCTTTCTTCTTTTTTCCTAGTCTTTGCTACATTTAAGACTCCTTGGGAACATTGTGCTCTTACATTCTCTTCCCCTTCCTGTTTATTAAACATTTCCAGAAAAAAAGAAACAAAAACCTCTGGCAGATCTTTTTCTTCACATTAAAAAGATGACTGAGAAAAGGTTGTGCTAATAACTATTTGTAGGCCACATTCAATTGTATATAATCTGAAAAAATTGATTCTTCTGGAGGGATACTGGTGTCCCTGGCCTTAATACCATAGTGTGGTCATAGCACCGTTGATAAGTCTCACTATTGTATCTCTCTCATTGACATTTGCATTTAAACAGAATACAAAATCTGTTTACTAAAAATGATAGCTTGTGTAGCACTTTAAAACTAGTCATTTGGGGATGATACCTTCACTCACCCTGTCAATTCTGCATTCTCCCAAGGGTGGCCCTAAGTCTAAATCATCAAATTCTAAGCCAATTACAAAGTCAAATGATCATTGAAATCATCCAGACTCCATTGTTCTCCTTTAAAAGGATATTTGGAACAAGAGCATGTTTTAGCTTTCAGTTTTCTGGAGAAGAACCTTGCATCCTCCTTTCCCTCTAATTCCTTTCACCTTCCTACTTCACTAAGAAAGAGGAGACAGAGCACTTAGCATTTGGTTATAATAAAAGACTGAGATAGAAGATGTGTTAAAAGAGAAACAGTAGGTGTACTTAGTAATGTTCATAGACTTTAAGGATTTCATTCCATTACAATAGGAACCCTATTCAGGGTAAATACTCTAGTTAGGGCAGCTCTAACTAAATTTAGCCCAGGAAAATGACAGGTCTGCTGATTTTATTTCTACTTGTATTCGAAGAGCATCACTAGCTCACAAAAAGTGCTGGAATGAGGCAGCCCACACAGACTAGACTGCATTGATTACATTCCAGGATTTAGCTTTTCATGGGACAGACAGGGAATAGCAATAAGGGCTGTAAGAACATTGGTCTAATAGGCTATTTTCAACCACATGTTGCTTGACACCACTCCTTGTACTTTATATTTGAGAGCCTTTGAATGACTGACTGTTGTCCTCATGGTGTTTGAAGGTGCCACCACCTGCCCAGATCAACCATTGCTTACTCAACAAACCCTCCCCTATTATTGTTTTTTTTCTGCTTTTATCCCTATTCTCTTCTATTGTTGATATTGCCACATTTAAGGCTGCAAGTTGAAAATTCTGTCTGACACCCTCCAGCTGCCACTGAAGGTTTATTTAAAAATAGCTAGGAGGAAGGAGTTTGCAGATGGAAAAAAAACCAGATGAATTGGGATGGCTTCAACAATTGGAAAAGGCAAAAAATATGTAATAGTAGAAAGAGGACTGGCTTTGGGGTCAGAGGACCTGAGTTCAAATACTTCTAACACGTACCTACGTCATCTTGGGCAAATGGACAAACCATTTGAGTTCTCTGCTTCTTCATTTTTAAAATGATGGTGTTCAGGCCACTACGTAACAGTAGATAGAGTACTGGGCTTGGAATCACAAAGATCTGAGTTCTAATTCTGACTTAGAAATTTACAAGTTGTATGATGATAGGAAAGTCATTTAACCTTTGTGTGTCTCAGTTTCTTTATCTATAAAATAAGGATAAAAAGAATAACTATTTCATAATAAACCCAAGAGCAAATGAAATAAAATAGGTAAATCACTTTCTAGAGTAGCTAAGTGACAGGAAGTGGCCTGGAGTCAGGAAGATGTGACTTCAAATCCAGATTCAGATACCTACTGGCTGTGTGACCCTGGACAAGTCACTTAACCCTCTCTGCATCAGTTTCTTTGTCTATAAAATGATATGTAGAAGGAAATGGCAAATAATTCTAGTATCTTTGACAAGAAAACCTTAAATGTGGTCATGAAGTGTTAGATATAACTGAAACAGCTGAACAACACCAATAAAAAGGGACTTTTTAAAATCCTAAAGTGTTCCTAAATGTACCATATGGCTTCAGATGTCGCTTCTAGCTTTGGAGTTATGATCTTAATAATTACCATACTTTTTTCTGGAAATAGTTAAATGGAAATTATATGAGACTTTCTTAAGAACAATCCTATGGCATTTGGTACAACTATGTTGTAAATGTTCAGATCTCAACAAATAGCTAATATATTAATGGCTAATATATAGAAAACCCCAACTAATGCCTCAGTTGAATGACTATGCAGTTCCTGTTCCCTGCATTTCTCCTTCCATGTAACCATATGGAATCTGAACAGAAGTTGGTTGGCGATATGGGGAATAAAAAGAGGAAGTTTTCTGCCACTCATTCTATCACACTTGTTTTGGTCTTTAGAAATCTGTATAAAATAGACATCTGGGGCTGGCATGAT
The DNA here is from genome assembly GCA_028658325.1 of Potorous gilbertii. Taxonomy (NCBI): domain Eukaryota; kingdom Metazoa; phylum Chordata; class Mammalia; order Diprotodontia; family Potoroidae; genus Potorous; species Potorous gilbertii. The sequence continues at coordinate 35,982,251 of CM053773.1, forward strand.
TAAAACACACACACAACTCTGAGAACATTGGAAAGCCTCTTCTTTGAGATGAAATGTAAGGAAAATATTTATTAAGTTTTATGAATATGATCTCTTATGAGAGAAATAGGTGGGACTCAAGTCTTATTTAAATGTATTCTCTTTAAACAAAATTTTCCATTAATATTTGAAGGAAAGCAAATCACAAATATTTCCATTTTAGTTAAGAAAATCCTGCTCACACATTGGAAATATCACAAAACTTTTCCAAGGTACAAGAGTTCATTCTGATTGCTTTAAGGGCTACAAAGATACAATATGATTCCTGGTCTCAAGAAACTTAAAATTTTACAGAAGACGTGCTCTCTAGATACAGGTACAATTCAAGAAGCTTTTAGATCAGTGTCTACTGCTGCTATGGTCCTTTAGGTCCCTGGGGAAGTAATTTCACCTCTCTGAGCCCTGATTTCTTCATCTGACTAATATGCAAGTTGATCTAGGCATACATCCCTAAGTTTTTTTATGTCTTAATAGTCTATGATTGTAAGGGACAAAAATAATGGCCTAAAAAAGAATACATTCTGAATCTGTACAGGAAATTACTGAGAATTTGTTATATTGCTTGCTTCTTCACATATAGACAGTTGTATCATTAATATCATGATGAGCATATGCGGTAGTGTCTAAGAAGTCACATCAGCTAATAATAGCTTACTTTTTCGTGGAACTGTTGAATTTACTGTCCATTTATTGTGTCACTTTTTCTTCTAAAGAATCTTAAATGTAAATATTTGCTATAGAGAGTATTATTCTTCTTTTAGAGGTGAGAAAACTAGTCTCTCACAGGTTGCCTTGCGCACAGTTATACAGCTAACATGTGCCACAGACAAGACTTGAACCTGCTTTTCTCCTGATTCCAAGTTCAGGGCATTTTGCATCCTAACACATTGCTTCTGTATGTGAAAATCTTTTTTTCTTGCTATTGTTCTAAGTTCCTCATTCTTCCTTTTAAATTATTTAATTTTTTTCAGTTTTCCACTATCACTTTGATATATCTTAGATTTTTTCCCCTTCCCCCTTCCCCCTCCTTCCCAACTTCCTCCCTGAGACAGCATAAAATCTCATATAGGTTCTCCACATACATTCCTATTAAATACATTTTCACCTTAGTCAAGTTGCATAGAAGAATTTAAATGAATGGGAGAAACCATAAAACAAAAGAAAACAACACAAGAGAAAATGGTCCTCTTCATTCTGTGATCCAATTCCATAGTTCTTTCTCTGGATGTGGAAGGTGTTTCATCTCAAGAGTCCATTGGGAAGGTTTTCGGTCCTTGCATTGCTGTGAATTACTAAGGCTACCAGAAAAATTCCTCGCATGCTGTGGTTGTTGCCGTGTACAAAGTTCTCCTGGTTCTCTTCCTCTCACTCAGCATTAGTTCATATAAATCCTTCAAGGTTCCTCTGAAGTCTTCCTGTTCTTCATCTCTTATAGCACAATAATATTCCATTACATTCATATATAACAACTTGTTCAGCTATTCCCAATTGATGAGCAGTCCCCTTGATTTCCAATTTTTGTCCATCACAAAGAGAGCTGCTATAAATATTTTTGTACATGTGGAACCCTTTCCCATTTTTATTATCTCTTGGGGATACAGTCCCAGAGACAATATTACTGGGTCAAAGGGTATGCACATTTGTGTAGCCCTTTGGACATAGTTCCAAATTGCTCTCCAGAATGGTTGGATCAGCTCACAGCTCCAACAACAATGAATTAGTGTTTCAACTCTCCCACGTCTTCTCCAACATATATCAACTTACTGTTTTCTCATGTTAACCAATCTGATAGTGTGATGTGATACCTCAGAGTTGTTTTGATTCGCATGTCTCTAATCAATAGTGATTTAGAGTGTTTTTACATGTCTATAGATAGTTTTCATTTCTTCCTCTGAAAACTGCCTCTTCATAACCTTTAACCAATTATCAACTGATAAATGACTAGTATTCTTGTAAATTTGACTCAGTTCTCTATATATTTTAGAAATGAGTCCTTTTTCATAGACACTAGTTGAAAAAAGTCTTTCCCAGTTTTCTGCATCCCTCCTATTCTTTGTTGTATTGGATTTGGTTGTGCAAAAACTTTTCAGTTTAATGTTATCAAAATTATCCACTTTGCAATTCATAATTCTTTCTATCTCTCCTTTAGTCAAAAATTCTTCCCTTTTCCATAAATCTAACAAATACACTATTTCTTGCTCCCCTAATTTATTTATGGTATCAGTCTTTATACCTAGATTATGTATCCATTTGGACTTTATTCTTGTGTATGATGTCAGTCTTTGGTCTATGCCCAGTTTCTGCCACACTGTTATGCAGTTTCTCAAAAATTTTTGTCAAACAGTGAGTTCTTATGCCAGAAGCTGGGGTTTTGGATTTATCAAATAATAGATTGCTATATTCATTGGCTACTGTTAGTGTCTAACCTATTCCACTGAACTATCCCTCTATTTCTTAGCCAGTACTAAGTGGTTTTGATGATTTCTGCTTTATAATACAATTTGAGATACGGTATGACTAGGCCCCCTTTCCTAGCATTTCTTTTCATTAGTTCCCTTGATATTCTGGATCTTTTGCTCTTCTAGATGAATTTTAATATTCTTTTCTAGCTCAAGAAAATAATTACCTGATAGTTTGTTTAGTATCACACTGAATAAGTAAATTAATGTAGGCAGAATTGTCACTTTTATTAATTAGGTCAGTCCATCCATGACCAATTGATATTCTCCCACTTACTTAGATATGATTTTACTTGTGTGAAAAGTGTTTTGCACTTGCATTCATATAGTACCTGGGTTTGTTTAGGCAGGTAGACTCCCAGATATTTTATACTATCTACCCTACTTTTAAATGGAATTTCTCTTTCTGTCTCTTGCTGTTCTAATTTGTTAGTAATATACAAAAATGAAAAAGATTTATGTGGACTTATTTTATAACCTGCAACTTCACCAAAGTTGTTTATTATTTCAAGTAGTTTTTTTTTACCTGATTCTCGGGGATTCTCTAAGTATATCAACATATCATCTGCAAAGAATGATAACTTAATTTCTTCTTTGCCTGTTCTAATTGGATCAATTCCTTTTTCTTCTCTTATTGCTAAAATGAACATTTCTAGTACTCTACTTAAATACAGTAGTGATAATGGACATCTTTGTTTCATCCCTGATCTTATTTGAAATGCATCTAGATTACCCCATTGCATAAAATGATTGCTGATTGTTTTAGCTAGATACTGCTTATTATTTTATGGAAAGTTCCATTTATTCCTGTGCTCTCCAGTGTTTTAAATAGGAAAGGGTGTTGCATTTTGCCAAAAACATTTTTTGCATCTATTAGGATAATCATGTGGTTAGTTTTGTTATTGATATGAACAATAATGCTGATAATTTTTTCTAATATTGAACCAGCCCTACATGCCTGATAGAAATCGTGTCTGATCTTATTTTATTATCTTCATGATAAATTGCTGTGTTCTTTTTGCTAATATCTTATTTAAAATTTTTGCATATATATCCATTAGAGAAATTGTTCTACAATTTTCTTTTTCTGTTTTGGCTCTTCCTGGTTAGGTATCAGAACCATATTTGTACCATAAAAAGAATTTGATAGGACTCTTTCTTTCCCAGTTTCCCCAAATAGTCTATATAGTATGGAAATTAACTGTTCTTTAAGTGTTTGATAGAATTCACTTGTAAATCCATCTGGCCCTGGAGGTTTTTCCTAGGGAGTTCATTGTTCAATTTCTTTTTCTGAGAGAGGATTATTTAAGTAATCAACTTCCTCTATTTGTTCTCTGGATCTAGGACTTCTCAGCAGTTTATTTCTTGCAAGATATTGTTCAGGCTCTTTTTTTCATCATGGCTTTCTGGTAGACCAAAAATTCTTAGATTTACTCTCCTGGATCTATTTTCCAGGTCAGTTGTTTTCCAAATTAGATATTTTACCTCTTCTTCTATCTTTTCATTGTTTGGATTTTGTTTGACTGATTTCTGTTATCTCATGGAGTCATTAGCTTCTACTTGCCCAACTGTAATTTTTATCAAATTGTTTTCTTCAGTTAACTTTTGCATCTCCTTTTCCATCTGTCCAATTGTTCCTTTCAATGAGTTATTTTCTCCAGTTAGTTTTTTACTTCCTTTTCCATTTGTCCAGTTTTTCCACTTAGGTTGTGTGCTTCCTTTTCCATTAGTCCAATTTTCCAAGTTAGGTTTTGTGCTTCCTTTTCCATTAGTACAATTTTCCTTTCAAATTCTTCCCTGATTTCTTTTTTCATATTTTTAAAGTCATTGACAAGATTTTCTTCTCCTTCCCTATTTGGCTTTTAAAATCCTTCTTGAAATCTTCCAATAATACTCTTTGGGCCGGAGACCAGTTTATATTCCCTTCTGAATTTTCAGATGGGAGTACAGTCTCAATGCTGACCTCTTTGGTATTCGGGTTTTGGTCCTTGTCCCCATAAAAAGATTCTATGATCTTATCTTTTCTGGTTTTCTTTTTGCTCATGATGATTGCCCTTTTCCTGACTTTTAAAGTGAATCTCTGTTTCTGGGGCACAGGGAACTCTGTCCCAACATTCTTGTGCTTAGAACTTTAGCCTTTGTGTATTTTGGCCTCTGATTCTTTCAGCTAGAAGCTATAATGCTATAGCTTACCTGGTGCTGAGCTGACTTATATACCAAAGCAGAGGCCAGGTGAAGTCTTTCTGAGTTTCCCTTGAGTTACCCTGGAGTTAACTGCATTAAGTGTGGGGAAGAGGTGATCTGGCCACAGGAGGTTGAGTGTTTGGTGAACTAGTGTTTGCACTACTGTCTTCCCTATCCCTCTGACTGTGCTGAGGTACACCTAGGGTCCTGGTGTTGAAGATCGTGAGTCCACCCCTCTGGGGCTTAAGACCTCTTCCCAGTTAGCTAAGGTGATACTGTCTTGGACAGTTCCAGTCCTGCACTGGTCCTCTTCAGTCACAGCAAGAAGGACTCCTTTTGAGATTTTCCTAGCCTCACAGGCTAAGTGATTTCTTACCCCTTTGGCTGATCCCACTATCACAGGATTTTTTCTGGGGAAATAGTCTATGATCTTTTCAAGGTCAGCAAGGGGAGGGGTAGAGCATTTACGAATCACTCCACCATCTTGCTCCCAGAAGTTCAAGTAGGTGGCTTACAGACATTTAATCTGCTGTCTGAGAGTCTCTGGAGCAACTGCTGCAGTTACCTAAGGTTCTGTAGTTCTCTCTCTCTCAGTTCCACTGGATTCCCATCCTCAGCTGATTTGTTTGAGAGCCTGCAGTGCAGCTGCTGCTTCTGGCCGCCCACATCTTCCTTCTCACCTTTGCTATGGCAGGGTCTGTGCTGGTACAGCTGATGTGCTGTGCACTTCTCCAGCTCCATTCAACAGATCCTTTCTGTCAACTTTCCTCTCTGTCCTGGGTTGGAAATCTCCCACAGTCTGTCTCCTATTCAATTCTACTACTCTATAATTTGTTCAGATTCACTTTTTATAAGTATCTGAAGGAGTTTATCCTAGAACTTAGGTGAGGAGTTGCTCTCACTCCACCATCTTGACTCCTGTATGTGAAATATTTGACTTTAGATATATATGGATCTAGTCCTGACATTAAATGACCTTATGACCATGACTTGGTTATAGGGTAATAATCATTGCCATATCCCTAGTTAAAACAGGGAAAGGAAAATGAACTGGGTTAAATTGTCACAATGTGATTTTCAAAGAAAAGAGTAGGTGTGTTTGTTTCAGAAGGGTCTGAGTTAGGGAAGTCATTGTTTTCTTTTTCTTAACTGTCAGTGTAGACTGGAGGTTCTTAATGTATTAGATATATCTTAATGTACTAGATATATCTATATATTCAGATAGAAAGAGAAAGAAAGAGCAACTTAGTTCAGTCAAGCACCATTAAGAGTATTTGCTGACCTAAAGACCATACCCAAACAACCACATCTGTGGAGTGTGTAAAAGGGAATGATATGGATGCAAATTTGAGCCAGATTGAAAACACACACACACACACATACACACACACACACAGTTAGCACATTAAAGAGCATTTTGCTAAACACATAAAGATTCTGCCCACAAAACCAGAGCCTGGCCAAGGCCTTGGGAAATTAGTGTAGGG
>CM053773.1:35988919-36027986 GCA_028658325.1 Potorous gilbertii
GGGAAAAAAAATTCAATTTGAAAGGTATAATAGTATTCAACCCATCATACCACCCTTAAGATCAATGTATGCCAAGCTTCTAAATGACAGTAATTCAAACCTATTGTGCAATAATATAGCAAATCCCAATCATCATGCCTTGAATCAGTAAACTCTTTTTACCAAAGATATATTAAAATAGAAGCAACTAGTGGATGAAATGCTTTAATTTCTATGACCAAAAAGTCTACCCCGCTGAACAGAATGGAAATTTGGCTTGGAAGAGGAACATACATCAATCAAAGAAGGAAATAAGGAAGAAGACATTACATTTGTGATTACAGGAATGGGTGTTGGAATTCCATTTCCAAGTAATTGAATCAAGACTGAAAGTTCCTTAGTGCCTATGGGCCTTACACTGAACGGGGATGTTGTAAAGCTCATAAACTGCTTTAATCTAGCTAATGAAATAACAATGACTTCTGGAACTTGAGATCATGTGGCAATTGCTTTTTGGGCACTCTGGTTAACCAGAGCGCTTCTGTGGGACACCGGGTATTATTGATCATTAATTCTTCTCTCCACCTTTACTGAACAGCACAGGGTAAATGAGTATGTTAGGCTGTTAACTCCTTTCTTTCGTGTGTGCCAGCAGCCATTTGGACAGATCATCCATTAGAACCAATGGCTGCTAATAGGTCCCTGGTAACAGGTATCACACTAATGTATTTCCAGGAGGTAAGTAAAGTAGGAAAAGCTTTGGGGTGTGCATTTGTCAGTCAGGCTGTAATCTTAAAAGCTTTCTGCCTAGTTAGGTTCTCCAAGGACAACTATAGAGGCAACAAAAAAGCACTTGGACCAACTTTAAATCATCAGCTTCTTCTCACCTTTTATAGGGTCTCACTGGAGTAATTATGCTAGATAGTACAAACTACCAGCCAATGGGAATGATTTGGTACAGGAACCAAAGAAGAATGGCAGTATGAAAAATACAATTCATATAAGGTTTTGAAATTGCCTAAAGCTTTAAAAAAGAAAAAAAATCATTTTATTATTATATATAATAGATTTCTGAATTATCTAAACATATACTGGAAGGCAACATTCCCCCCCCCTCGCCTTTTTGTTTCTATGATTTGGAGATAGGGCATGTCACTTAATCAGATGGCAAGTTTTCAAATATTAAAATAGGATGGAAAAGAAAATAAAGCAACTTTGGGGATAGGGATTGGACCCATGATTTCATAAACTCCCAAGTAAGGGAACTCTCTCTACCTATATAGCTCACCATTGTCTTACAACTTAGAGTCATAGGAAATTGCCCTTAGAGTACACAAAAGTTAAATGATTTGCCCAGAGTCAGATAGCCAGTGTCTATCAGAAGTGAGACTCGAACTCATTTCAGTCTCTGAGAGCATCTATGCAATTAACTATGCCATGTTGTTTAAATAACTATAATTAACATAATTTCATCTTTCTTTGATGATGCAGAGGAGATCAAAGCATTTTATATAGACTTGGCATTATTAATATGAATAGAATACCAATTATCACTCCTGGCAGAGTGTGAAACTTCTTGTTAACAGAGATTTTTGGTTGGCATGACGCTCATTAGGCAAGGTTCTGATGTATGTGATTACTGGGGAGCTACAATATATTATAATTTTGCTATTTCCATGGAGAATCACAGCAGAAAAATCATATTCATACTATTAATATATTGTATTATGAATCATGTAATTTTTTTTAATATTGCAATCCATGTAAATCAGAGAAAAGTAAAAAGGCTCTGCTCCTCCTTTAGTGAAAATACTGACAATGATGACAAAACAAGAGCATTCAAGCAGTTCACAAATACCTTATTTAACTATAAAATTTATATAAGGGTATATTAGATTTCCTTATATGTGGCTGAATTTGGAAACTCAAGATACTATTGGGCTCCAAATAGAGCTCCAAAATATAAAAGTAATTCTAAAGGCAAAACATACATCCAGAAGATTTCAAATCCCTCATTTTGCCACATTTCTCTGTGAAAATTAACTCTAACAATTAATAAAAAACAGAAGAAATCTCCCCCTTTCCCTATATTGTTGCACTTACAAATCAACTTTAAATGATGATAATGATGAGTCTTTGGAACCAAAATAATTTCTGCAAAGTAGACTATTTGGTGAGCAATGGGTTGTGTATTTTATCCATAGCTGCCCATCAATAATATTCCATTTTGACCATGTCCACTTCTCTCAGTTTAGTATGCTTTTAAATCTTCTCTTGATCTTACAATCCCAGCCAACTATGGTCTTTACTTCCTAAGATGTTACAAACACTTTGCATGCATCTCTCTGATATTCTCATCACATATCATTTTGTACTAAGCTTATTGATGTGTGTGGCATGTTCTTTTTCTAAGACAGAAGCTCTCTTTTCTATACTTTACCTCTCTACCTCCTCTCTCACCTCTGCTTCCTTGAATGACTAAATTTTTCAATGTTCTGCTCTTGTAATACGTCCTTTGAGAAACTTCTAATCCTTTAAGTTTTAGTGCTCTCTTCATCCTCAAATTATTATTCATATTCATATAATTATTTATGTACATGCTCCACTTCCCCAATTCCCACTGCCATAGAATACAAGATCCTTGAAAACAGGAGGGAGGAAGGAAATAACCATCTTTGAAGCACTAATTATGTTCCAATTCCTGTGCTAAATGTGGTGGATGAAAAGATATGTAAAAAGAAAATTTTTCTCTCCTAGAGGAGAACCTACATTTTAGCAGAGTGAAGACAACACTAAGAAAAGAATAGAAAAAAGAAGGTGAGGAGTAGAGATGAAGGTACTCTGCTCAGGGAACAGTTTTGAAGTCCTTAAGTCAGGAATAGGAGTGAAGGTTGCAGGAGGAATTCACCCATTGATAAAGGATATATGTCTTGCATAGAGACTGAGAAGGCAACAGAGGAAGTTATAAGTTAGGTGAAGGCGACTTTGGATGCTAACTCATTTCAGGTTTTGTTTTTGTGTCCCCAGAACCTAGTATGCATAGGTGCTCAAGAAAGTTTATATTTTCTTTGATTAGCACAGTCTTCTGTATGTATTAAGAAACTAGTAAATGTCTATAGAATGAAATCCAATTGTCTGTCAGTAAGTCAACGTGAATTAATATTTTTCCCTTTCAAACTGAATAGTATCCTCTTGCCAACTTTATATCCTTTAAAATATGAAAAAATCTGTATCAGAGAATGATAGAAATCAAATTAGAATAGATAGTAATATAGGAGTTACTCCTAATCTTTCTCATTTTTGCCATAGAAGAGAAGGAAAAGATTACACATAACAAGTAACAGATGAATTTCATCTTCAAGTTCCATGAAGTAAATGTAGCTCATGTTTTCCTAAATACTTTCTGACAATTTCATCACTTTTCTGCTTTCTCACATGGCACTAGTAGTGCAATTTACAGCAAAGTGTTTGTAGAGACACAACAGAATAAGCCATGATTTATCGCAAATGGGGTGAAGATGCATTAAATCTCCTCCTCCTATTATCACACCTCAGAAATTTTCACATATACTTTATTAAGAACACTAAATGTTGAAATCTGGGGACTGAGAAACTCCTCCCAGCAGGAGGTTTTCTAGTTTCCAAATGAATGAACTGAATTCTCAAAGAAAAAAATACTCTGCAGAATGCCCATGATTTTCAAAACATTTTTTTGCTTACATTATCTCGTTGATCCTTAGAAAAACCCGATGAGGTAAATGGAGCAGATATTGTTATCTACTTTTCATTCCTTTGGATGTTTGCATTATTAAAGTTGCTTCAATGAGGAGTAAGAGATGAAAGGAACTACACAAAAATCAGTTCAAATGAATTTAAAATAGTCACATTGAAAGAACATTTCAATTCCGTTGAGGGCATTTATGGCTAATACAAAAATTCAGATGCAAAGTCTTATTTTGGAAGACTTGCTAAAGGCAAATACAGTTGGCAATAAATATGCTCTTATATTGATGGAAATTATCAATTCTAGAAAATTCCAATGTGCTTCATCATTTCCTGATGCCTATGCTTATTATTTTGTCTATCTAAATTAATATTTCTTCAATAATGCTTAATTAAGCATCAGTTTTTTATACTGAAAATTCATTTCCTTTTAAAGAATTTCCTTAGGCAGAAGACTATTTTCTTTAGAGGACTGGCTATGACTACACTCACTTACGCATCAGAATCATAAAACATCTCTAGTAAACTGATTTTCAAGGAATTCAAATAATGGATATATCCCAATTTTTCCTCCACATCTCTTACTTGATTTTCAAAATCCTTTTTGAGCTCTTCCATGGCCTAGGACCATTGCAATTTGTTTTGTATGTAGAAGCCTTGAATTTTATGTCTTCCCCTGATAGTAAACGTTGTTCTTCCTTATCCAAAGTGATGGGAGGGAATACCTGCTCAGCAATAAAGTAACCTTCTATAGTCTTATTTTTTTTCCCCTTTTTGGGGCATTTTCCTAACCAGTTACTTGACTTTTGGGACCTTTGTCAAGAGTAGGGCATAATTTGGGGACCTGTAAAGTCTCAGTTCCTCCAAGGTGGCACAATCCAGGGAGAGGAGTTTACTCCCTGGCCTGCCTAGGGGCTAAGATTGAGATCCAGCTGTTCAATTCCCCCAGGGGTTTTAGGTGGGGACAGGGCCACTACTCTGGGTTGAGGTTCAGATCAGTTGCTTAATTTCCCCAGAGACTTTAAGCTCAGCACTCCAACAATGGAAAAATGAATGCCAGCTGCTGCTTCCCATGGCCAGACTACCCATTGCGTCTGCTGCTGCTGCTGCTTCTACTGCTGCCTGGGGCCAGGGCTAGGGGAGGACCTTGCTCCCTTGTCACAGAGGTGAAAAATCTCTCTCAGTGACCTTTGAAGCTGCCTCTGGCATTTGTGGGCTGGGGGTTCTGGGAACCATCATTGCTGCTGCAGGGGATTTTGACCCCAAGGCCTGCCTCAGCTCTGTTCCTCCCAGTGCCACACTGCCAAGGCAGGGCTGTGGTCTGCTCCATGTCCTGTGTGACAGACCTTTCCTATTGACCTTCCAGGTCACCCTGGGCTGGAAATCTCCTCCCCCACATGATTCTGTGGCTTCTGCTGCTCTAGAATTTATTGATAGATGTTTTTTACAGGTATTTTATGGGCTGTAGGGGAAGAACTAGAGTATGTATATCTTTCTACTCCTCTATCTTGGCTCTGCCCCTAGAGCATATTTTTGTATGACTATAAATAACTCTAATTTTTTCTTCTGAAAACTTCCTGTATATGTCCTTTGACCATTTATAATTTGGAAAATGACTCTTAATTTTATAAATTTGACTCAGTTTTCTCCTCAGAGTGTATTTGATAAATGAGACCTCTATCATGGAATATTGCTAGAAAAACGTTTGATATTATTTTATTGTCAATGGCATCTTTTTACTAAAATATAGTTTCCTTGATTATCCCTCTTAATTAGGTCTATTTTTGTATTTGCTTTGTCTGCTCTCATGATTGCTTTTTACTAACATTTCTTTTTAGTTCAGCTGAAGCATAATAGATTCTGCTCCAGCTCGTGATTTTAACATCATGAGTATCTTTGCTTTCTGGTGTGTGTCTCATAAACAACATATTGTTGGATTCTGATTTCTAATCCATTCTGCTATCCAGGTCTGCATTATGGGTGAACTCATTTCATTCATAATATTGGTTACTTTGTATTTCCCTTCATCTCATTTTCTTTTATTTCTTCTTCTTTTCTTCTTCTTCTTCTTCTTGTTCTTCTTTTTCTTCTTCTTCTTTTCTTCTTCTTCTTCTTCTTGTTCTTCTTCTTCTTGTTCTTCTTCTTCTTGTTCTTCTTCTTTTCTTCTTCTTCTTGTTCTTCTTTTCTTCTTCTTCTTGTTCTTCTTCTTTTCTTCTTCTTCTTGTTCTTCTTGTTCTTCTTTTCTTCATCTTCTTGTTCTTCTTTTCTTCTTCTTCTTTTTCTTCTTGTTCTTTTCATCTTCTTCTTTTCTTCTTCTTCTTCTTCTTCTTCTTCTTCTTCTTCTTCCTATTATTATCTCTTTAACCTATATCTTCTCAAAATTCTAATTTGACTCTAACCACTGCCATCCTTTTGTCATCTTTCTTTTCCCTAATGCCTTTCCCCTCCCATATCCCTATGTGGAGATCATATATATATACATCTATGTATAAATATGTAAATGTATGTATGTATATGTGTGTATATCTATACATACACACACACATAAATATACATATTTATATGAACCAATTTTGATAAAAGTGAGATTTAAACATTATCAGCCACCCCCTCATTTTCCTCTGCACTGCAAAATTTCTTCCTTGTATGCCTTTTTATGTGAGAAAAATTTCCCCATTCTACACTTTGCACCACAAAATCTCTTTCCTGCACACCTTTTTATGTGAGAAAAAAATTCCCTCATTCTTTTTAAAGTTTTCCAAGAATTCTTATTAGCATTATTCTTACTGGTATACTTAGCCTTTTTTGAGTATTTTAGCTGTTTGCATATTGTTTTCTTCTGTGTTTATGCCTTGGTCTTCCCTGCTATGACAGTAGTTTTTTTAATGGTCAAATTCCTCTTGTTTTTTTTTACTCATTTCCCCAGTCTATTTCTTTACTTTGCACTTTATATTAAAAATAAGTTCTGGTCACTAGAGAGTTGGGAAACAATATCCCAAGTTCCAGTCTTTTTCATGCTACTATTTTCCAGAACCAGTTCTGGAATTCTGTTAAGTTTTGGGTGCTTTTGAAATGCTGTCATCCTAGGAGAAGTATGACAACTCTTCTCCTGGTCTGTACTCTGATCTTTGGGGCAGCTAGGTGGTGCAGTGGATAGAGCACCAGTGCAGGAGTCAGGAGGACCTGAGTTCAAACCTCCCCTCAGACACTTGACACTCACTAGCTGTGTGACCTTGGGCAAGTCATTTAACCCCAATTGCCTCACCCTGGGTCATCTCTAGTTATCCTGATGAATATCTAGTCACTGGATTCAGAGGACTCAGGAGGAGAAGTGAGGGTGGTGACCTGCACAGCCCTCCCTCACTCAAAACGAAGTCAAGTGCAAATCATATCATAATTTCTCTGATGGCATGGTCTTCTTCAGCAACGAAGGATGAACACACTCTGATCTTTATACAAGAATGGGCCTTCATCTCCTGAAGTCACAAGTGCTAGCTCTCTCTTTTCCTGAGAACTGAAAAGTTTCCTTTTCCCTTGTGAACAAGCTCCAGCACTCTTCATCAACTGGTATTGCAACTCAGAATTGCATAGAGGTAATAGAGTTGCCAATCAGTGACAGGTGTTCACAATTCAAGAAAAGGATTCTCTGTAATCTCTTTCTAACCAGTTGTTCACCCTTTCACTGTCTCTGGTCTGAGAGCTCCCAAAACTGTTGCTGTGTGTGTGAGTTCCAAATAGACTTTTATCCCAGTCTTCAAATTTCTCAAGTTTTTTATTTTATAGATTGGAATAATGTCTCATTCTGACATTTTTTGGCTTTGTTGCTCAAAATTTGATTTACACCACTATTTTAAAGATGTTTGGAGGGGAATGTTGAAGGATTTCAGTTTGGTTGCCTCCACTCCACCATCTTCCAGATAATCATTTGCTTAAAGAGTTACTTTGAAAAAAATATTTTAAGAAGCAGTATTAATTAGAGATGCTGTCAAGGAAAGAAATACATCTTCAGATTTTCTCGAGAAGAACAAATACTGAACCGATGTATTTTGGAAATCATCATTTTAAATTCCTATTGGGAAAAGTCTGCTCTCTTATATTATGTAACTAAGCCAAATATCAACTTAGTAAATCTTTAAGTATATTATTTTAAGAAAGAATATTGTAATTTCTACAGAGTTGAATGAAATAATTATGGAAAAATCTGACTAATTTTTAAAAGTAAAGTCTCCATAACTTCCATGGTTTCCTTGTTCATTTTAAGCTAAATGATTAAAAAAAGATGTCAAGAAATTCAATGGATGAATTATTAAATGCATGTATTGGACAAAATATTTTGGTTGATGCCAACGATATAAAGATGGATTCTGATATGGTCCTTGCTTTCAGGTTGTTTATTGTCTAATGATAAGGATCTGTGGGTAGGGGAATGAGTATGGTGATATATGAGACATCTAAATAAATAATTGTGATGTAACAGAAATGTAAGACATGTGAAGAAGAAGTTCCAAGTATGAGTTCTGATGAATAGGTGGTCATGTGAAACTAAAGGAATCCAAAAAGTACCCATGGAGAAAGTGACATAGGCATTTTGCCTGTAAGATTGAGAGATTTCCACTGGTAAAGTTTTGTTTGTTGGTTAGTTGGTGGAGTAGGGAGTGTCCATTCTATGCTTAAGAGATAACATAAACAAAGACACAGAGATGGGGGGGAGCAAGATAAGAAAGAGAACTTAAGTCATCTAATTTGGCTAGCACAGAATTAAATTTTATATGGAAAGGTTTAGCAAGGAGGCAAGAGCCAGATAGGACCTTCAACTCCAGGATAAGATATGTATACATTCTTCATTAATTGATGGATAGAGAGACACGGAATATTGTTTAACCAGAGTGATGTCATCAGAGAAATCTATCGCCATCACTACCTTGGCAACATCATGAAAAAATAAAGGCTAAAGGCAAGAAGACCCTATGGGAAGTTATTGCCTAACAAAACAGTAAAGTTGAGAAATGATAAGGTCCTAAATCATTCTGCTTCCTGAATAGAAAGGGGGTGAGAGATTGAATTCAGTAAAACTATATGCAGTAAAATATTCAATAAAACCATGCTATTTGAAAGGGTAAGGGGAGATACAAAGTTTTGAGAAAATGACTTCCCTCATGGAACTTTCAGACATAAGAATATAAATCAAAATAATCTGCAATAAGTGTATTCAAGATGTATAAGAATCTAATGCTAATATCAAATTCAAAAGTCAAGACCTTAGTTGATAGGGGACAGGATGCACTAGAGAAAGTATTCTGAAGAACGTGGCATTTGAACTGGATTTTCTAGAATATGAAGAAATTAAATACATAAAGATAACAAGGGACAGGTATCCCAGTGATAGGGAATGTGAGCAGTTGTATGTAAGGGAGAAAGTACAGATCACATGTGAGAACCAGTGATTAGTCAGGTTTAGCTTTTAAAATAAAAAGATGAAAATGTAGAGTTAGCCTGAAAAACTGCTTATTCAAATCCTTTGATCATTTACCAACTGGGGAATAACTCATATTCTGATAGATTTGGTAAAGTTGTTTATACATCTGAGATATGAAATCTTTATCTGAGAAACTGTCTATAAATTGTTTCTCCAATTTTTAAATTTCCTTCGGATCATCACTACATTTTTTTAATTTAATGTAATTGAAATTTTTCATTTTATACCTAACTTTGTTCTCTATCTCCAGTTTATTCATAAATTATTTATTTATAAGTCTGATAAGTAATATAATCTATATTCTATTTTTTGTGTAATACCTCTCTTTATATCTATGTCATGTAGCCATTTTGACCTTATCTTGACAAATGACATAAAATAACGATCTGTGGCTGGTTTCTGCCAGACTACATTCCAGTTTCCCCTATTATTTTGACCAGATATTGAATTCTTATTCCAAAATCTTGTCTTTTAACCTTGTCAAATATTAGATTTTTGTGACTACCTACTGCTGAAAATTGTATGTCTCTTCTATTCGATTGCTCTGATAGTTTTGACCATTATTAACTTACAATACACTTTAAGATCTGATACTACTCAATCTTCTTTACATTTTGTTAATTATTTCTTTGGATATTTTTGACTTTTTTGTTCCTTCTAATGAATTTTAATCTTTTTTTTATTCAGCACAATAAATTTTTTGTAATTTAATTGGGATGGCATTAAATATATGAATTAGTTTGAATAAAATTATCATTTTTATTATATTATTGGTTCTGCCTATCTATGAAAAATTAATATTTCTCCAGTTATTTAAATTTGATTTGATTTGTATATTTTTAAAAAAAATTTACATAGTATTGGATTGGTTTTGGCAGATGTGTTACCAAATGTTTTATACTGCCTAAAG
The DNA here is from genome assembly GCA_028658325.1 of Potorous gilbertii. NCBI lineage: Eukaryota > Metazoa > Chordata > Mammalia > Diprotodontia > Potoroidae > Potorous > Potorous gilbertii. The sequence goes on from CM053773.1 coordinate 35,999,008, forward strand.
TTATTTTAAATGGGATATCTTTTACTATCTCTTCTTGCAGAATTTTGTTAGTGAAATTGAGGAATGATGATGATTTCTGTATATTTACAATATATCTTGCTACTGTGTTGAAGTTCTTATTTTTTTCAACTAACTTTTTAGTTAAGTCCTTCCTCCTACCAGACTGGCTAAAATGATTCAAGAAAGTGGAAAAAAAATGATGGAGGGGATGTGGAAAAATTCAGACTCTATTTCATTGTTGGTGGAATTGTGAACTGATCCATTTTGGAGATCAGTCTGTAATCATACCCAAAGAGTTATTAATCTATATATACCCCATGACCCAGAAATACCATGAGTAGATCTATTTACAATGACAATTAGGGGAAAAAAATCTAAAATATTTATAGCAGTTTTGTTTGTGGGGAAAAAAAGAACTGGAAATGGTCAGGATGGGGTCAATTGGGGAATGGCCGAACAAGTTGTGGTATATGTTTATGATGGAATACTATTGTGCTGTAAGAAATGATGAGTTCAATTATCTTAGAAAAACATTGAAATACTTTCATGAAACAAGAGTGAAATGAGCAGAAACAAGAGAATATTGTATACAGTAATTGCAATATTATTTTAAGCATGACTTTAAGGGCTGCACTGAGAGAAATAACTGATGAGTAAAAGTAAGTATGGAAAAAAAACATGCTCTCCATTTCCAGAAAAAGAACCGATGGCATCTAAATGTATACGGAAGCATATGTTTTATATTTTAGCTTTTTTATTTTGTGTTTTCTTTTCCAATGTGGCTAATATTAAAATAGTTTTGCATGCCTTTGCATGTATAATCTATATCAAATTGTTTGCCTACCCTTGGTAGGTGGAGGAGGAGGGAGGTAGGAGAGAGAGGATGGAAGGTGATTTGGAACTGGATGTTAAATATTTTTACATACAATTGAGAAAAAATGAGAAAAAAAACAGAGAAGGAAGTTTTAGAGATCAATCACAATTCAAGGTAAGAAATTTAAGATAATAACAGTCCCATACATAAATAGGCAAATTACTTCCCACATATGCATATATGTATAAGTGCACACATGTATATATGTATATGTGTATGTATGTCTATATCTATATTTATGCATGCATGTACACCTCAAAACCATCAGCCTGGCAAATATGACAGAAAAGAAAAATGACAATTATAGGAGATTTGGGACAATTGACTCCCTAATGTAGTGCTAGTGAAACTATGAATTGATCCATCCATTGTGAAAAGTAATTTAGAACTTTACCCCAAATATCATAAAAATATATATATATATATATATATATATATATATACATATATATATATATATATATATATATATATATATATATATAACCAAATTGACCTAGTTCACTATATAACCAAATTCACTACTAGATGTATACTTCAAGTTGATAAAAAAGAAGAAAAGGATCTGTGTATAAATACGTATTGTTTCCATAAAGGACTGCAAACAAGAAAGGCATTCATAAATTTTAGGATGCTTAACAAATTATAACATAGGGGCATAATGGAATATTATTATATCACAGTAAATAATAAGAGCAGTGGAGTAAGAGACATATGAGAGATTTGTATGAACTGGTGCAAAAACAAGTTAATGGAACCAGCTATGAAATAGCTATGAAGGAATTAAGAATTGTCTTTTCTTCAGAGACAAATTATAACTCCAGAAAACTGAAGATGGAAAATGCCTCTCCCTTCTTGGTAAAGCTGTTAGACTGAAACTATAGACACATTTTCAGTCATGGTCAATGTTTGAATTTCCTTTTGTTTAGTTACATGTATCTAACAAAAGAGAGGGTTTTATTTTGCGGAGTTGAAGGAAGATTTTTTTGTCAGGAAGGAGGGAAGATTGGAATGACTTGTGATAGGAATGTCCAAATTGGAAAGAAAAGAAAGAAAACAGTATTACAGAAATATTTGGAATATGCACAGAAGATAGCAGGATGCTCAAAATAAGACATAGACAGGAAGGTCAGTGTTTTCACTACCATGTTCAGTTGTGAATATACTTAAAATAAGCTGATGTAATATTAATTCATAGTTCTATATGCAATCTTTTTTTCTGTTCTTTAGATATAAATCGTTATATTTGGTCATGCTTGTCAAATTTCTAGTACATTTTACCAAGATTTTTTAAAAGAAATTAGAGACGAGGAATAGGAAAGAATTAAATATAATAAAAATGTTTTAAACATGGCAGATCAGGTAAGTTGTGAAAGAAATCATAAAGTCAAAAGAGGAAGGTAGTTCCTGAAGGACAGTTAATAATGTTGATTTAAAACACTTTCTATTTTAAATGCTGATGATATGATCGGATTCATTGTTCTGACCATTAAAAAGTTAGATCTGAAGTTCAAGATACATGTAAGTTATAGCTTTTGAAGTTATTTCCACAGAATTGGTAATTGAAGTCAGAAGACTGAATTAAATAAATATGAGGAATACTGTAAAAATAGGAATGATAGAACTTAAGAAATGAATGGGTCAGTGGGGAGAAGGAGAAGGAAGATTTAAGGTAAGTGTTTGAGTGTGGGTGACAGGGAGTATGGTGATGTTGAAAAATCAGCTTTTGTTAAGTATGTACTATATGCTAGATGCTGTGCTAAGTCTAAAGGGGAAAGCTATAAGGACTTGGAGGATCTGGAACAACACTCTCGCTGAAGTAACATTTGAGTTTACTCATGAAGGAAAATAGGGATGATAGAAGTTTGAAGTGAGGTAAGAGAGCATTCCAAGCATGGCAGACAAGAAGTGCAAAGGTCCAGAAGCCAATGGATAGTTTTGTGGTCATTTGGGGAAATAATCAACAGAATTTTTAAGTGAGAAAACAGAGTTCAAATAAAATAGGTATAAATTTTTTAAAATCATGAATAAAAAAACTATCTTCTTCAAAGATAGAAACCCATTCATCTACTTTTCATCTTCACACTAAAATACTATTTTCAAGTCTTCTCTATAAAATAGCTACATAAAGCTTAGGCAGTTTGTCCCCTTTGTTGATAAATAGAAATAATATGAAGAGTCTAGAATTTAATATGTATCTATCTACACACACACACAATAAATAGAATAAAATGCAATACAGTTCATGTAACTGGTTGCATGGTTAGCTTTGTCTTGGAAAACATTCTACTGATATGACAGATATGCTTGAGAGTGTTTTATCTTTCATAATCACATCTGCAAGAAATTTTAATAGAATAAAGATAGAAATTCGACCATGAATGCTTTAAGTGATATTGCTGTCTGTCCTTTGTTTTCTAGAAGAATCAGTGACATATTGGGATTTAAGTTAAGTAGACTTGAACAAAGTCATCATCCTCATTCTTCTTTCTGAGTCATTGGAATCCAATGGGAGTACAAAAGCCAAGACACAATGGCATACGATGAAGTAGATAACCTTGGCACCCTTAGTGTCTGAAAAAGTTACTTTCATGGCCACTGGAATGAATTGTTCTCATCCACTCATTCCACTGGGGAAAGTCTTGGAGATAGACATTCCTCTAATTCACTGATAGATTTGATCCTGGTCAGTTACCCTGAACTCAGTTTAGCCTGTCTGTCAAGGAAGGTTACTGGGTTGTGTCTGCTGCACACACTAAAGCTTCTTGGAACCACATGTGAGAGTTGGATGAATCAAATGGACATTAAAGGTGAATGAGCAGCCCTGAAAAAGCAATCTGTATGCCTTCACACCAGAGGTATTAGTTTTTCTGAACATCCCATACACCTTAAGTATGCCCCAGTTATAGGGACCTTTCGGGGAGAAATTTCCCTTACTGGTGGAAGTCTTCTCTGCCTAGAGAGTTCCCTAGAACACTGCAAACAGCAGCTAAAATTCTCCAGTGCAGCTGGAACCAGTTTTAAAGGTAGTTGAGATATATTTAACAAAGTAAATAAAAATATAAAATAACAGATAAGGCTAATTTTTGGTTTCCTTAGTCAATACATGGATAGCAAATGTTTCTATTTGTGTATGACAGACGCTGGCTTATAGTACTGAAAGGACCTATCTCTGTGAAAAGGCAGCATGTATCAAAGGCAGGACTTGAACCCAGGTCTTGCCAACTAATGGCCCATCCTTTCTCCAGTAATCCATGCTACCTTTCTTTCCACTATGCATCATAGAGGAGACAGTCCAAATCACCCAAAGGAATTAGCTAATCAATAGGAATTCTACAGATTTATAACATTTTTCTTGTAAAATTATTTTTTTAATTATTAAACATTTGATTTTCTTCTCCATAATCCCATTCCCAGTCTCCTCCAGGTAAATATGTATTTCATCTTACATATTGGTCCATTACCTGACTTTCAAGATGTGGGTAACATTTTTCAATATCATTCTTCTGGAATTTTAATGCTGGTATTGTTAGAGTACAAATTGTTCTGTTTCTTTATCTGAAATTGTCTCCTCATTTCCTATAGGCTTGTACAACGTCTTACGCTAATATTAGCTAAGACATGGTATGGGCGTATAGGAATAGGATATATATATATATACATATATATATATATATGTATATGTATGTATGTATGTATGTATGTATGTATGTATATATATCTCCTTTCCTCTTTTTCGATCTCCTTAGTGTATTGACCTACTAGTGATATTGCCGGGTAGTCGCTAAAATGTGATTTTAGGGGACATAGATCCAAATTACTTTCCAGAATGACTACACTAATGTGCAACTTCAACAACATTTTATCGAGATTCCTGATCCTTTCCCAGTCATTTTCCTTTCATATCAGTTTTGCTAATCAGATGAGGAATCAGTGGAACCTCAGAATTGCCTTAAATTGTGTTTATCTACTTATTACTGAGTTGTAACATTTTTTTTTTTAACATGGCTATAGATAGCTTGGTTTTCTTCCCTTCAAAACTGACTTTCAAAATTCTTTGGCAAGTCGTAGATATGTGGTAATCTCAATGAAATTCTGGTTTGGATGGAAGTCCTCAGTACAAGCTATAAAGTAGAATTGTAACAGGCTCCACTAATTCTGGAATTTCCACTTGAAACCTTTCATGTTAAAATTTTCTATCACAGCAACTTCCAGCTCTATCCTGTACTCAAGTGAACAATCTAGCTAGTCTTTGGAATCTCCCTGCCTGTGACTTTGGAGTTTTACATCAATCTCTTGTGAAACTCTTGGGCTATAGCTATATTACTGATTTACTCCCACTATCTGAGAAGGAAGGAAAATCTGGTGTATTATGGGTGCCATATTTAGAGGTCAGCTTCCCATAGAATCTCCTATTCTGTTTTTCACTTTGTTATGACTTCAGTATCATAAAATCCAAGGAACAGCAATACTGATTGAAGAGGTGGGTATATATTTCCCATCTATTGGATGAGATGCAGGTGTCAATCAACTAGCATTTACTATTAATTTGTACTAGGCACTATGCTAAATATTAGGACTATAAAGAAACAAAATGATGTGATCCCTGCTCTTAGCAAGCTTATGTTGTAATGAGGAGATGACATGCAAATAACTGTGTCAATACAAGATATATACTATGTACATAGAAATTAGCTCAGAGGGAGGACATTTGTGGGGTGAGTGAGGCATGCAATATCTTGGGAAAGACCTTCAACATAAGATAGGATTTGAACTATATCTTGAAGTAATACAGAAAAGCTAAAAGTCTGAGATGAGCAGAGAAGGCATTCTAGGCATGAGAGACAGGCAGTGAAAACGTTCAGAGCTGTAAGATAGAGTATTGTATATAGAGGTTGGCAAGTAAACATGCATTTGTATCTGGATCAAAGACTATATGAAAGGAAGTAAAGTTTAAGAATACTAGAAAGTTAAGATTGAACCAAGTTGTGAAGATATTTAAATAACAGAGGAGGACTTTATACAGTTGATCTTTTACTTAATAGGGAGCCATGAGAGAGAGAGAGAGAGAGAGAGAGAGAGAGAGAGAGAGAGAGAGAGACAGAGAGAGAGACAGAGAGAGAGACAGAGAGATTATTGGGGCACAGAGGGTGTGACATGGTCAGAACTTCCTTTAGATTAATTACTTTGGCAGCTGAATGGAGGATGGATTGGAGCAGGAAGAGACTGGAGGCAGTAAGACTGAAAGGAATTGCATTAATCCAGAAGAATGATGATGAGGACTTTGTACTACAATGGTGGTCTAACGAGCGGACAGAAGGGGACATTTACAAGATATGTTGTGAAAGTAAAAATAAGATTTAAGAAGAGAAATGCTATTCTGAGTGAGAAATTTGGGTTTAAGGATGACACTAAGGATGTGACCCTGTGTGAAAGAGAAAATTGTGGTAACTATTTTGAGAAGAAAGAATAGAGGAAGTGTTTGGGGGAAAGATGAGTTCTATTTTGGATATATTGAGTATATTCTTGTATTTCTTATGATTGTGATATTACAATCTGAATGTATCTTTGCCTTGGACTCTGTCTTTCCTCTCCTACTTCTCACACAGATGTCTCAAGTTAGCCTTCATACATTCTCTTGCATGAGTTAAATGTACCTATAATAAAGACTTGTTGCTTTCAGCATCACTGGTCTCTTTTAAGAAAGCCTTGAATACCGAAAGTAATTTCAATAGACAACAAAAGGAAACATTCACTGATATAATTCCATACACTTAAAAATAGTAGAACAGTGGTAACCTGATGAATTAATTTGCTATTCCTCAAATATTTGAAGTGTAGTTCAGGGTTTTGAATTTTATTTTTCAGAAATTTCCTACTGCTAATCCTTAAATGTACCTCTCATTGTCCAGGTTGCAACATGGAGATACTGGCTTTGAGAACTGAAAGAAAACTCAAAGAGAAACAGAAGTCTAGACTCATGATCCAGCTTTGTTCTTAAGGCAATAGCGCTGAAGTGCCCTTGAGCGAATAAATACTCATTGAAAATTCTTCCTCTCCCTTTGCCATCAGCTCCCAAGTCACATAATCTCAACAAGCTTGGATTCTCTGAGATGGTGCCCAAAAGGACAGAAGTCAGCTCTGCTTGCATTTATATAGTGTTTTTAACAATTGGCCACTGTATAAATGTTTCTGATGGCTGAGGTCGATGGTGACTGGCAGATGTGCATTTCTTAAAGTTTGGATTTCAGCTGAAATGTTGTTTCACGTAGTACAGCCAGGATATAAATATGATTAGCCCCAACTTGGGCTGCTTAGCATAGAAGCTCGTGAGCGAGGTGTCAGGAATCCAAATATGCTCTTGAAACATTAGTAATGATGAAAATTGACATGAATTCACTGAGCTCAAGAACTCCAAAAATAAATATGGTAACCCTATTTCTGTAGCAATACAGTATAAACCTGAAAACTCTTCCCCATGACAGCCTTTCAAGTATGTGAAGCCAGTAATCATATGGTACAACAACTTCTATTTTCCAGGATCCCTTAAATTTTGCTAGTCTGTAAAAAGCAAAACAAACAAACACACCCCTGATTTCTAGTCATCCCCTTCACTCTATTCCTCCCACCCCCTTTAAAAGTTCTAGTAGCATAGACTGTAAAATGGATTAAGAAACTTTAGAAATAATGTTTAATGAATTAAACTATCATACAATATACAATAGTTCTATTTCAAAGTAGGGAGAATTTTCCCTCAATAGTCAAATTTGTAATTGTTTTGAACTACAGGCCATATCTTTTAAAATATTCAAAGGAACAAAATAAAATTCTCTGGATAAATTGGAATTTTATGGTATTGAATAATGTTGGGGGAATAAATGAACCAGCTATCAGGTAATACCTGGAAACTAAACTTGTCATAGAGAAATTTTAACTGCATTGGGATTTGTTATGATGAATTTGACCTATATTATATTTGGTATATTTTCATATCAGATGACTGGGTGGTGCAGTGGGTAGCACCAGAATATTGTCTGGACCTGGAGTCAGAAAGACTGAGTTCAAATATGGCCTCAGATGCTTATAAGCTCTGTGACCCTGAACAAGTCATTAATTATATTTGCTTTACTTTTCTCATCTGTAAAATGGGTTAACAATGTCTACCTTCCAGTTTTTGTGAGAATTAAATAAGATATTTGTTAAAATGCTTTGCAAAAATTTAAAATGCTATATAAATGCTACTATGGTTTTTGCAAAATTAGCATTGCCTGTTTAGTATCATTTTAAATATAGCATTTATATACAATTATATTTTCAACAAAACCTAATGTGGCCATTCACTCATTTCTCCAATATCGTAAGTGCACTAATTATATTTCTGCTTCCTCTTCTTGCCCTGTGTAATTGTGATAAATATTTAAAGTATATTTAAAATAATGTTTTTTACCTTGTGTGTATAGATATATATATTAAATACATACATGTTTTAATGTATGAATGCATTTTAAACTATACAATTTAATACATATACAGAAAATACATAAGAGGAAGCCTGAAATGATGTGTAGTATGTAGAATACTTGTCTTAAAGCCACAGATATCTGGGTTCAATTCTTGTCTTTGATATATGGTAGTTATTTTAACTTAGGTAAATCATTTAACCTCTCAGGGTCACAGGTAGCTCTCTAAAACGATAAATTAGAGAGGAAGGGTTAATCTCCACAGGGAGAAGGAATTTCCTCACTTAGATTTCTTTATTCCAAAGAAATTAAAGGGCCAATGATGACAAAGGTAGATGAGAAATGGTAGATGGATAGCTAGACAGTGAGATATATAGAGCATTAGAGAGAGAGCATTAGATTAGGTCAAAAGGTTCTTTTTATAAGTACTATGAACTATTTCTTCCTTCCTTCTTTCATTCCTTCCTTCTTTCCTTATTTCCTTCTTTCCTCCCTTCCTTCTTTCCTTCCTTCCTCCCTTCCTCCTCTTCTTCCTGTCTTCCTCTCCTTTTTTTCTTTTTATCTCCCTCCCTTATTTTCCCTTTCTTCCCTTTTGTGCTTCTCTCTCTTTCTCCCTTCTCTCCATCAAACTAAAGTGAAATGAGGGATCATCAAAGACTGTTACAATGATGCCTAAGTTGTGCATTACACTCAAATCTTGGAATATATCCATTACCACTAGTAAGGTACCTGGGATACCCAGTTCCTTAATTTTCTATTAATGATCCCTGTTACTTAGGATAATTGCTTTCATTCGACACATTGAAGTTGTTCTGGAACCAGGACAAATATCCACAGCTTTACTAAAGTGTGTGTGTAGTGGTTCCAAGTGTTCTTCTCCTAAGCATTGCAAGCATTACCCAAAAGATATGAGCATACCCATGATATCCATTTTGTCTCTCAGGATTTTGCTAGCTTTGAAGAGCAAATCATTTGAAAATTTTCTATAAGTACTTTAAAACATTCACTACATATATAACAACTTCTTAGAACAAAATCAGCATTATCTTTTATACATAAATTTACTCCATTTTGCAAGATACTTAGAATGCTCACTTCTCACAGACTGGAAGGGGAAAAAAAGTTGCCAGAAATTGTTCAGTTATAACATCAACAGCAATTTCTATTTAAAAAGCTCAAAACAAATCTGTCATATGAATTCAGATTTGAGAAGAGCACTGCTTTTAAGTTGTGACATCTTCAAATGTAGGGATGTAATGGAAAAACCACCTTTAAGATGCTGAGACCTTTGTAATAATTAATGATCTGTTATGAAATTTACCACACTTTCTGTCATTTATTCCTTTTTATTTCACTATTGATTAGAGAAAGGCAAATGACAATAACTCTGAGTTACCTGCTCATGTATATAGGAAATGTCAAATGCTAAAGTGGATGTGGGTAAATAGGTACACCAAGGAACTGTTGATGGAGTTGTGAACTGGTCCAACCATTCTGATGAACAAATTAGAACTATGTCCACTATAAAACTGTGCATACCTTTTGATCCAGCAGTAATACCACTAGGCCTGTATCCCAAAGAGATTTTTTTTAAAAAAGAAAAGGACTCATATGCTAAAATACTTATAGCAGCTCTTTTTATGGTGGAAAAAGAATTGAAAATTGAGTAGAGATCCATCAATTGTGAAATGGCTAAACAAGCTGTAGTATATTGATGTGATGGAACACAAATATGCTTTAAGAGAAGGAGAGGAAAAAACTTAGGAACACTTAAATACAAAATGAAGTAAACAGAATCAGGAGATAATTGTATAGAATAACACCAATATTGTGATTATGACTGAATTCTTAGCTACTTTGATCAACACAATGTTCCAAGATGATTTGGAAAGACATGTTGAAAAGTGCTCTCTCCAGAGAGAGAATTGATGAACAGAGTGCAAATTGAAGTATAATTTTCTTATTTTACTTTTACTTTTTTACAATATGACTAATATGGATATTTTTAAAAATGATTTTTCATATATCCTGAGTATCAAGTTGTTTACCTTTTCAGTGGGTAAGAGAGGGACTAGAAAGAGAGAGAAAATTTGGGACTATTTTTTCAATTGTTAAAAATAAATAAATACACATTTTTAAAGACTCAGTCAACATCTGGCCTAACATACAATCAAAGTATCATGACATGGGAGTTTGGAGTTGTATATAGAGAGACTATAATTCTAGAAAATGCAGTAGAGATATGTTGAAAATTGTTAGAGACATATCTAAATATAATTCTCTGTTATCTTTTATAAATAAGAAAAAAAAATAGTCAACTTTTCCATATTACCCTTCTTTCAAAAATCTTGGCCTTAATTTAATTATTATGTCCTATGGGATAAATAATCAAACAAAAGTTGTTGTTTTTTGTTAAGTGACACTTTCATCTACTTTGCCACCATATGTCTCTCACTGATTCCCTCAAGAATGTGGTTGATCACTGACATGGATAATTCACTTCTGAAAATGACTTTATTTTCACTAATAGCACCAGAAATGTGTTTCTATATGTACATATACACATATGCTCACATAACACAAGCATTGCATATGTATATATATATATATATATACACATACATAAGCATATGTGTGCATATGATGAATATACATGCATATAGGTTTATATAAAAACAATGAATGTAGAAAATTGTTATTTCAGAATAGAGAGAAATAGTGATGGCCTCAAAGTCAGAAAGAACTGGATCTAAGTCCTTCTTTTGATACAGACTACCTCTGTGATTATGGGCAAATCATGTAAGCTCTAATTATTCTAAACTCTCTAAAGTCATAGAGAAGGTACTGAATTACATAAATAGAATAAGTTTCTTTATCTTATAATTCCCTGTCATTATTCCTACATTCCTGAAGAATGTATATTTGATATTTAGTCCTAAAGTGCTCAACACTTTAGAAATAGTACACTTAATATTCGATGTCTAGTAATCTTCACAGGACAGATTTTTTAAACCACTTTGGAGTAGTTAATAATTAGCAAAAAACTGAAGTCAAACTTACAAGCTGAGAGTCAAGATTAAAACCAAAGAATGTCCAAATGAATATCATATAACCTCCCTGTTAAGATAAATTCCTTGTAGCTTCTCTCATGATTCTATTAAAATATTTAAATATGATATTTGAGTTTAATAAATATATCATTTTTAATATTTATTTTTACAATAAAAATCCTTTAAGCAAATGCTTTGATCTTATAGACCAAAGGCTACAACTATAGGGAAGCTATCTTAAGTGGCACAATAATTCCCTAAGTATAATAATGCTTGGTTATTTAACTTCTCTGAAAAACGTTCCATATATGAAACTAAACATTTTAATCCACTTGTGATATCATTGAGTAATTTGGAGGAATTTTCAGAAAGATAATAACCATAATTTAATAACAAGAATAAGTAACAAAATTAGGCATTATTGGGATGCAATATGTTTATATCTGTATAGATGTGTGTATATGTATGTATACACATATACATATACATGTACACATACATACACACTGTTTCACAATAGCACATGGGAAGCACTAGAGATTTCAGTCTTCAGCATCTATCAGGTTCACTCTTGATTTAGTCAGAGAGACAGACAGTTTTGGAAGGGTTAATAGTCAGCTTTATTCTAGTCCAGTCTTCTCAAATGGTTGCTGGAATAGCCAGTTCCTACAGCATTCCCTAATCACCCTTCCCACAGGGGCTGGAGAAAAGGGTGAGCAACTATCCCTACATATCCATGGGGTCAATCGAGATAGGCACACTTGTGCACTCCCCTAAATCTCCTCAAGTCTCAATGGCAGCCAGTTGAGGTACACAGAGATTCCCCTATGGGTTCCCCATGGTTTTCCCCACTCACTGATCAACACCCACTTGTTTTATAGGGCAACAGACAATGAAGGCATCTGGCCAACCATAAGCTCCAATTATTGTCATTCTGCACAAGCACCATGAATGTCAATATATTTATGTCCCATATCTCACAGTGCACCCTCAGTTGTACTGCCTATCACTATGATTCTGGGAAATATTACCTAGAATACTTGGGTTTATTCTAGGAGTTATTAACTAACACCTGGAAACTAGATATTCCAATGGCCCTGGATTCTGAGAAACTAAACTCTAAAAGGACAACAAAATCCTCCTTACATAGACCTGTAATTTCTCCTGAACATCTCCTTCTTATAGAAAAAAAGACAGATTTTCTTCACTAGGCAAATTGAATAACTTGTCCCTCATTAGTCTCTCATTTCTTTACATACATGTGTTTAGACAACATGTCACCTGGGGCTAGGTGGGAAGGATACACTTTTTTTTCACTAACTTTGAAAATGTTCTGGAGTCTGAACTCATACAGAACTCTAATAATTTAATATTAACACCATCCATTGCATTAATTCTTTGGGGCTCTAACTCTTGTGTCTCTCAGCTTCTCAAGTGAATTACATCTATGATTTCCAAAGACTACAGAATGAATAAATACAGAATGAATGAATGTCAGCTAGAAATCAAGGTCGAAATATAACATGGACATGAAATTTTTAGCATGAGGGTTTAAGGTAAAAACAACCCTTTAAAACCGACAATATTTTGCATTGAACTTTCAGATATCAATAAGACCCTGTAAATTTTTCACATTGAGATAGATGCTTCTTTAATATTAGCAAGTACAAGTGAAACTTTCTAGATGACTTATGTAAGACTTAATATCATACTAAATACACTAACCCACTGAACTTGGGAATGGAAAATCCAATTCAAGTAGGTGTAAGATAGGAAGGGGTTGAATTTAAACAGAATGGAAACTTCATATCCAGTGGGGTGAATATTAAAGGTGTGCATTGAACAAAGAAAAAACTGTTTAAGAATCATAAAGGTTCCATTCATTTAACTTACATTTTCCAAAATGCCTACTAAGTGAATAGCATTATGCTAGTCAAAGTTTGCATATGGCATCCTTTAAGGAGCTCAAAGAGAAATAAGATGTACAAGAAATGTCCAAAAATTATAATTAATAATAGTGTGTAAATACTTCAACTTCAGATGAATAGAATGCTCTCATGTTTGTAAAATACTTTGCTTACATAAGCCCTGGAACTTCAATATTGCAAGACTTATTAGTCTCATTTTGCAGAGACAACTGAAATTTTAGAAGAGTTAAAAATCTTCCTCAAGGTCAAATCCTTAAAAAATTGCTGAAAAAAGCTTTTTAAATATTTTTGAATCTGAGATGGCTTCACAGATACAAAAGGGATCCTTCATTCACATACTACTGTATAATCTGCTTAGAAACCTATCTGTGTGCAAAGACTCCCTGAGTAAATGGTTAACTGGTGTGTACACTGATTTTATTTCTGAGTAGGATAACATATTTTGAACCAGAATCAGAACTGTCAACAGAAAAGGAGATGAGGAAGTTTTCTAGGAAATAAAGTGGGTTGTAAAATAATTAATTTGAGGAATGTGAAAGGCTCAAAATTCTTCAAAGCAACATTACCATGCAGTCTGGCAATGCATCTCTTCTGTTGACCTACTCTGTCTTTAGCACCAACTTAGTACTTACTAGTAGTCTACACTAAATGCATGAGAAAAAACAATCCAATGAATAACAACAATAAAATGCAAAATACTTTGTATGCATATGAGAAAGACATCATTACCACATGAGGATAAATAGTAAAGAATTCATGAAGAAGGTGTATTTTTGGCCTTGAAGAAGCCAAAATAGGATAAAAGGAGAATAAGTATTGCAAGCATAGTGATTGGTATGAGAAAAGGTACTTTGGTGGGAAAGTAAGAGAAAATGAGTAGTCCTACACAGCAAATTATGGATTAAAAAATAACTTTTGTTGTCTTTGTTTTTCCAGACAGGTATTAAGTAAATGTGCAAGGATATTAAAAGAGTATAAGAGCATCAAATTAAAACTTAGATGGTAGAAGTAGTTATAATTACTACTGTATTCAGTACCCTGATTCTAGGTTAGAACAAAATTTCACCAATTCAAAAATGTAGAAGATACTACAATTTCCCCCATTTCAATGTTTCATCAGTCTTTCAGTCTAGCATGCTTACCTTAATTCCCAGGCCTATTACCTCTTGTCTTTGCCTCAAGGGAAAGCAATAATGACAGCACTCTACTACATATACACCAACCATTCACAGAACTGAGAGCTCTGATTGTCACTCATCATCTCCTCTTCTCCAGGATAAATAACTCCTATTCCCATAGCCTTACCTTGTAGGGCCTTTTCTCTTCTCAGCTAAAGCTACTACGTGAACCCTACACAATAAAAATTTGAGAACTGAGGTTCTATAGAGTAGTAAAAGTGGAAGACACCAGAGGGAGAAAACATCTGAGTCTTTGCAGAGAAAAGCAGGCAGTTAGAAACAGGTTAAAATGCCAAATCCAACACCTATACCAAAAACTACCTACTTTTCTATGGCCAAATAGACTGCAAAGGGACTAGCATGCATCAATGAAACTGGAAACAAGTCTGCAATGAGCAAGTCTACCAAACAGTGTAAGGTGAAAGAAGTAACAAATGGCTTAATGAAGCAGGAATACAATTCAAATGTGGTTATTTAGGCTGCCAGCTGTGATTTTCATTAATTTTTATATACGTACAAAGCCACATTCCTGAGCACAATTGTCTGATTAAAAAAAAAGCTTATACTTAATCAACTGTTGTGAAGGGAAAATCAAATTAACAACCACAGGCAAGGTAAATTAAAGTAAGTGATAAGAAATATGACTAAGTTATTGATAACTGAGCAGGTCAGTGAGAAAAGAAAGCGTTGAACATAGGTGAGATGGCTCATTTTGAGCAAAGCACTAAGAAGCGCAATCAAGATAGAAATAATAACAACCAACTCTCTGAGAGTAGCAAGTAGCACTGTGACAACCTGCAGATTGTTCAGACAATTGGCAATCCCTTGAGGTCTTCTTCCCAGAGACCCATCCAAATTGACATGTCTGCTTCCCCATATAGCCTTAACACTCCATTTCTCATCTAGGATAGGCAGCCCTAGCTTTACAGTGTTTTCTGGGATGTTCATTTGAATTTCACATATCTTTTAAGTGCCTCCTATGTTCACGATACTGAGATTGGTGAAATAATAGAGGGATTACAAAAAAGAAAAGACTTTTCTCTTAAGAATCTAATATTCCAATGGGGGAGAGAGACAGAGACAGAGAAAGAGATAGAGGCAGAGAGACAGAGACAGACACAGAGAGAGTGACAGAGACAGAGACAAGGACATACTGATAGAGACAGAGACATAGAGAGAGAGGCAGAGAGAGAGAGAGAGAGAAAGAGAGAGAGATAGAGAGGGAGACAGAGAGAGAGAAACAGAGAGAGAAAGACAGAGAAAAACTAGAGAGAAAAATAGAAAAGAAAGCAAGATCCACAGAGGATGCAGAAAGTGGTCCTGTAGGTGACTACCAGTCTCTGCTCTGAAGGAAGCTAGGAATTCTATGAAGCAGAGATGAGAACGAAATGAATTTCTGGTAAGGATGAACATCTATGAAAAAGCATAGAGTTAGGAGAGAGGATGTCTTAGATGGGAGACAGCTAGCCCACAGGACAGTTTGGTTGTAATAGAGAGCATGTGAAAGGGAGCAAAAGACAATTGACTCTTTAAACATAGGTTTGTGGGAATGGGTAAATGATAGTGCTAAAGCTACACTCAGTCGTTAGAACAGACTAATTGCCATCCTGTACAGTATAGTTGCCATGAAATATTTTGAACTTTCGCGTTCCTCTAAGTATTTCACAACCCATTATATTTCTAAGTCACTAGGCTCACCTCATTTCCTGGAGGGGCTAGTCTGATCCTTGTTCAAAATATACGTTACCCTATTCAGAAATAAAATCAATGCACAGACTAGTCAACCATTTAGATAGGCAATCTTTAATTACAGAAAGCTCCTAGAGAGATTACTTAGTACTATGCTTATGAATGTTCCTTTTTGCTATCTGTGAGGCACTTTGGGAAAATGTTTTAATATTTTCAAGAACATTTTGCAAAATGTTGTCCACAGGCTTGGTCTGCAAAACCAAACCAAACCAAAATTAAAAGCACAGATAAAAAACGTTATTGAGTCATTGGCCTCATTGCCTTGATGTTTCCATAGCACAGAAAGGTGTGACAAGTTTTAGATATGTCTCTGTGTGTATGTGTGTCTGTATGTATACATATACATATGTGTGTATGTATAAAATAATTTAAAATGCTAAATTTTATTTAAAGTTTAGTCAAAACAAAGATATATTTTTCCCCACCAAGTACACAGACATTTGAAATCTGCCCCATGGACTCCCATGAATTTGTGCTTAAGAATCCCTGAGCCAAAGGCTTTGGTGCTATTTATAGATGCAAAGAAAAGAAAAAGTGAGCATTTTGCATAAGCAATGACTCAATAAGTATGGTAGGTTGCTTTTAAGAGATTTTAAAAGCTTTTTTAGCAAATACTCATAGCTAAGGGGAAGGTAAATGATTGAAATACTATGCTTATATTTATATCAATTCACATTAAAGGAAAAAAGAATTAAGTTTAAAAGCAAAATTTGAATACGAGCTTTCAAGATTAAGACAATTTTAATTTTCTCTAGGATTTTACATTCTAAAGGAAGACAAAATATGTACACATATTGGAATAAAGAATAGATCCAAGATTTCATTGGCATTGAAATCTTTCCTGGGTGAGGAAATGATGTACCAATTCAGATCTTCTGCAATTAATAACCTTAGAGAGTTGCCTAGATCACCAAGAGATTAAATCAGCTTAGTCAGTCAACAAGAGGTTATTACATGGTTAGCCCAGACCCTACACTAGGTGCTGGAAATGTAAATATACATAGAAAGGTAGTTCCTGTTGCCAGCAAGAAACGTGCATTTCAATGGGGGCAGACAAGCATCAAAGGGAAGCGTAAAGGAGAGGCTGCGGAGAGGTAATGGTGAATAATGACAAGTTTGGCCTAGGCCTCCTCCTTAAAATGGTGGTTCTGGAAAGGACTGGTCAATCAGAAGGTGCCTTCCAATGCTAGAGGTAGACCAGGACTGGAATGAGTTTTCCGGAGTTTACAAGTTTCTATGGCACAGTAGAAAAAGTCCTGTGATAATGAGTCAGCACTGGAACCAGAAGAGGAAACAGAGTTCAAGGACTTGCTCAGGGTGACCGAGTCATTATATGTGGGAGGCAGGGCTTGAATCTGAGTTCTCTATATTCAAGGTTATTTTTCTTATCTACTGGGTCATGTTGCTTCATTGAACACATGTACAAAATATACAAACAAATGTAAATCATAATAAAATGCACTGACTTTTCAACTCAGAGAAGTCACAGATTTTCTTTTATTCCATTAAAAGTGAAGAAAATATTATGAAAATGTTTTTTGTCTTTGACAAAAACATTTATGACTTGTATGTTAATGACTGTATTTACCAACTCGCACTTCCATTTAATTGTACCTTTTAATTTGCAAAGATGCCATTGGTTTTAGGAGATGGAAATAATATTAATTACATTTGCATGACCCAGTCTCAAATTATTTCTTTAAGTATTGTTTAATTCTTGTAAATTTATTTGTCATGTTCATTTCACATTATTTTTCCCCTCGTTCATTTCTGATTGAATGATAATGCCAATTATTTATCTCAAGCCACAACTGACAATAGTTGTTTGCACATCAATCAAAAAGTCTCATTACTGAGGCAAATTATTTTATAAGACAGGAATAGTGATAAATATACTAATATACATATGTATATATACACACATATACATGAATGCACAGTGATAAATATACTAATATACATATGTATATATACACATACATATACATGAATGCACATACATACAACACACATGCGTATAAGAGAATGAAGCAATGAGATATATGTGCATATATGTATATATCTCATCACGTCATCATTTCTTTCTCTCATTCTATGGAATTCAGATAAAATCAGTCATGGAAATAGGCGACTATGCTGCTATTATTCTCTAATATTCAGTGTACTGTAGATTATTGCTTAGGTGGATAAAATGATTGCCTTCTGTAATTGAATAAAAGTAATGGGAGAAGAGCTCATCTTCTACAGATTCACTGAGAGCATCTTTTGGATCAGTCTGGACAGGATGATGGAAACGATTTCCTCATGGTTTTGATTTTGTTTTCAGCCAGAGAGCTATATTTTAAAAGTTTTTCATTCCATATAATTTAGAGATGATGAGTATTTGTTTTGATGACATCTATTTAAATGTTATCATTATATAGATCAATGTTATATTCAGGAGATTGTAAGCAATAGCTTATTTGCAATAATACCCCAGTCAGGGGTGAGGAACCTGTGACCTGGAGGCCAAATGTGGGCTTTTATCAGAGACCTTGCATGTGATCTTTTGACTGAGAACAAATCCTTTGATTAAGGGGACTTATTCTGTGAATTTTGAATTCAGTCAAAGGGACACACTTGAGGACCTAGAGAGTCACATGTAGCATTAAGGCCACAGGTTCTCCACATCAGGTACAGTTTGTTCATTTAATTCCCAATAATATTTTTTAACTCTACATTTATAGTACAAGGAACTGGGTATCTTAGTTGTTGTTTTTAATAAAAAGACTTTGATCTGCTATCATTATTTTTATCAATTAAAAATTGAGATGGACATGAAAAATACAGGAAAAAAATTGATAATGCTAGAACACCTGTATGATTATCCAGTAATTTGGTGTGTAGTCTCATTTTGTGATTTAAGTGATGTAAAATTTGTCCTTTATTCACAGAATCATAAGGTCATAGAATTAATGTGGGAATTCACCACAAAGTCCATGAAGTCCAAGGTGAAGAATGATGTTTCATCAACAGATAAACTACTTGAAATAAGGGAGTTTCCTTTTTTTTAGCTTTGCTTGCCTAATACATGGCACATGACACTTTTAATAACTGTTTGCTGATAGAGTTTTTCAAAATAATGGATAATTTTGCTTTTAGTTTAAAGAAGTTAGGGATTTGAAAGTTCAGATATTTGATTTCATTGACATAGTGAGCTCCTAATGAGAAAACTTCCTTTACCAATACAAATCAGCAACTATTCTTTGCCCTGCAGTATTAGAGAAATATCTAGGAAACTGAGAAGTTAAATGAATTTCCCAGACTCACATTGACTAGAATCAGAGGGTTGCTTAGAATCTAGGCCTTCCTGAATCTCAGGTAAAGTTCTCAATCCATACCAAAAATTGCCTTTCATCTTAAGAGTTAGAGAAAGCAAAGTTTTACTGACATATTGTCATTGTTCTTTAAGCTTGATGAGCAAAAGTGATGGTCAGTCCTAAGTTAAATCTCAAGTTAGTGAAATTTGTCTTTAATTTCCATCTTCTCTTGTCTCATCACTAGAAGTCACATCATCATCCTTGAACTATCTCACAACTTCTAGAAGGAGAAGTTTTTGCTAACTTCTGTAGACTATTTAACTGAGATAATATTCATTTCCCAGGATCATTCAACATTAGAGTGGATGAGACTGGAAAAGGCATCTAATTCACCCCTTATTTCATTCAGCATCTATCAAAACATCCCTGGGAAATAGAATTGTCTAACAGAATTCTCAGAATAACGCAAACTTCCTAGTCCAGATTTGTTTGAAAAGTGGACAAAAGTAAAATGCTGAGGCAGTGGTTATAAAGGAAGCTGAACTGTTGTAATTGCAATCAGTAGAATGAAAAGAAACAGCTTAATGATGCTCTCTGCCAAACACTGTAGCTTAGCTAGGAGCATCTATAGAAACAGATTAGCACTGACCAACAGCTTGTTATGCAAAGGATGCAAGCACTTTAATCAGTGATTGAACATCCATATGAGAGCGGGGAGCAATATCAGCTTCTACAGAAATTCATCAGTGTGAATTATTGAATATCTTCTCTCAAACCTTATAGAAGTATTAATCTACTTCAAATATCAGCCCAGGTTTAAATCTCCTCCTCATACTGTATAGATATATTTTAAAATAGGAATGAGTAATAACTTTAACACTGCAATTCTAGTCATGAAGTTTTACATGAAGGGATATTTTAGTGCATGCCAAAGGTCTACAAGGCATACCTCCACCTATAAGAGAGTGATCTCCCCAATTGTAACTCTACACTCCCTCCTCAAAATGCCTTGTACCTACTTATATGTTTATGTGTTTTATTTACCTGGAAAGGATAAGATTATTAAGAGCAAAAACAATTTGTCATTGTTGTCTTTCGTCAATAACTTTGCCTTGCATGTAGTGGCATTTCTTAAGTGTTTCTTGAACTGAATTTGTCAATAAGAGTTCCAATGAACACCTATATTAGAGAGACCCCTCTTCCTTAAGGCAGTGCATATTGGGATGACATCATTATAACTGAAGCTTTATTTTTTTTCTCCACATCAAGCTGAAATTTGTCTCTCTGCAGCTTCTATCTATTGGCTCCTAATTCTAAAACTAACTAGTAAAATGCTTTTATCCCCCATTTTCCACATTAGAGACCTCCAAATATATCAAGACAATTATATTTCCCTAAGCTTTCTGTAAGTTAACCATGCCCATTCACTGTAGCCAGTCTTCTTATAATATGTTCTTGAAATCGTCATCATCTTGATCCCCTCCCCAGTACATTTTACAATTGCTTAGTGTCCTTACCGTAAAGATTTTACGCAGAACTGAATACAATATTTCTGACCAGATCAGAGTACTCAGCAGAGGTATCTCCTCCCTTGTACTGTGTCTCTAATGCACAATAAGTACTCGGTTTTTATTTTGTTTTGTTTTTGCTACAAAGTGCCATTGCTGATTTCTATTGAACCATCCCTCATGAAGCATAATTGTATCTTAAAATCTGAATGCTCAAAATGAAAAGAAAAAACAAAAAAAAATGTTAGTGAAATTTGTCAGCAAGAAGGAAAACATTTGCACATGAATACCTTTTTACAAAGTCCCTCAAAGACCCACATATCATACTACTCTAGTAACTCCATATTCTGGCTTCCTTTGTCTGCATGCTCTGCTCTTAAAAAGTTACTTAGAGAATACTTTTAATTTTGATTGATGACGAATTGAATTGTTGTCATTTGATTTCTCATACCTCTTATAGCGATCAAAGGTATCCTACTGAAAAACTTACAGATGTTCCCTTGGGAAGGAAATATAGGGACAGTTGATTTTGAATTTATTTTTAAATTCTTGTCAAAGCTCTCCTTACAACCCCAGTCTTCAACTCTATCTGAAACAAATTGCCTGATTAGAAGGATTCCTGGTGAAGTCTAATCTTCCTTGCAGGATTCTTTATAACCTCTATCTGCCTAGTGGAATGCAAACTGCCCCCAAAATAAGATATTTTTATTATTTTGTTTTCACAAAGCTTATGCTGAAGAAAAAGAAATAAAGAATTGATAGTTTCCTTTTTTGGTGGGGAAATTTTCTAATCTACTATGAAAATAAACTATGTCATTGCTGTGTTCTAGTTGAATAAGTTGTTACTATCATTATGGCACTTACTAGACATTGGAGAATAGTATACTCTCCAAGACATATTCCTTCTCAATGCATTACAACATAAAGCAGAATATTTGAAATATTACCTCTTCAGAGTCTGCCTCGTTTTCCTTCTCTGAATTCTTATAAAGCTCATTGACTAGGGGCTCTCATTTGACAGAAACCCAAATTAACGTTATTTAATATTTCATACGTGTATACCTGGTTTCATTCAATTACACACTAAAGTTCTTTAAGGGAAGGACAGAGTCATTTTCTATGTAAACCAATAGCAGTAGCAGCAACATAATACTTGAATGGATTTCTGATCATACTGATTAGGTATCTAATTCCAACCAATGCATGAATGCCTTTACATTCTGTTCAGTTCTTACCTTTTTTATGTTATTTATTTGAGGAACTTTCATTTTAGCCAGCTAGAACATTGATTTTAAAAGTATTCCATAAGAGAGGATTTTTAGCAAGAATCTTTTCAGGAAGCCAATTTACCTCCAAAAGGAACCGACTGAACCTACTGCTGACTGTCTTTTAGATCTCCTGCCCATATATGTATGCCAACAGAACAACATAGACTACTCCATGAGTCATGATAGGTGATCAGTACATTTCAGTGATGAAAAACTGAAGATAATACTATGCACAAGAAGCAAAAGAGAATGTTTAAACCCTGATTAAACAGTAGGATAGGTAATTGTGTAGGTTATCCTTTTTATTTTTATTTCTCTTACCTACAGTCATGTCTTTGTGCATGAGGAGAAGTGAATAGATGTGAAAGAAAAACTAGCAGACGGTTTTCTCCTTTATACCTGTTCTACTTCATGCAGTTATGACTTGTTACAATTTCCCACACCTTTGGGATTTCATAGTGTCAAATGAAATCTTGTGACATGGGTCTACCAGTTTAAATGGACAATGCCTTCGTTCCTAACTAAATATAAGTGAGAGGCGAAATAGTTGAAGATCCTCAACTTCAAACAGGGAAAGCCAGAGAAGTTATGGTGCCATAGAAAGAAAAAATGTAGTCAGAAGTGGGGAAAGGTTTGAGGAAGGAGATAGCACCATTAAGAAAGACTTAACATGAATTGAAAAAGATTCCTGAGGCACTTTCTTTTTTTGATTTTTTTTAACATTTATTTATTTATTTTAGTTTTCAACATTCATTTCCACAAAATTTTGAGTTCCAAATTTTCTCCCCATCTCTCCCCTCACCTCACCACAAAATGTGGTGCATTATGATTACCCCTTTCCCAAATCTACCATCCCTTCAAACACACCCCTCCCTTCCCTTATCCCCGTCTTCTCTCTTGTCTTGTAAGGCAAGATAAATTTTTACATCCAAATTCTCAGTTGTATGCAAAACAATTCTCAATATTCGTTCCTAAAACTTTGAGTTTCAACTTCTCTCCCTTCCTCTCTCCCCACCCATCCCCACTGAGAAGGCAAGAAATTCAATATAGGCTGTATATGTATACCTTTGCAAGTGACTTCCATAATAGTCATATTGTGTAAGACTAACTATATTTCCCTCCATCCTATCCTGCCCCCCCATTTATTTTATTCTCTGTTTTGATCTTGTCCCTTCCCAAAAGTACCTGCTTCTAATTGCTCCCTACTCTCATTGTCCTCCCTTCCATAATCACCCCCAACTTATCCCCTTCTCCCCTACTTTTCTGTAGTGTAAGATAAATTTTCATACCAAATTGAGTGTGCATGGTATTCCCTCCGTAAGCCAAATGTGATGAAAATAAGATTCAATTTTTCCCCTGTCACCTCTCCCCTTTTCCCCTCCATTGCAAAAGCTTTTTCTTGCCTCTTTTATGAGCGACAATTTGCCCCATTCCATTTTTCCCTTTGTCCTCCCAATATATTCTTCCCTCACCCTTTATTTTTATGTTTTTAGATATGATCCCTTACTATTCAACTCACCTTGTGCTCTCTATCTATGTGTGAGTGTGCATGTGCATGTGTGTGTGTGTGTGTGTGTGTGTGTGTGTATGTGTGTGTGTGTAATCCCTCCAACTACCCAAATACTGAGAAAAGTTTTAAGAGTTACAAATACTATCTTTCCATATAGGAATGTAAACATTTCAAATTTAGAAAGTCCTGTATGGTTTCTCTTTTCTATTTACCTTTTCATGCTTCCCTTGATTCTTGTGTTTGAAAGTCAAATTTTCTCTTCATCTCTGGTCTTTCCATCAAGAATATTTGAAAGTTCTCTATTTAATTGAATGACCATTTTTTCCCCTAAAGTATTATACTCAGTTTTGCTGCGTAGGTGATTCCTGGTTTTAATCCTAGTTTCTTTGACTACTGGAATAACATATTACAAGTCCTTTGATCCTTTAATGTAGAAGCCACTAGATCTGATATTATCCTTATTGTATTTCCACAATGCTCAAATTGGTTTCTGGCTGCTTGAAATAATTTCCCCTTGACCTGGAAACTCTGGAATTTGGCCACAATATTCCTAGGAGCTTCTCTTTTTGGATGTCTTTCAGGAGATGATCAGTGGATTTTTCAATATTTATTTTACCCTCTGTTCTGGAATATCAGGATAGTTTTCCTTGATACTTTTATGAAAGATGTTGTGTAGGCTCTTTTTTTCATCATGGCTTTAAGGTAATCTCATAATTTTTAAATTGTCTCTCCTGTATCTATTTTCCAGATCATTTGGTTTTACAATGAGATATTTCACATCATCTGCTATTTTTTCATTCTTTTGGTTTATATTGTAATTTCTTTGTTTCTCATAAAGTCATTACCTTCCATCTGCTCCATACTAATTTTTAAAGAACTATTTTCTTCAGTGAGTTTTTGAAACAACTCTTCTATCTCATTAATTCGACTTTTTAAAGCATTCTTATCCTCACAGACTTTTTGGATCTCTTTTGCCAATTGGGCTAGCCTATTTTTAAAGGTGTTATTTTCTTCACCATTTTTTAGGTCTCCTTTAAGCAAGCTGTTGACTCACTTTTCATGATTTTCTTGCATTGCTCTCATTTCTCTTTCCAATTATTCCTCTACCTCTCTTTCTTGATTTCCATGGCCTGAGACCATTGTATATTTATTTTGGAGGTTTTGGACGCAGAAGACTTGATTTTTAGGTCTTCCTCTGAGGATATGCATTGTTCTTCCTCATGCGAAAGGATGGAAGAAAATATCTGTTTATCAAGAAAGTAACCTTCTGGAGTCTTATTTTTTCCCTTTTTTCTGAATTTTTCTGGCCTGTTACTTGACTTTTGAGTCCTCTCTCAAGAGGGGAGTATACTCTGGGGACCCATAACTTCTCAGTTCCTCCACTGTGGCACAATCAAGAGTCTTCTCCCTGGATGGTATTCTGGTCTGAGAGCTAGCAAAGCTTTTCTGCCCAGGATCTGCAAGTAGAAATCCCTTTTCAGAACCTCCAGCAGCTCCACCACACCAGCCACCAGTCTTCCTCACCCGTAGCCTGCCACTCAGGCCTAAGACCCAGATCAACAGCTCAATTCCTTCAGGCTCTTTTGGCAGAGGACTCCAAAGATAGAAACTGTTGCTGCTGCTGCAGTCACTGCCATCTCAGCTGGGGCTCGAGAAGACCTTGCTCTCTTCTCACCCAAGTGAAAAAACTCTCACTGACCTTTGAAGCTGTCTTTAGCAGTTGTGGGAACTGCAGCTGCTCCCTGTGATTTCACTCCCGAGGTCTGCTCAGGTCCTGTTCCTGCTGGTGCCACATGGCCATGGCTGTGCTGGGCTCCATGGGCTGTACTCCACTCCATGCCCCATTAGATAGACCTTTCTTTTTGGCCTTCCAGGTTGTCTTGGGCTGGAAATCTCTTTCAATCTGTTGTTTTGTGACTTTTGCTGCTTTAGAATTTTTTTAGAGTCATTTTGCACATGTATTTTATGGGCTGTGGGGGAAGACCTAGTGTAGGTGCATCTTTTTACCCTACCATCTTGGTGCTGCCCCTCTGAGGCAACTTCCATGGAGAAGAGAAACATTTGCAAAGAGGAAAAACTTGAAAATATATTCATCATCTCCACTTTTAGATTCCCTGATTCCTTTTAAAGTAGAATACAGTCATCTACCACAAAGGCTTTCCTGATCCAGTTAGTAGTCTTCCTACTCTCAAATTTTACTGTACAATAGCTTTGTATACCAGATGATGCCATGAAGACCAATTTAAGTCGTACATATGACACATATTGGTTATGAGAAATGACCTTTCAATCTTCTTGACAGCTGTCTATGATTTTACCATTGCAGAGAAGAGGCCAATCTGTATTGAAAGAGGGAGATTTCTCCCTTAGGGGCTTCCTTACGTTCATGAAATCACAAATGCTATCATCATGCCTATATTTTTTTATTTATCTATGTGTGTATTGTATTCCAAGTTAAAAATATCCATTTAGAGTCAGAACTCTTGCATTTAGCGTAATACCTGCACCTATTAGGCAATTAACACACATTTGTTGCTTCAATTAACTGGCTTCCTTAATGCAAGTTAGATGTAAATACGAAGGAAAACTTCAAATACAAATGAAAGAGTAACATAAATTCTAAGTAAGTCTGGGAAAGCAAGATTTTATCACTGACAAATTTTAAAATCCCTACACAGAAAGCAGCAAAAAAGTTAAATTGTTTGTATTGAACAAGGTTACATATAAGGTTATACAAACTTTTCTTCATTCTATTCAGTTTACATTAAACAATTCTATAGATAGTGCTATATTCTAACATTATAACCATAGTAATATATAACATTCTATCCTACCTGAAAATCATATTTCAAATTCTTTGGTGTTACATAAAAGGTGCAAGTTAAGTTGGAATTGTTGCAATTATATTTTTACAAGCAGTGACTTTGAAGGGTTCTGATTTATATACAACTTTCCATTAGAGGCTATGTGCATCACATGTTTCAGACTATGGGGCAGACTTTATATGAGAACCTATGCTGAGAACACAGACAACTCGTCTTTTGAATTGATATTTGTTACATTTTATAAATTAATGACAGTGTTAGTTTTGTTTTTGCAAATTTCCACATTTTGGGATCTTCAAAGGTTCCGATGTACTATATGATACCATCTGACTTGGAGCAATTGAGATACTTTAACTAGACTAAAAGCCTCGGCTATGGGATTCTAGAATGCTCATGATTTTTTATTTGTTTTTACTAATGATGGTACCCAATTGCATACACTCCTTTTTTTCCTTCCTTATTTTCCTCCTGTATTTCTGTTTCTCTGTCTTATCTCTTTCCATTTAGTTTCAGAAGGACCATCATTACTGCCAAATGCAACTTAATAGGGAGGACTAATCTAGACTCTTACATCACTATGCTTACCATTTTCCAAACAATATTTCTAACCTAAATGGTGTTCTCCCTCTAATCCATATACCTGTTAGAATAAATTTACTTACACCTAGAAATGGTATAGGAGCATATGAGCATCCTTATACATAAGCATTTACTCATGTTTTTTTTCTTTTTTTGTTTACCAGTGTTTTCTGAATAAAGTTTAAACCACTATCACTAACATTCTATGTCCTCAAAAATTTATGTCATCTTCCCTTTTATGCCATATCATCATTCCCCTCCTCCATTCACTCTTTGCTCCAGAACACTGTACACTTGCTTTTACCATGTTTTGTTCTCTGAATATATACTTAAATTTGAAGCTCCCATGTTTTTGCTCATTTTTATAAATGCACAGAATACCCTTAACCTCCATTTCACCTGCTGGATTCTGACTCATTCCTTAGAAGTTATTTTGGTATAATGGAACAAGTACTGGATTTGGAGTCAGATGTGGTTCAAATACAGACTGCTACCTACTTTCCTAGATTTTGGGAAGTTTCCACTTCCTGGAATTTAATTTTCCCATTTGTTGATGAGAGAACAGAATTGAATCCCTTTGTAAGTTGTATTAAACATTTAAATTTATCCACTTCAATTTACTCTTTTTTTAATTAATTGATTTAACTTTTTACACTCATTTTCACAGAATTTTGGGTTCCAAATTTTATCCCCATTTGTCCACTCCCCCTTCCCCAATATCCTGAGCATTCTAATTACCCACATCACCAATCTGCCCTCTCTTCTTTCATCCCTCCCTTCCCTTACCCCATCTTCTCTTCTGTCCTGTAGAGCCAGATAACTTTCTATTCCCCACTACCTGTATTACTTATTTCTTAGTAGCAGGAACAATACTCAGTGGTTATTCCTTTAACTTTGAGTTCCTACTTCTCCCCATTCCTCCCTCTCCACCTATTCCCTTGGGAAGGCAGGCAATTCAATATAGGCCATATCTGTGTAGATTTGCAATGACTTCCATAATAGTCATGTTGTGTAAGACTAACTATATTTCCCTCCATCCTATCCTGCCCCCCATTGCTTATATTCTCTCTTTTGATCCTGTCCCTCCCCAAGAGTGTTGACTTCAAATTGCTCCCATTCCATTTCTCCCTCTCTCCTCCCAATATATTTCGCTCTGAGCCCTTAACTTCCTTTTTTTAAGATATGATCCCTTCCTACTCAATTCACTCCATGCTCTCTGTCTCTGTATGTGCGTGCATGTGTATGTGTGTGCCTGTGTGTGTGTGTGTGTGTGTGTGTGTGTGTGTGTGTGTGATCCTACCAACTACCCAGATACTGAAAAGTTTCAAGAGTTACAGACATTGTCTTTCAATGTAGGAATGTAAACAGTTGAAATTTAGTAAGTCCCTTATGACTTCTCTTTGCTGTTTTTACTTTTTCGTGCTTCTTCTCATTCTTGTGTTTGAAAGTCAAATTTTCTTTTCAGCTCTGGTCTTTTCATCAAGAATGCTTGAAAGTCCTCTATTTCATTGAAAGATCATATTTTCCCCTGAAGCATAATACTCAGTTTTGCTGGGTAGGTGATTCTTGGTTTTAGTCCTAGTTCCTTTGACTTCTGGAATATCCTATTCCACACCCTTCAATCCCTTAATGTAGAAGTTGCTAGATCTTGTGCTATCCTGATTGTACTTCCACAATACTGGAATTGTTTTTTTCTAACTGTTTGCAATATTTTCTCCTTGACCTGGGAACTCTGGAATTTGGCCACAATG
>CM053773.1:36028486-36052867 GCA_028658325.1 Potorous gilbertii
AGAAGATGGGGACAAAAGAAGGGAAGGATGATAGAAGACAGGGCACATTGGTCATAGGGTAAATTAGAATGCTCAGTGTACTGGGATGGGGGAGGGGACAAATGGGGAGAAAATTTTGGAATTCAAAATTTTGTGAAAATGAATGTAAAAAGTTAAATAAATAAATTTATATTAAAAAAATAAATCCATATCTCTCTGTTTATCAGTGACTGATGAACAATAAGTTCAAGCCCAGGCCCCACTTGGTCATGGTTTGGATTTTGATGGCTTAGGGTAAGTATAAATAGCAGTTGTTTCTATATACACCAGAAACTCTAAGGGTCTTCCACTCCCAGACTGGCATTTTCTTTTGATTAGGTAAAAGATATCATCTTTTGCCTAATTTCTAATCTAGCCTTAACTGAATGGGTGTGGCTTGAGACAAACTGAAACTAGGGAAAGACCTTATCTGAAAAATGCCAAGTTGTTCCACTGCATCTTATAAATGTTATACATCCCATTTATACATCTTTATCTGTATCTAGTGAGGGTGGTGACTTTACACAGACTGCTTCACGTAAATCCAGTTCAATTGCAAGGCAAAACATCATCTTCCTAATGTCACTGGTCCTTTTGGAGAATGAAGGGCTGGCAACAAGAAGTTAGATGAAATAGCAGTAATGAATAAAGAATAGCTCTTGAGATATTGAGGAGTTCATGAGATGGAAAAAAAAAATCTAAAAATAAGATTTAAAATGTATTTCCTCACATGAACCAAACCAAAACAACAAGGAAATTGACATGAGGTCTCCATTCAAAGAGACAAATCTGATCTCATATGTGTTACTGAGTTGGAAAGCTGTAATCCAATCTTGAAACACTGATACACTTTATTCAAAAGAAAAAATATATTTTGTATATATATGCATATATATATGTATATATATAAAATATGAACTATAAATATAAGCTGAGCCTAGACAATCTACATAGTCCCTTCCAAGTTTACTATGATCTTATATAAGGTCTGATATTATCGCTAAGAGTGTTTAATGTAAAGTTCCATATTTAGATTCAAAAATTAAACTGCACCAAGTATAATTTGGGGAAGGAATGATTTTGTTGTTCTTCAGTCATGTCTAACTCTTTGTGACCTCATTACCTATCCACGGGATTTTTCTTGGCACATACACTAGAGTAGTTTGCCATTTCCTTCTCCAGTGAATTATTTTATTAAGTAACCAGAGATTAAGTGATTTACCCAGGGTCACATAGTTAGGCAGTGTCTGAGGTTGGATTTTAATTCGGGTATTCCTGATTCCAAACCCAGTGTTTAATCCACTGCTTTGGAATGATTTGGTTGTAGTTTATTTGAAAATGGTTTTTGTTGGTGGTAGTAGTGCAAATTAAAACCTTATATTATTCAACAGTATGATATAGCAGCCAAAAAAATCAATATTTTTCTGGAGTATATTGATATGGGAATGACTTATAGGAATAAGAATATGATAGTTTGCCACTGATTTAATTACATTTGAGTGTTTAGTTCTAGGCAACAAATTTTAGAAAAACATTGAGAAACTAGAATGCAAACGATGAAAAATAAAATGGATGATCAACAGACAAAAAGATATTGATTGCAAATGACTTTGAAAGTAATTAAGAAAATTTTTCATTTTCCTTTCATTTTACAGATGATGAAACTGAGGTCAAAATAGTATAAATGAATTTTCCAATAGTTAATGTTTTAAAGACAATATTTGATTCCAGAATTAGTGCTTTTTCCCTTGTACTACTATAATTCCTTTCTCTAAAGAACCCTAATCTATGAGGAGTAATATGAATATTGATTAAATGAACTGGAAATATTCAATGCAAAAGAGAGATTAAGGGAGGGCAACATAATATCTGTATTCAAGTATTTGGAGAGCTATTATATTAGAAAAAAGATTTTAATTGTTCTCTTGAACTCATAGGACAGAACTATTAGCAATGGATAGAAGTTGCAGAAATTTAATTGAGGATATTCGAAAAATCCCTAAAAATATCTCATTACTTATCAAAATTATTGGTTCCATTAGAAGGTACCACTAATATTTATTCTATCTGGACTCTCTTTTCTTCTCCCTTTATGGCACTTAGTGATCTCATTACCTCCCATGGATGGAATTATTATTTTTCAACTGATGATTTTCAAATATATTCTCAAATCTGTTAATCTAGCCCCAATCTTTCTCCTGACTTTTAGTTTTGTATTTCCAATTACCTTTTACATATCTCAAATAGGATATCTTATCAATATGCTAAAATCAACATATTTAAGACCAAACTTAAATTTCACCATAAACCACTCTCCAAACTTTGCTATTACTGTCAGGTTACCACTAATGTTGTAATCCCTAAGGTTCAAACTAAGGAGTCTTCATTAACTCTTTGCTATTTCTCATTCCCCCATATCTAATCTGATGACATGGTCTATCAATGTCACCTTTGCAACATTTCTCAAATTAACACTCTGGTAATACCAACTTGGTGTAGGTCTTCATCACTTTGGGCCTGGATTGTTGCAAAGTTTCACTTAAAATGCTACCTTCCTCTGAGAGTCTGTTCCAAAATTTCTGCATGTTAACATCTTCCTTCTATGACTTATTGCCAATTTAATATTTATACTTCTATATATCTTATATGTGCATACTTATTTGCTTGTTTTCCATTCTATTAGATTGTGAGTTCCTTGTGATTACAGCTATAATTTTGTCTTTCTTTGTATCCTCAGTCTTTAGCACATACATAGGAGACCCTTAATAAATGCTTTGAGAAAACTTAGTGGATAGAGTACCAGTTTGGAATCAAGAAGACTTAAGTACAAATTCATCTTCAAACATGAAATAGCTACTCAACTAGGGCAATTGACTTATCTTTGCTTGCTTCATTTTCCTTATTTGTAAAATGAACTGGAGAAGGAAATGGCAAACCACTCTAATATCTTTGCCAAGAAAAAAAAAATGGGTAATGAAGAGTAAAATAGATGAACACCAACAACAATAAGTGCTTATTGACTTTTTGTCTAGAAAGATTTCATCTCATTTCCACATATTCAAATCAGTCTTGGTACTTTATCTCATTACTATCTTTAATCTATCTGAATGGAAGTTGGAACAATGAATTCCAAACACCCATTTAACTAGAGAGCTCACCTTAGAGTCTCACTTAAAGTTTTCCATTTTTATATTTGTATCCCAGACCCTTGATATAGTTCCTTGCATATGGTAAATCATTAATAAATAGTTTTTCAGTATTGACATAGGTAAATAAAAAAACGATTTACATATGTTTTGGTGACCAAATAATCCTGATTCAATGGTTTCTGTTTAATTTTTCTCCTGCAATATTCTTCTACAAACAACTTTAAAATAATGCCAGAAATTTAATTCTGGAGTGGCAGAGTCAATAAAAATATGAGGTAAGGTATTTTTCCAGTTCAAGACAACTGAAGAGATCAGGAAAAAGTATGTGACACAGGGGTGGAGACTGGTTCAAGCACACATGGATAAAATACCAGTAGTGGGAGTAAGTGATGGCAATGGAAGCAGCAGCAGCTTCAAGAACTCTCAAGCCAGAGATGGTAAGGGGCCCTTGACAACTGACCATAAAGAGATAACATGGGACCTCTGTACTAGCATTGGATGAAGGACCAAATGTTATTTGGCAAATGCATTTTGTATCCATATTTCTGGGTCATAATTCAAGGGCAGCAAGGAACACATAAATTCAGGAGGGATTAGGATCACTGAAGAACAGTATCACTTTTAGTCCCAAAGTAGCAGGGGTTCTGAAGATGAATATTTACTCCAGTCCCAAAAGATCAGGGACCCATTTTGGATGAGCAACAGAGTGCAGATAAGGAGAGCAGCTAAATATTGTATGAACTTGACTGTAGGTTTTTGGTGTTTTATGACTTCTTTTTGAATTCTTGAAGTAATGAGTTTGGTGTTTGTTTATACGCAATTGTATGGAGGGCTTGGAATACGATATTTAAGAAGGAAAAAAGTTGCCATTACAACTAAGAATAACTTATTCAGCAAAACAGAATAATTCTTTGAGGGAAAATAATTATTTAATAAAATAGAGGACTTTCAAGAATACTTAATGAAACAATAGAGATTAATACAAAATTTCTCTTTTCAGCACCAGACTCAAGTGAAGCATGAATAGATAAACATGAAAGAGAAATCATAAGGTACTCAATAATGTTAAACTGTTACCTTTCTAGATGGGAAAATAATACATGTAACTTCTTAGAACTTCATCATTATCATGACAGACTGAAGAATTCTATATGGAAAGAGGGCATGAAGTGAATTCTGTTTGGATGAGGTAAAAAAGATAGGTGAGAAAGAATGTTTCTGTGGGAGAAGGGCAAAGTTAAAAGAAGAGATAAGTTAGCTCACACAAAAGAGGTGTGCAAAGAAGAGATTTTACAGTAGAGGAGAAGATGGCAGGATGAGAGGCAAAGTTGGAACCTCATTCTCATTTAAATTTGTTCAAAGGAAAAATTTGTGTGTGTGTGTGTGTGTGTGTGTGTGTTTGTTAAATGTTTGATAATAGAAATCTATCTTACTAAAAAGAAGTAGATCAGAAGATGAGAGAAAGAGGAAATGATAAATGGGAAAGTGGGTAAAAGAAAGCATTAGTCAGAAGCAAAACAGACTTTAGAGGATAGACAACATGAAAAGAGAAAAAAGGATAAATACAAGCTAATCTGATGTTGGGAAATGCACAATTAGGATAATGGTGCCACTGAATGGGAAGAATTTACTCCTTAAGTGGAATAGGATAGAAGATTAGATTAGAAGCCTTAATCCAATAACGTTATTTACAATTAAATGTACTTGAAACAGAGAAATACAATGAATTAAAATAAGGGGTGGGGAAAGGCTTAAGCAAAATTATTGTGCTGCAGCTAAAGTTAAAATAAGTTAGTGTTAAGAATAGATCTCAGATAAAACCAAACCAAAAATGAACCTAATAAAAAGGGATAAGTATGGAAACAACTTGCTAAAACAACCCCTACAGAGTGAAGAAATGCTAACACTATGTATATATGTATATGTATATATATGTATATATATATATATATACATATACATATATATAATAGCATAGTATCCAAATTCATAAAGAAAAAGTAAATTAATTACTGGAGAAAACAGTAAAACTATACTACTTGGAAATCTCAACTCTCTCTTCCCAGAGGCAGATAAACCTAACTATCAAATATATAAGAAATACATCCAAGAGCTGAATAGAATCATAGAAACACAAGGAGAAAATGAGAAAACTGAATAAGGATAGAAAGGAATAGACCTTTTCATTACCTGTAAATATTTCTTTCACCAAACTGGCTAAAAAGTATGGCAATGAGGAAATAAAATTATCACTCTTTGCAGATGATATGATGGTGTACTTAGAGGAAACCAAAGAATCAAAAAAAAAATTGTTCCAACACTTAACAATTTTTGCAAAATTGCCCATTCTAAAATAAACCCTCAGAAATCATCAGCATTTCTATATACCACCAACAAAACCCAGAAGGAAGAGATGAATTCTATTTAAAATAAATGTAAACAATATGAAATACTTGAGTCTACATGATAAGACAAATTCAGGGATTATGTAAAAATTTTTTTTCACAAAAAAAGACATTTAAACAATTGGAGACAATAATTGCTCATAAGATAGGCTGAACCAATGCAATCAAAATAACAAATCTAGCTAAGTTGATTCATTTATTATGTGCCATGCCAAGCAAACCACCAAAGAAATATTTTACAGAGATAGAAAAATATAACAACTTGCATTAACAAATCTATATGCAGCCAAAATTGGGAAATAGGAAACTACAGGAAATTAAATAGAAAGTTTCTTTGAAAAAGGCCTATCTTTTCCACATGTAAACAAAACTGAACCAAATTTATAAAAACAAAAACCATCCACTAGTTGACAGATAGTCAAAGGATATTAACAGTTTTCAAAAGAAGAAATTAAAACCTTAAGAGTCACTTGAAACAAAATTCTCTGAATCACTTCTGACTATGCAAATGAAGATTAAAAAACTGAGATATTACTTCATAACTATCAGATTTGTTGACATGACAGAAAATAAAAATGACAAAGATAGACAGGATGTGGAAAAACTGAAATGCCTGCACTGTTGCTGGAGTTGTGGAAAAGTCCAATCATTCTGAAAAATAATTTAGAATTATGCCAAAAGAGGTGCAACTTGTGCATGTCCTTTGTTTCAGCAGTGCCACTAATAGATCTTTATCCCCAAGTGATTAAATGGGAAAGACCTAGTCATACAAAAATATTTATAACAACACTTTCTGCATTGGCAAAGAATCAAAAATTGAGGGGATGTACATCAATTGAGTAATACCTGAACAAATTACGGTATATGATTGTGATAGAATACTATTGTACTATAAAGAAATGACAAGGAGATGGTTTCAGAAAAATCTGGGAGGATTTAAATGAACTCATGCAAAGTGAAATGAGCAGAATAAGGAGAACACTGTATACAGCAATAGTGATACTGTAAGAATGATAAAATGTGAAAGACTTGGTTAATCTGCTCAAGGCAATCATCCAAGGCAATTTCAAAGGATACATGATGAGGAATGATATCCACTTCCATACAGAGAAGTGATGATCTTTGAGTGCAGTTTAATTCATGCTTTTAAAAATTATTTTTTAATATTTTTATCAGTTTATTTTTACAACATGTAAAATATGGAAAATTGTTTCACATGACTTCACAAACATAATTTACATCAAATTGCTTGCCTTCTGAAGGAGAGATATGAGGGAGAGAGAGAATTTGGAACTAAAAGTTTTAATAAATGAATAATAATTTTTACATCTAATTGAGAAAGGTAATAAATAAATGAAAATATAATTAAAAAATCTTCCCTTTATCACAGCTTACCACTTAAAAGTCAGTTTTGAGTTATAGACTAGTTACAGGTTGGTCTTGTTAGTGTGGCTCCTAATTTAAATATATGAAACAAGAAAATTTGGAAAATCTCCCAAATTATAGAAATTTATTTTGTGTATCTGAAACTTGAGTTACTTATTCCTTTTATACCACTGGCAGTAATAAGCTCCACAGGCAATCTGAGTTTATCAAGATTAAAACCTTTTCTCATTGTATTTTATCTTGTCTGTGTGATGCATTAGAGGCAGATGGCCTTGAACATATGTTGTAGTAGTTGAGATGTATGGTGTACCAGTAAGAAAAGTTAAAAGACCACATTATCAAGACACCTTGGATAATTGTCTGAAGCAAGGTAGGATACACAATTATTCCTAGGAATTTCACTACTTCAATAAAATCCAGGATTGATTAGGGATAGGTTATCACAGCCTGACAAAAGGCATGCTGTTTGGGACTAGCAACACATAGCTACACACAGTAATATAATATTCAGAGAATCAGTTGGTCTTCAATAGATGTTCTATGTTCTCACTAGTAAAAGGGGTCCAAGTCATGCATTAGTCTTTCTTGTCCAACTCATAGATATAGATGACAATATAATAAAAAATTAATTCCAAAAGTAAAAGGGGAAAGAAAAATGTTCAGTGTTCTTTTATTTCCCAATCAAGGATTTACCAAAGATAATTCTAAACATTTTCCATCAGAATAACTGCCCTTTCCTTTTTTATATAGCACCATTTTCATTTCCCTCATGAAATATTATTATTTTTCAAAAAAATTAATTACTTTTTTAAGGTTTTAACATTCATTTCCACAAAATTTTGCGTTACAAATTTTCTCTCCATCTCTCCCCTCCCCCCTGAAATGCCGTGTATTCTGACTACCCCTTCTACTAATGTGCCCTCCCTTCTAACACCCCCTCCTTTTCCTTGTCACCATCTTATCTCTTGTCCTGTAGGGCAAGATAAATTTCTGTGCCCCATTACCTGTAATTCTTATTTCCCCGTTGTACACAAAAACAATTCTCATTGTTTCTAAAACTTTGAGTTCCAACTTCTCTTCCTTCCTCTCTCCCCACCCATCCCCACTATAGGCTATATATCTGTACTTTTGCAAATGACTTCCATAAAAGTCGTGTTGTGTAAAATTAACTATAATCCCCTCAATTCTATCCTGCCCCGCATTTCTTCTATTCTCTCTTTTAACCTTGTACTTCCCCAAGAGTGTTTACTTCTAATTGATCCCTCCTCCCATTTGCCCTCCCTTCTATCATCCTCCCTCCACCTGCTTATCTCCTTCTCGCCTTTTTTCTTGTAGTGTAAGATAGATTTTCATACCGTATTGAGTGTGCATGTTATTCCTTCCTTGAGCCAAATGTGATGAGAATAAGTTTCTCTTTTTCCTTCTCTCCTCCCCTTTTCCCCACCATTGGAAAAGCTTTATCTTGCCTCTTCTATGCGAGATAATTTGCCCCATTCCATTTCTCCCTTTCATCTTTCAATATATTCCTCTTTCATCCCTTAATTTTATTTTTTTAGATATGATCCCTTTCTATTCAACTCACTCTGTGATCTCTGTCTTTCTCTCTTTGTCTGTGTGTGGGGGGTGTGGTGGGGGGTTTATGTGTGCGTGTGTGTGTGTGTGTGTGTGTGTGTGTGTGTGTATAATCTCTCCAACTACCCAGATACTGAGAAAAGTTTCAAAAGTGACAAATATTATCTTTCCATGCAAGAACATAAACAGTTCAACTTAGTAAGTCTCTTGTGATTTCTCTTTCCTTTTTACCTTTTCATGCTTCTCTTGATTCTTGTGGTTGAAAACCAAATTTTCTTTTCAATTCTGGTCTTTTCATCAAGAATTCTTGAAAGTGTTCTATTTTATTAAGTGACCATTTTTTGTCTCCTGAAATATCATACTCAGTTTTACTGGATAGGTGATTCTTGGTTGTAATTCTAGGTCCTTTGACTTCTGGAATATCATATTCCAAGCCCTTTAATGTAGACACTGCTAGATCTTGTGTTATTCTGATTGTATTTCTACAATATTCAAATTACTCCTTTCTAGTTACTTGCAATATTTTCTCCTTGACCTAGAAACTCTGGACTTTGGCTACAATATTCCTAGGAGTTTCTATTTTTGGATCTCATTCAGGAGGTGATCAGTGGATTCTTTCAATATTTATTTTTTTCCTCTAGTTCTAGAATATCAGGGCAGTTTTCCTTGATAATTTCATGAAAGGTGATGTCTAGGCTCTTTTTTTTATCATTACTTTCAGGTAGTCCCAAAATTTTTAAATTGTCTCTCTTGGATCTATCTTTCAGGTCAGTTGTTGTTCCAATGAGATATTTCACATTATGTTCCATTTTTTCATTCTTTTGGTTTTGTTTTGTGATTTCTTTGTTTCTCATAATGTCATTAGGCTCCATCTGTTCCATTTCTTCCTTCGCCTCTCTTACTTGACTTTCAAAATCCTTTCTGAGCTCTTCCATGGCCTGGGACCATTACGTATTTGTTTTGGATGAAGAAGCCTTGACTTTTATGACTTCCCTTGATGGTAAATGTTGTTCTTTCTCCCTAGAAAGGATGGGAGAGCATACCTGTTCACCAAGAAAGGAACATTTGATAGCCTTATTTTATTTTTCCCCTTTTTTGGGCATTTTCCTAACCAGTTGCTTGACTTTTGGGTCCTTTGTCAGAGTAGTGTATACTCTGGGGACCTGTAAGTTCACAGTTCCTTCAAGGTGTCACAATCAAGGAAGAGGAGTTTACTATTCATGGGCCTCCAGCTCTTCTATGCCCAGGACTTTGCTCAGGACTGAGATTAATATGAGCTGCTTAATTCCCCCAGGGGCTTTAGGCAGGTACAGGTCTACCACTGCAGGCTGAGATCAGTTACTCAATTTCCCCAGGGGTTTTAAGCTGAGGCTTTAGCAATGGAAGCTGGCCACTGCCTTCCATGGCCAAACTCCACGGCAGTTGCCCCCTCCCACTGCTGCTGCCACCACTTCCTGGGGTCAGGGATGGGGAGGATCCTGTTCCCTTGTCATGGGGAAAAAGTCCTCTCACTGACCTTTCAAGCTGCCTTTGGCACCTGTGGTTTGAGGGAACTGGGGACATCCCTTGCTGCTGGGGATTCTGTCCCCAAATCCTGCTCCAGCCCTGGTCCTACTGCCACAATGTGGCCAAGGCTGTTCTGTGCTCTGCTCCATTTCCAGTGTGACAGACCTTTCCTGTTGGCCTCC
Source organism: Potorous gilbertii (assembly GCA_028658325.1). Taxonomy (NCBI): domain Eukaryota; kingdom Metazoa; phylum Chordata; class Mammalia; order Diprotodontia; family Potoroidae; genus Potorous; species Potorous gilbertii. Next base: position 36,038,705 of record CM053773.1, read on the forward strand.
CATTTTACCCTGGGCTGGAAATCTCCTCCACTGTGTCATTCCATGGCTTTTGTTGTTCTAGAATTTATTGATATTCTGTCTTTACAGATATTTTATGGGCTATGGGGGAAGAGCTAGAGTATGTACATTTCTGTACTCCACCATCTTGATTCTGGCCCCTATTATTTTTTTAAGGATGATGATTCTCAATCCCAGAATAAAAAGATAATCTGATTTTTTGAGGATTATGAAGGACATAGGAAAGTAACTATGCTTATACTTCCATATAATTTTAGTAGAGATTTGGAGAAATATTATGGAATTACAGTTTTACTAGAATGGAAAAAGTAGTTTCAATATGAATAGAACAAAATTTTAAAGCCATAAGTCTTTAGGCAAATATTTTCCCTAGTCCCGTTTGAATACACAATATTAGAGTTAGAAAATCAATTCAGCCTTTTAAATCTATACATCTGGTTTGCTATGAGAAAAAGAATTTCTTTGTCCAAAAGAGCAAAACAAAACAAAACAGTTTAGGTTTATGTGAATGATTAAAAGGTAAAGTAACATCAAATGGTACTCCTAAAACAACCATTTGTTGAACCGTTGTAAATGAATAAGAAGCACAGGAATTCTATTTCCTTTGAAAATTCCCCATGCTTTTTAAAAAGTGAAGTGGAGAATACTTGAGACATTCGATTCGGACCTCTTATTTAAAACCAGACGTCGGAGTATGTACTGAAGAATTCTTTCAGTTCAGTTTCTAAGGATCTCTTCACTAAAGGATAAATAAGAAAAAGACACTTAAAGAATGAAAGTTCCATAAGACCTGTAACCAAACAAGTGAAGGTATTAGAGTATTCAGTCTGGCTGCATTTCTTTCTGATAAGGTCAATGAGGGAATTTAAATGTAAACACTTTCATAATATTAAATTACAAAAGTTGGAAGCTTGATGATTGGTTAAAGTGGCATCAGGGGTAATTCTCTCTCATTTATGGTATGCCTAGAAAACTTATCTGTAGATCAAGTTTCTCTGTGGGATCCCTATTTGTTTTATCAGCCAAATGGAGGGTACACTTAGTTCACATATTATTTATTAAATTGAATAGCAGGAAAAGAAATACTAAAATATTCCACTCACATATCTGAATCGCAGTTCCCATAAACACAGACATTAATAGTTGAAAGGATGAACTTACAAAAGGAACACACCTGCGGGAACAGGTGTGGTCAAATATTGTTCAGGGCAAACATAGGGAGGAACATTCATGTTTCCTTTGCTAAAGAGCAACTAACTTCTTTGGATGAGGACATCATCACATTGAGTTATGAATTTACTTTCTGATAAATGCTATTCTTTGTTGGGTTGGAATCAGAGGACCATGGTGTATCTCTGCTTTTCACCTACGGGACAATGAAAATGTGCTATATATATATATAAAATTAAGCTAATTTCTAAGCTAATAAAAATATAATAATGTCACTAGAAGACATATGATTAATTGACAAATGAGTGGGGAGATAACTTCTGGAGGATTTTAAAGGAGGGAGCAATTATTCTAAGACAGAATGTACTGATAGCCATTTTATGGAATAGGATAGCTACTGGATTGTGAAAGATAAGTAGAATTACAATCAGTGGAAAATGGTTGAGGAATTAGGATTCCAGACAGAGGTAATAGGGTGACCAAAATCGTAGGGGCAGAAAGCAAAGAATTTATTCAAGATTAGTCAACATGTCAGTTTAATAGAGCAGATATTTCAGGAAGTTTAGGATTCACAGGAAAAAAATGAAAAATGTTCCTTTGAAACAGATTAGTTTAGAAAGACTATTTGGCAGTTGAAACTTTATACTAGGAGTAATAGGCAAACATCAAAGGGCAGAGTGCTAAACAAGGGAGTGATGTAAGAAAATCAGGAAATCAGTTGGATGACAATGCTTAGAATGTATTTAGAAGTAAGATAAAAGATCTGAGATCCAGCTACCATGAGAAATTAAACAACTATGGGGACATTAATGTGATACTGTTTATATGTTAGTTCAATGTTCTATGTAGAAAAGCCTCAGTGAGAGTAAGTATCTCAGGAAGGATTTGAACTATAAAGGTAGGATGATGACAGATTATGGAGGAACTTGAATGCTGGGCAGAAGATTCTGAATTTAACTTAGGACAGAGTCAATTATTGGAGGAGAAAAAGACCCCCGTCTGAACCATCCACAGGCATCTTTAGTCTCAGTCCACTTTCTCTTGGGGTTTTTAGAGCATCTGTTGGATTCTACAGCACAGCACATAAATACCCTGAGGGAGCCCCCAGCTGTAAGGCAGAGATCACGACACCAAAGAAGTGCTTGCTTTTTGGAAGTTCATCGAATATTGTCATCACTTGCATTCTGTGGATTAAAAGAATCCTGACAAATAAGGAAAATCATCTTCCTGCTAGGAGACTGCTTGTACCAGAAAAAATAATAACTAATGTCACTGGTGGAGTACTTGCAATTGAGAGTCACAGCCTTCCCCTCCTGCAAAGGTATCACTGGTGAGGTTTGAGTGACCTTCTGTGCCATGCCAGGTCGTGTGGAGAGTATCAAAAACAAGACTGAAGAAATCCCTAACATGATTCAAAACATTAGTAGAAAACTGCTATGCAAAAGGAACTACAGTCTAGTATTTATCTCTCCTTCCCTCTAACCAAAACAAAGCAATTCCACATGCTCTATCAACTTTCCTTCATTCAGTCCCCTAGAGCCAAGGAGTGACACAGTTCCCCGCTGTTTTTACCAAGCCAGGTGAAGGCTATGAGTGCCCACAGCAGGTTGGGGAGTGACATACTAGGGATCCTTCCTTCAGTGTGTTGCAATTTGTTCTGTACTGAAGACTGGGGCATAGTCCTGCTCAGAGAGTGTCAATTAAGACTGCTGCTAGTGTTGCCCCAGAATAGGAAACAGAGTGAGACATTGGCAGCCAATCATGACTCACCTTTGTTTATTTAGCTATTCCTACCCCTCTCCCCTCCTCTTTCCTATCAAGGAACAAGCCTCTGGCTGCACTTTTAATTGAAATGGAAAAGAAAAGTTGTCCAAACCTGACTTTTGTCCTTGGTAGAAAAGAAGGAAGAATGAGGAGGAAGCTGTTCAAGTCATTTAAACGCAAGAGATTTATTCCTATGACTGAGGTGACAGAAGGGGATACAAGAGCCTGGATACAAATGCAGGAAAGAGGCACCTTTAGAATACATTGCTCTATGATTTGATTCTTTGGCTTTTTTTTCAAAGAAAATGTAGTTTATTATTCACAGTCATATGAAAGATTGCTCCAAATCATTAAGAATTAGAAAAATGCACATCAAAATACCCTACATATAACAAATTGCAAAAATGGTAAAAAAAATATTGAAGGGGCTGTGAAAAGACAAATACACTAATATACTGTGGGTGGAGCTGGAAATTGGTCCCATATTCTAGAAAACCAGTAAGAAAATGCTAAGAGAGTGACTTAAATGTCTATACTCATTGACACAGAAATTCTTCCCGTAAAGATATAGCCCATGGAGGTAAAAAACAAAAAGATCTTGCACCTTTCAAAAGAATCTTAGCTGGACTTTGTGTGTGTGAGTTGGGGTGGTTGGCGGGGAGGGTAGTAATGAACTAGAAATCAAGTAGATAGTTCTCCATTGGGGAAAATTATGGTACACAAATGTAGTGGGATAATACTACAATCTATATGAAAAAGACGAATATGAAAACTATAGAGAAACATGGGAAGACTCAGATTAACTGATGAAGAGTGAGGGTAAACAGAATTAGAGAATCGTATATCTGCAAGAACAACCAACATTGACAAACCAGAGATACTTCAAAAAAAAACAAAACTTTTTCGTTCTTTTGTTCAATGGGCAGCGGAGGGAGGAAGAAGTATGTTTGGAAATTGATATGATGCAAAAATGAAAGGTGTCAATTTTTAAATATGTAAATTAAAAAGGATAAAAATTTTGGAGGGAAAAAAAACCATAGTGAATATGTGTAAGGAATATGATGACTGTGCCATGGAAGTCCCCCTCCCCCAAAATATCTACATGGTTTATGTAACTTTTGAAAACTTTTCCAATAGATATTTTGATGTTGTATAGACCAAAGTTTAATTGGGAAATGTCTTGCCTTTATTCAAATACCTGTCACCAACTTAGAAATTCTATATCACAAATGTCAAGTGTACATATATCACCAGGATGTCATTCTCGAAGATTTTTCTAGTGACAATGTTTAGCCTTGAAATATTGATTTGTAGATTTACTAAATCTAGGAAGAGTATTTCCACATATCAAATAAATGGCTATGACATTTGAAATGGAATTTAAAGTTCATCTAAATTACTTTATTTTCCATCAGAAAGAGTAATGAGTATGGTTTATGAGCGATACAAAGGGTGTACTGCACCATGGCTGCATGATTGATCCTAAGGGAACATATTTGCAACCGTGATCTAGACATATTTCCTCCCCCAAGGAATGACTATTATGATCCACAGTTTCTTTTCACTATTGAAATTAAAGCGGCTGGGCCCTTTCTAAAGGCTTAGTATATTGGTTTTGATGGTATAAAGCAAGAAAAAACTGCATGCGTTATTTCCCTAATTAGTCTCTAAAAACTTTCAAATTAGGGCAATCCCAAAAGATGTGTGACATTTCTTCAAGTATTTAACTGAAAATCTAAGGTGTGACATTATCCAACAATTTTTTAAAATTAATATTTGCTTCTCATGAAATAGATATTTTTTTTGCTACTCAGTGGTCAGCTGAAATTGGAATATGAAATTATTGTGATCCAAGATGATTTCTTATTCTCCTCTCCCCTTATTGACTTTTCTATTGTCAATACTTAGTGTACACAGTCTACCATGTATCATATTTATGATATATCTTAGACCTGGAAGGGGCCTTAGAGATCATTGACTGTAATAAACTGTAAATTCCTTAAAGGCAAAGATTTTGGTTTTCATCTCTGATTTTAGCAGTATAACTTTTTTAAAAATTTGTTTATTAGGATTATTAATATATATGTATACATATATAGTATATTTGTATACTAATATTAATAGTATACACACATATATTTGCATAGATACGCATATATGCATATGTATGCATTTGTATATATGTGTGTATGTATATGTGTATATATGAATATATATAAATATTATATATATATATATATATATAAACATGTTTATGTGTGTGTATAGTCCTGGTTTTTCCTTGTGTACTAGTTTATTCTAGTTTATTACCTTTGCCAGAGAACCTCTTTGACTACAAGGAACTGCATATTATCTTTTAAATTATCTGTGAGTTCTGAATACGTCCTTGTTGTTGCGATGAAGACTTGGGGAAAGACTGAAATGTGAAGAAATTAGATGGCAGTGGCATAATCATGAAAGAAAGTCTTCACGGAAAAACATTTTCCCATGCTACTAAAATCTTAACACTTGTAACAGAGTTTGAGGTAGAAGGAACAAGAATCTCTGACTTTTGAAAAGAGTCAACCCAAAGTGCACACAAATATACAACTGAACCACACAGCAGTTTTTAAATGGAATTTATAACAATATTCTGATTTCACTACATAAAGATAAAAAGGAATTCATAGTAGAAGACCAAAAATAAAAAGTCATGAGAATGGAAGAATATATACTTTGTTTATATGAAGAAAGCAAAGTTATCATAACCTGCTCTACTGGACAATTTGGGAAAGGAACAAAACTGAAGGGAGAAAAAATTGGATATTTTCATTGTCTTTTGTTTTGATATGACAAAGGGTAGAGTGTAAAAACCCTAGTTTCACAGGACAAAAATATCTTTAGAAGGGTTCAGAGAGCCAATCAGGAAAAAAAGTGAGTAACTCTGAGGATGTGGCTAGTGAATGAAATAAATAGAAGATTATTCCTTTAAAATCAGAAGTTATATTTTTATCACACAATATGTAGAAATTTTTACTGATCATTCCCCATTGCTGTAATTATATCCCTCATTGTCTTTATCTCTTTGCCTCCCTTCAAATTCCTGCTAAAATTCCATTTTGTGGAAGAAGCCTTTTCTGATTAGGTCTTTCCTTTTGTTGGTTACCTCTAATTTATCCTGTTATGTATCTTGTTTGTACGCAGTTGTTTGATGCTGACTGAACTCCTTGAATGTAGTAACTGTCTTTTATTTTTTTGGCCTTTCTGCTAATCTCTACTTTTTAGTACAGTGCCTGGAACATAGTAGCCATTTACAATATGCTTGTTGATTGACAAATTACAATTTAGTATTTATTCGAGTGAATTCCAGTCCTTTCCTCCCCAAATCTATACATATAAGTAGGAAAATGAATCGGTATAATTATCTGTGATAAAAAAGAATTATTGAATATCTTCGCAAATACAGTAGGAAACTTACTGTATGTCACACGTGTTGCTCAACCTTACTCTTGCCATTCTGTTGTCTTTATGGTAAATCCAAGAAATATGTCAATAAAATTGTGCAGATTGAATAGTTTTAAAATATCCAAATCTAGTACACTACTGATTGATGTTGTAACAAAAAACCTTCCATGAAAGGAATTGGTTTCCTGATATTTCTGTGAATATTAAGTGCAAAATTCCCTAAGTGACTTTGAACTTTTAGTAAGTTTTGCTTTTTTTTCAACCCAAATACATGGGGAAAAGAGATGCTCCATGCTTTTTTTTCATATATACTTTTGAATTGGTCTTGTAATCTAAATATACATGATGATAAATGAAAACATGTAAAAGATTGCAGCCAAGTGGTCATGGGTAGTCATTTCAAAAGTTATAAAATTATCTCATTTGAAGACCTCTTTCATCAAACTTTTGTTTCAGTTTAAGACAGTTTGTAATTGAAATAGTTAATTAGTATCTAATCAAGTATTTTTGCTGGCCCTCCAGCAACTACAAAAGATTATTTTTAAAAATGCATAACGGAACAGATGGAGGTAAAATGTTTGACAGGATATTAAAAATAAGCCTGGGTTTTGTTCTTTCTACTTTTTTCATGGGCCAGAAATGAAGCATATTAATACTTTGTCATATTTGCTAACATCTTCCTGTCATTAACAAGGTTTTCTCATAAAATGTTTAGGTAAGCATATACTTTTGGTTAACTAGTATAGCATCGTTGGAGACGTACATTGTCTTCTTATATGGACCTTATCACAAATATAAATGTTTAAAAATAAACTGAATATCTACCTTGCCTTAATGGAATAGAGTTACAGAGATGGTGTTTATATTATGAGGAAAAAACTTAGTTTTCTGATCTATAATCTATTTTCAGTTGTAAAACTGAAAATCTCCATCTTGGTGCAAAAAAATGTGGGCAAATCCTTCTAACTCTACTATCTGTCTATCTATCTATGTATCTGTCTATCTATGTATGGACTTTTGGTGAAAGTAATCCAGACATATTAGATTTCATATTTTCAGTAACAGTATGGGTGGCAATTATTCCAGATCAGCCCTAGGATGGCAGGCTATTGATAAACTAGTGAAAAAGAGGTAAGGAAAAGACTTTAGGCACATAAGCACACATAGATAAAATATACTGCTTCTTGGCAATGCAAAAGTAATATATTTTATGCACTTTCCCACCCATCACCATAACATTCAAGAACTGTGCTAACTACTTTAAATACTATGTCATTTGATCAATTATTTAAAATTCTACAGCACCATCAGGTTCAAGATGGATGGGAAACTCTCAAAAATGAAATTCTGTATACAGAAAGAAAAAGTTTTAATGAGGAAACAAAGGAGAAGCTGCCTGAAAATAAATAGACTGATCACTGAAGAGCTTTAGTTCAAATCTGGCATGGGAGAAAGTCAGATTTTAGAAGGACATGTACTGAAGATGGAAGGGTAGGGAGCTGATAATGAATACATATTAGTAATAAACAGAAGACTTAAAACCCAGAATATGAACCTGACAATCAATAATAAAATTTATATAAAAAAGATCGGGATGGTAGGAGCTATATATTATGGAAGATACATATTAAAGAAGCAATAGGACCTTTGTCAGAGTGAATGGGACTATTCCAATAGTGGTTAGGAAATATAGCATCATTGCGACATTCACAGTGCCTATGTTCACCATGAATATGCCAGCACAATTCTAAATTGTGAAATACCATAGACTCTCCACACAGAAGGTAGAACAAAAACATTGATTCAGATACCAGAATGCCAAATCCATCACAGCAACAAAAATCTATACCCAACAACAATGCAGAGAACAACATCATCCCCAAGCCTTCCCCCGGCTAGGTTTCCCACCAACCAGCTTCCTTAAACAAAATCACAAACAAGCTCTTTCACTCACACTAGCCAGGAGCCTGCATCATTCCTAGCTCGGACTGCTCTCAAGATTAGCTTCCTCTCAACCTTTTCCTGTTCCACCCTTCCTGTTCCACCCATTCAGCAAATTCCTCCCACCACAGGCTCCATGTGATTCAGGCAGGTCACATGGGCCTATTAGTGAATGAGAAAGATCTCCCCATTTTAAATTACCATTACATGGGGCCCCAAGACCTTTCTTATTCATTATATGGGTCAGATTTTGTGGGGCAACTGATATCAATAGAATTGTAAGAGGTATAACAGGTGATAAGTATATTAAACAATATCTTAGGCAACTGGTGTCAACAGAACCCTTTACAATAATATAACATAGATCATAAAAAATGAGCACATAAAGCAATGTGTTAGGGTAGGATCTGAGCACAAAGGTCTCATAATTCCCTCCTCAAAAGAATGGGGCCCAAAATCTTGGGGTAAGGTGTGAAGATCTCTTCTTCCAAAACTACTTCTTGCCGAGATTGGACATAGAGTAGTCCCTGCCCCAAGAGGTCCCAATAGAGGGGTCAGTTCCTCAGCTGCCATCTGGACTCAGTTGACACCAGGTCCAGGGGTGACAGCACATCAGACAGGGGTGACATCCAGCTTAAGCAATCAGGTATCTACAGGACAAGGGTATTACACTTGCAGAAAACAAATTTGACAAACAAGGTAAACAGACAAAAAGCCAAAAAGAAACAAGGAGACAATAACCAGAATCAGGGTAGATATAAGGTCATCCATGCTTCTGGAGTCCATGAACACATTATCATAGCTTTATTCACTATTGTTTTCTGTTTTCCAATTTGCAGCCCCAGGGTTATAATTCAGGCTAGAGGTACACCCTCTTTAATATGAGTTGAGGCCTGGCCACCCTGCCTCCATTGTCCTGGCAGGTGTGATGAACCTGGACACAATGTTTCAGAATGATCTTCAGGGACAGGTCTTACCCCTCAGCTCAGTCCACAATCAAGCCTCTTCCCTTGAGACATTTTTATATAATTCATTAATTAGAAGGCTATCTCTTCTTTCAAAATCTACCCCTGCTCTCAATGGAGCTGTAAACAATTCTTTTCTTGTCAATCTATTCTGACTGAATCTACTGGTGATTTGTTCTCTTTTGAGGAAATTTATCTTTTTTTTACTAATTCTCACCATCCAATCATTCTCCCAGCCTTTGCATGAATTGACTCAAAATATCTGTGACCCTCTGCTGGCTGAGTAAAACCTTCAATTACCTCCCCAAACCCTACAGGGGACCACTGATTGTCCTGCTTTTTTCATAGTACTGGTGGAATTTCAGCCTCCACATTTGTTTCATTCTCCTCCCACACATCCTCCTGGCCTGTGTTTAGGCCCTGATCAAGCCCAACCTGTGCAAAGGCTGAATTCACTTTCCTACTGTTAACTTTTCACTTCCTGTGAGCCAAACCAACAAGAGTTTTTTCTTCCACAACTGAAATTCTCTAGCTTCCTCTCCTAAAGAATAATTTGAACATTGCAGGATAAAAAAAACAGCCAACTGCTTTTTCACCTGAGTCTTCTCCTCCAGCAGCTTGTCTCTGATTTTGCATAAAGTTTGATGACTTGTTAACTAGGCCCAGGCTCTCCTACACATCCCTGTGATTTCTTTCCCTGGTTCCATTGTTATTCCCTGTAAACATTTTTCTAAGTCTCTGAGTTCTCCCTTCTGTAGTCACAGTTCACAGTTTTCACAAAGCCCTGTGCTTTCAGCCCATCCTTTTTCCAGGGAGGAATGAAGTAAATCATTCCACCTTAGGACATCCATTTCTTGCTGTTTCCTCTGCCTTTCTATCTCTAAATAGAGGTCTGATATTTCATGAACCCATCCCCATCACCACTTGTAATATCAACGCTATATTCAAAGCATGTACGGTAGCCATGAATATCCCAGCACATTTCTGAATCATGAAATACGACAGATTCTCCACATGGAAGGCAGACCTAAAACATTTATTCAGACACCAGAAAGCCAAATCCATCATAGTAACAAAAATCTATACACAACAACAATGCAGAGAACAACATCCCTAAGCCTTCCCCCTGTTAGGCTTCCCACAAACAAATCACAAGCACACTGTCTTAAACAAAATCCCAAACAAGCTCTTTCATTCATGCTGTGTGGGCGTGCCCTCCTCCCCCACTAACCATTATTCTTGTTAGCTGAGAATATTATCTTACATTCTAGACACGAAATCTAGCCAACTCCCTTTGAAATGAAGGCATCAGAAAGTTATGTAAGTTTTATCCAATCATTGAGACCCTAATGCACTACATAGTCTATATCTTTATACGGGAATTATTCCACAAGGAAGGCTTTGTAACCTGAGCCTCTCAGTCTGCTTCACCCCTGGGAGAAGAATTACAGCCTGAGAAGTCTTCACTGAATCTATTCCACTTAAAGCTAACCAGTAGCCTTCATCCTTCCTTGCTCTCACTGATCTCCAGACTTTATCTCAGTTCTGCTCTAGCTCTGTCTGTTCCTGCTCCACCCTCCCTGTTCCATCCATTCAGCAAAATCCTCTCACCCCAGGCTCCATGTGACTCAGATTCGTGTGTCCCAGGCAACACACTGGCCTATTAATGAATGAGAAAGACCTCCCTGTTTTAAATTACCATTACAGAAAGAAGGAATAATTGTTTTTATTTTCCTTACATTGCATTTTTAAAAGCCTGATCTTTAACCTAGAAAGAATAAAGCAACAACAAAATCTTTAAAAAGAAATGAAGCCTATGATAAGTCATGGAATTGGAAAAGAACACTTAGATGTCCTTTTGGAATTTAAGTCACTAAGACCAGAGGAGCAAATTTATCCTGTAGTCCTTGGTGCTGGAAAAACTGAGGCTAATGCGTCACTTCAGTTCATATGTTCTGAGCTACTGTACTGCTAAAGCTGATGAGTTTTCAGCAATAAGTTTGGTACCAGTATGGTGAAGCCCTGGGAAGAAAAGGTCACCAAGCTGTGTAAGGAGGGATCAGCTGACCTAGATTGGAAAATGGAAGTGGTTAAACTTTCTATGTTGACGACTATTGTGGTTGAGTCCATGAGTGGTCAACGTATTTCTAGTCTGTGAAAGACAGGGAAATACAGTATTTAAAAATGATAATGTAGGAGGAGGAGGAAGACAAGGAGGAGGAGAGGAGGAGGAAAAATCAAGTCACTAGATTCAGACAAACTAGAACTAAAAACTGATATAGTTGCTAAGCCACTGATAGTTACCTCTGAGAAATTGTAGAAAATAGGAAAAGTTCCATACGAAAAAAAATAAGACAATTTTAATAAAGAGGAAAGGAGTAGACTCTAAAAAATATAGGCCAGTATAATTGACTTCTATTCCTGACAAAATTCTAAAAGGTATTGTTAAGGGGATGGCATGTAAAACTTTATAAAGGAAATCAATAACTACCTGTAGCCAATGTGACAAGTGTAGATTATAGCAGAATTAGCTAATTCTCTTTTGCCCATGTAACTCACCTGAGATATATACTAGAGATATTTTGAAGACACAATAAAAAAAGATTTTTACCAAAGCATTTAAAACATCAACTCATGATATCCTTATGGACATGACAAAATGATAGAATGGTTGATAGGTTGATAGTAAAGCTGGATAGTTTTAGAAATGGTTGAATGACTGGACAAAAAAATGCCATCATTAATTGTTCAATATCAGTTGTGTAAGACAAGTAGTACAGTGCTTCCAGGCACTGATCTTTGGCACTAAACTGTATATCGTTTTTTTCCAGTCACTTTCATGGAAGAATGGATTGTATGTGTATTTGTCAAATTTATAGTTAACTCACAGTTGGGAAAGGCAGGAAATATTTTGAATGCTAAAGTTAGAATCTGAAAATAACAGTCCACTTTAATAGAACTGTGTTTTGAATCTTAGAATCTAAATCTTAAATTTAAATCAGTAAGGGACATTAGAAATGATTTACTCCAATCATTTTATTTTACAGATGGGGAAACAGGCTTTCAGAGAAGTGACTTTTCCAAGGTCACATAAGTAGAGAAAGGAGGACTCTAACCCAACTCCAGTGATTATGAATCTGGAACCCTGTTCACTGTACCATGTCACTTTGATAAAGTTTAATAGAAATATCTTTAGCTTTAAATTTGACCCAGAAAGACAAATTTCACAATGTAGGATATAACAGACACAGAAGCAATTATTCCTGGAAGGGGGTGGAGGATGATTATGGGGTTTTGAAGTTATTCTAACCTAAAATGAACTAATATTTTGACATGGCAGCTGAAAAAGCTAATTGTATCCAGTATTACTTTAAGCCAAGAAGCCATTGGGACACTAATCCATTGTTTGGAGGAACTGTGAACTGATTCAACCATTATGAAGTGCTATCTGGAACTTTGAACAAAGAGTTATAAACTGTGTGGACTCTGACCCAGTAATACTACTATTAGGTCCATTTCCAAAGAGAAATAGGAAAATAACTCATACGTTCTAAAATATATATAGTAGTTCTCTTCAGGTGGCAAGAGTTGGAAGTTTAGGGGATACCCATCACTGAGGGAATACACAAGTAGTGTAGTATATGATTATGATGGAATACTATGAGAAATAAATATTCAATAGGAAATGATTTACTTGATGATTTTATTTTTTCTGCTAAATTTTTTTAGTATTTTATTTTATCCAATTTCAGGTAAAACAATTTTAAAATTCATTTTAAAATTTGAGTTTCAAACTCTGTCCCTTCCTCCCTCTTCCTCCTTGCCCCATTGGAAAGGCAAATAATTTGATATAGGTTATTATGTGTAGTGATGCAAAATATATTTCCATATCTGTCACTGTGTGAAAAAAAGCATAGAACTAAAAAGAAATACTCAATAAAAATGAATTAATGTAAAAGTATACTTCAATCTGTATTCAGGTACCATCACTTCTTTGTCTGTGTATGGGTAGCATTTTTCATCATGTCCTTCAGAGTTGTCATAGATAATTATATTGTTGAGAATCGCTGTCATTCAAAGCTAAACATCTTCAAATACTGCTGTTACTTTGTACACAGTGCATTTCACTTTGTGTTGAGCTGGAAGTTTTAGAAAGAAATAGAAAGACACTCATGAAATAAAAAGAATGAAATGAGAAGAAACAAGAGAATATTTTACACAATACCAATATTGTTCTAAGAACAACTTTGAATGGCTAAGTCAATTTGAGTATCACAAATATTCAAACCAACTATAAAGAACCTATGAAGGAAGATGCTATCCACAGTCAGAGAAAGAACTGATGAATATGTATGTGTTCTATGGTTATATAAACATATACACACACAGACACTCATAAACACATACTATCATCTAATGGTAGCATTCTTTAGGCTGCAGTGAGGAAGGAGAAACATATTGAAAAAAATGCATAGTAGAGAGCAAAACGAAATTAGAAGGAAGCACAGAAAAGCAGTGCAGCTTTGAAAATACCTAGTATTTATCATATAGTTGAAAAAATGGAAATAGTGTGAAATGGAAATTCATCGTTTTCCACTGAGTCTACTTTTGAATGAAGTGCTGTGTACATAGAAATGTTCTTTTTTTGACTTCTTGTATGTAAGTTCAAAATTAATTTTAAAAAAAGAAAAAAGTCATGTCTAGATCAATGAAGTTAATAGTATTGTTGTTACTTTTCTTGGGACAGGATCAAAAGAGAGAATAGAAACAATGGGGGGCAGGATAGGATGGAGGGAAATATAGTTAGTCTTACACAACACGACTATTATGGAAGTCATTTGCAAAACTACACAGATATGGC